>CM023486.1:81059456-81515311 GCA_013339685.2 Hyalomma asiaticum | reverse complement strand
GCCTCTTCTCTCTCTGCCAGATGCTGCGAACAGCTTGACCTTAATCATGCAGCGGCCCCACGAGGCGGGGTGCCTCGTTCCGAAGGCGCACTGGCCCGCACGCACACAAACTCGAGCGCTCGTTGCCGCGCATCAGCGTCCTCCAGCGACGCCCCTGCACCGCGCATGCCCTCTTGGCACCAACTCGCCGCCATTGTTCACTCCATCTTCCCGCGCTGTAGGCGCCGTCGTCAGGTGGAAAGCAGCAAGCCGCGGGAGTGCAAACACACACAAACTGCGCGAGCACGCGGTGTGACCTTCTGCGTGCCGGGTCACGTAGTTCCGTACAGTGTCCTCCCGAACGTAAAGAATGTGCGCGGGGAAATCTAGTTCCGGTTCGCGACGTCTTTAGCGTGTACAGGCTTCGCGTTCACCCACTTCATCTTCAGAAGGAGAGGTCGCGTGCATGGATTTAGGATGGTATCGCTTTGCAATGCGTTATTCAATCAGTGCGGGGTGCGCTAGATTTGAACTCCTGGACTCGGTGGTGATCCTGAAGGCATAGCTCTTCCGGTTCATAGGAATCGATCTTCTTGAGGTGCAGTATCTTCGCGCCCACCTGTAGCAGGGAGGGAACTGGCTTACCGTGTTTTCGGAACTCTGCATATTTTAGATCGTGGCAGCAATTAATAAACAAGGGAGAGGTGCAGAATGGGCACGGCGGAC
Source organism: Hyalomma asiaticum (assembly GCA_013339685.2). Lineage (NCBI taxonomy): Eukaryota > Metazoa > Arthropoda > Arachnida > Ixodida > Ixodidae > Hyalomma > Hyalomma asiaticum. The sequence goes on along the minus strand of CM023486.1, from coordinate 81,514,606 downwards.
GCGCGGCTGACGCCAGGCCAGTTTGCAACAGCGGGCATTTCCGCAGATGCTATCTCGTCCTCGGTGCACAAAAGCAGGGGCCGCACGAGTTTTTTGATGGGCTACGCTGTTATGTAGACGAGGAATCTTGCCGGAGGCGCTTTCATGTCGTCTCTTTAAATCGAGTCATAACAATGAGACGAGTTTACGGTGCCCGCTGCCAAGTGACAAGGGTGGCATCCTTGCAATAGACCTAAACTTACGTATAGCATTTGTGAAACGGCCTCCAGTCACAAGATCCCATTCGCCTCTTTGGAAGGCCCATGAACTTTCCGTTCCATCCACACCACTCTAGGACCACCAAATACCATACAATGCTCCGGTCTTCACTATCGAGCCAGGGACTCTTCGTACTTTCTAAGAAAGTACGAAGAGTCATGCAAACGGGTGAGATGCAGGCGAGACTAAGAAACACGTATGCTTCTAACTACTCTGTTTCCTTCAACAAGCGTCGTACACGCAGAAATTAACGCTTCCTTTGAGCACTTCTAACTTCTTCACACAGTCACTAAATAGCTCTAGCAACAGAGAACTATGAATTGTTAATCACTCCCTGTAATCTTCACGGTCCCTCACCACTAATCGCGGTTAAAAAAAATCCTGCAGCATTTCTGGAACGAAGTCTGAAAACAGTGACAACAGTCGTGGAGGCTCGGGTGAACATATGAGCCAAATAGTATTCCACTGCACGCACCAAGGAATTCGCAATTTGATTTCGAACACAGCTGGAAAGTGCCGGCTCTTTTTTGAACAAATGACGTCCCTGGAGGCATCGACTGCATCGCCTGAGGCACGAATAGCATTGTCTGATTTTATTACGCCGGAAAAATTATCTGCTACGCTCTATTTGCTCGTTCCCAATTCGACAACTACAGACGCTGCGGTGCTCTCTCTTAACAGGCAAAGAAAAAAAATCACAGCATATTCACGGGGTGAATGATGATGAGTGGGGCGAAGCTCCGGAAGGAATCATCGGTAAACCGTGAAACTCTTCCGTGCAATTCGCCCCACAATTAAAAGTGAAACACTTGAGTAAATGTCATCAAACTATTATAACATCTCGCATCTTTCATCATCAACTACAAGTACCGCCATCTAGTTTTATAACATCTCGCGCATGCTACGAATCCTCACGGTTGAACTATGCACAATGCACAAGTGAAATCTCCCACCGGCACTTCATTGCAAGTCAAGATGCAGTGCCTATATATATGGGTTGCCGGTGAACGCTTCTCCAACGCGAGCAGTCGGTATTTCTCAATCAAGAAACTCGCTAGGAGACGCTGCCTGCGCCAACGTTCTCTCTCGCGGGCGAGCGCGTGCCGGGAGCCACGCGCTCGCCCTCGGCGCGTGCGTGCCTCCCGACAGGCACGCGCCGGTGGCTACCTACTACTACTACTACTACTACTACTACTACTACTACTACTACTACATACATCAGGGACGCACGACCCACGCCTTAAGGAGCTTCGCCCCTAAAATGTAAGTGGCCTAGTCGGTGCTACCAGTGACGTCTGTGTTGGAAGAAGAGCGGTACGCTTTCTGGCTCTGTTTGAAATCAAATTGCTAACTCCCTGTTGTATGCAGTGCAATAATATTTGGCTCACGTGTCCGCAGGACCCTTCCCGACTGAGCGGCGCCGTTTTCTATGTTCAGGAAGTGTTTGCAAGTCCCCTTGAACTATATGCGCTCGGAATGAGCTGTCCCACGCAACCTAGCAGAGACCCTTGCGAAAGCGGATGCAGTCTAATTGTATTATGTAGGGCCCCGATTCTTACTGAAAATATATTTACAGCCATCGCTGGGTGAAGCACACCGTACGGTACAGCCACCTGCCGTTCATGCATGGACAAACTTTCGCGATGAAGTAATCACGCGCTCCTTGCCTGAGGCTGAGACGGCGAGACTACATAACGCACGACCCCGACGTTTTAGTCCCTTGTCGAACCGAATCTTGTACGGTTGTCCATCAGGTGAATTCGCCTTGAAACAGGTCAAACATCAGCTCACCCTCCCTCTCTCTCAGCTAAGCTTGGTAGTTCCCATGGCTCGTGAACCTCCGAACTGAATACAAGCGCGGCGCAGCGTAACAAGTATTGAAGGCCCGTCGCACCGGCCATACAGGCATCAGCAACAGCGGCAGAGAAACACGTAGTGCGTGATTGCCTCCGCACCGAAGGCACGACAATCTTTGGCCCGCAAAACGTACGCCATCGCGCGCGATGGCGACCTTGCGAACGCCCGTATTGTATATATGTATACGTGAGAAGAAAGCACACGCCTGGCCGAGCTCACGGTCACGTTATATCAAAACGCACGCAGTTTTTCCCGTCGTGGTGTAAAGATAAAATTGAAAAGCCGTTACCTAAAACGCCTCTGTATAGTTGAAAGAAAAGAAAAAAAGAACACTGATAATAAAGGCGTGAAAAGTGGGCACGGGTGAAGTGGCGTGTGGAAATTGCTGGCACGCCACAATGGACCTCTCGAGAAAGGAAGGTCACGTGACGAACGGACCGTGCGCCGCGGGATCAAAAGATTGGAGCCGGTGCGGTGGCACGCAAATCGTCCAGCACTTGTTGACCGCGACCGCGCTTCGGACCTGGACGTGTCTTGGAGGACCGGTCGAATTTCGCCGCGGTCATGCAGTGCCAGTCGAACGTTCGGCTACTGTTCTTTTTGGCGACACCAGCAAGAGCGATTGCGTTTGAGTTGGAGAGAGCAGGGGGTGTGCAAAGAATAGGAAACGTGCGTGCGACGAACGGGAACTGTCAATTGAGCAAGGTTGCAGTGGCAATTGGAGCGCCCGTTGGCTTCAGAGGTCTTTGATCCTGGCGCCGCGGTTGCGACTGTCCGAAACGGTGGCACCCAACTGTCATTGTGTTTGCTTGTTTTTCTCCCGTCGAGACCTTGGCCGGATTGGAGACGGCTTCAGTGCTCTAGGTTCGCTTCGGTGTACTGCATGCCACAAAGAAAGAAAAGAAGCCCGCAGTAATGTCACGCAACAAGGAATCGAACCAAAAATGCCCCTGCGATCGTAAAGCCAACGACTTGCAGAAAATGCTATTCGACTCGCTCAGAAAGCAAACCCATTCCGTTTTAACGGACTTCGCCGTTGCCATTTCTCGAAACTAACCCAGCTCCGCCTCGCTTGACCGCATTTCTGCCCCTTCTCTTTATGACCAAGGAATAGGCACGGCCTTCGAGGCATGCAAATGAAGAAGGCGAAAAAAAAAAAAGAAAACTTTGCAGAAAACTCCGTGTATTTGAGGTTGTCGCGGCACAACGCCCAAGGTGTCCTGTTCGAATGAAAGTGCGGGACAGAAGCGGTTCCTTCTGAACGATGTCCACTCATGCCCCAGTCCCCATTACTAGCGTTGATGTGAGCTTTCGAAGGTGATTGTTCGTAGCTATTGAATATGCTAGTATAAGTATCCTTGACGTCGGTCCAGCCATTCGCTATTGCATGTTCGTGCGCAACCGCGCGTCCCGTTGTGGCTGTGGACGCTTCTTCGTAAAACGACGCAGCATCTGCGCTTCAATTGGTCATGCTCCGTTTCTCTATTGCATGGAGATGCGTGTCCCTGATTGATTCGGCCGAACGGCAAGCGTGTCTCATTCGAAACGTATAAACGAGTCATAGGGTCTCGGCATGCTTCTGTGCGATTAAGCAAAAAGCCAGAAACTTTTGAGTCATAAGAGAACCACAACTCCAGGATAAAAAAAAATGGAAGCACGAGAGAGAGAGAGAGAGAGAAGGGAATGTGATGATCCCCCGAGTCTGCTGTTTGCTTCCTTTACTTTTTTATTTTCATTTTCTACGTTGAACTACATCAATTCATTTGCATTACTCGTACGACGATTCGCCGAAGCCGGCTGGGGTATAAACCCTATACGTCTCGACGACGAAGGGACGACACAGACGGACTCGAAACACTTCGAAAAGACCATTAACCGCGATCACGAGCCCGATGGCCATCGGTACGCACTCTGTCTTCTTTCGTCATTCACTTCGTTTTCCTCTTTTTCCTTCTCTCCGGTGTCCCGGCACCACAGTTCGATTATATCGCCTCGCCGAAGCTCCTACACCGCGGGCATCTCTAGCCACCACGCATTTGCGTGAGGTGGTTCACTTTGTGCGTGGGGGAGCGTCGTCAAATATGTATATTTTTTTTTCTTTTACCCGCGTTCTTTCCTCTTGGTCGGCCGGCGGGCGTCTTTATAATACATACACGCCTATGCGCGCCGAACAGAGCATCTGTATACTGTATACTATACTCAAGCACACAAGCTAAGTCGCGCGTATTGTATGAAGGCTGGAACGAGCCGACCGCTTTGTGTAAGGGAAGCGAAGGTTCATTTAGGGGGGGTTACGTCCTAGCCCGGAGGAGCGCGGTAGCCGGGCGCAGCTCCTAATTAGGTCACGGTGAAGACAGACACAAACATAGACATGTGCGTTCATCGCCTTTTGTACGACGTTTGGAGGAGCGGGCTTCTTCGCTTCGGGCGCATGCCACTATCGGCCACGCGAGCACGCACAATGCGGAGCTCAAATGGAATTAATGAGGTTAGACCTCGGGGACAGACGCGTCGCGTCGACGGAGATGCGCGTTTGTATACATATTATCGGCACTCTTATCAGAGCCAGAGGCTGGCACGAGAGCGAATTAGTATACGAGTCACAGAATCACTCAGATTGCGGACACCGCATGCCACCGCAGTGAGATGAGGAAATTTAATGAGAGTATAGGTGAGGAGATGTCGGCCAGGGGATCACGGCCCTACAGCCACGCCAAGTTAGCCCATTGCGCGGTGAAGGCGAACTAATGTGTGACCGCACTCGCAACTTGCCACGGCAGTCGGGGGATCGACTCAAGCGCGAAATGCGGGATCCACATTACATGAAATGCGCTTGCTAAAAAGACAGCATCTTCCGTTGCGTGGCCCAACGTTACCCATCTCATCCCTTACGCATTTGTGAACACGAAGTCACTGATGTTTTCTTTGTTACAGTTGTTCTGACCTGCAATGTGTCACATGTTTTCGCCAGCTCGTGGTATATAGAAAAAGGAACATGAGTGAGAAGCAGTAAATAAAAGACGCAAACAAAAGCAAGCTTTTGCAGGATTTAGTGGTACTCCGCGGCATGACAGAGGCAAGACTGATATTCAGGCCTAATGGCAGGTTATTAACGTTGCTTACCTGCATATGTTCGCGGATACGCTTGTAAGTGAGAATCGCGATGCTGCAGTTTCACCTACTGCTTCGTCAACGCCTCATTGGTGAACAATAACAGTCTGTTAATGAGTAATGTCCCTTTCCTCTTCCTTCAAGAATATGAAGCGCTACAGAAGCAGGCATGAAGTTAGATTGTTATTTCTTTAAATGCGGTATACATTAACGTGTGAGGTGGAGTTTCGCATGCGGCTGGTGCAAGATGAGCTGTCTAACATGCATAGTAAATGGTGCCCTCAATCACCCTTCCAAACCCGCATCCGCCAAAAGCGGGACAGTTTCAAGTCAATGATATTGCATCCGTTCACAAAGCGTTCCGCGCAGCCAAAGCGCGTTGACCCTTATATTTCACTATTCTCACTCCTATCCGGGTATCAAGAAGGCACTTTAGGTGAAGTCGAACCACGTCTCTCCTATGTGAGGTGTCGATTGTCGTGGGAAGAAAATATGATTTGCACTTAAATTTGGACATATCTCGTCTATCACTCCACTTATTAATATACTACCTCCTGTGTCTTATTAAGACCTCACTAATACGCGAGTTCTCGCACATGACGTCTATGCGTGCGCGGGCTTGCAGAAGAAGTGGACGAGTGCACCGCTCAGCGTGGCGGCCGTTCCCTGAAAGGACATTAACGCACACCCTTCCTTTTCGAGTTGTCCGGGGTGTGACGCGCTGTCCGTAAAGTATTCGTGGACACAATAAAAATGCAACTGATGGCAACTGGTCCTTATACAAACGGGCGTGCTGCAGAAAGCAGCTCATTCCGTGGCAAGCCGAGCCTTCGAGAACGCCGGCTCCGTTTTCCATTCGGCAAAACCTCAAATAGGCGAACAAAGCGAAAGGAAGGGAGTCCTTACTAAAACGCCCCTGCATGCAACGCTTCGCTCGCTTTGTCTCCGGAGATCCGTCCTATTTACGTGCATGCCGTCGGCGTACCTTTGTTTTGCGTGCCGTTTCTCTACTACATTGCAGAGCTTGCGGCTTCCGCCGACTCGGTGAGAGGACAGTCGCACCCACGAGATTAGAGAGATTGGTCGCGGACTTCGCTGTCGGAGGGAAACAAACGGCAGACCTCTCCTGTCTTCCGTGTTTCGATCAAACTCTCCCTAGCAGTGTGCGAGTGAGATATACGTTAAGCGTTGCGTTTACGGAACACAAATTTTCCCTGCGTCACTTTTTTTGCGTCGTTTGCTTCACGCGCCGCGCTCGCAAAGAGATTATGGAAAGACGCAACGGGACGAAATCACGCGACAGGTGGAAGTGGAGACACGCCGGAAGTTCTGGAAAAGTGGTCGCGCAACGGCGCTGTATACACTGCCCTATTTGGATACCGCCGCTACGTTACGCGTGTCTAGGAAACAAATCAATGCACTCGTATACAGAATAAAATGGCTTTGTGTTTGTGTTATTTGATCGATGGACTTAAAGGCAGCCTTCTTGATTCATTCATTCACAAATTAGTTTTGACCAATTATATCTCTTTAGAAATCGCTCAATATAGGGTATCAACCAGATATGCCGTAATGTGGTTAAGTAACATCGTCAAGGAAAGATAACCGCACGAAATATCACCGGCAATATGCTCGATTGCGTACACCGTTGGTTGTTTGACAAAGCGCCGCGTAAGTGTGTCATCATAGGTGCAGACATTGAGTGTTGATCTTGGCTCCCACTAGACTGCCATCTTTTTGCTTTACGTCGTGTAATGAGAGGCCTATATGATACTTTCTTATCAGTGTCCTATCCATATTCACGAACTTATATGTAATAGTATAATAGTATGTTTATAAATATGGTTTTAAAGCTGTTAATTATATGAAAAGGTATATTTGATTACATTATGTTGTGGCACTGTGCAACTCGTATTCGATTAGGTTTCGAAGATTACTATCCGAAACCGCCAATATAATGTTTACATTGCATTAAGAATGAGGAATGTCGCAAAACGGAGAAAGAAAGAAAGAAAGAAAGAAAGAAAGAAAGAAAGAAAGAAAGAAAGAAAGAAAGAAAGAAAGAAAGAAAGAAAGAAAGAAAGAAAGAGGCGAAACCGATAGGCTACTAACGCATACTACCGCATTCCTTAACTTTATGTACCGTCCTGTTGGCCAATACCAGCAGGCACGCGAGATCTCTACAGGGAAATGGCGCAGTCAAAGGCAAACGGAGTCGGGCGCCATCTTATCGGGCCTCAAAGAAACCGGCGCATCCCTTCCCCCTACGTTACATCACGTAAAACATACAGGACCCGCTCCCCCTCTTCCTTCTCCACCACAGCTCGCAGTGAAGCTTCGCCCGCCGTTTATAATAGTAAGGCGAGTGCATCAAGATAGCGGTTGCTGGCCTAGGGAACAGACCGGACGTACAACATTCTCACCAGCAAGTCTGTAATGCCCGCCTCGGCGATAGCCTATATACCCCACACCCATTGTCTGTGCCGTCGACCAACACAGCGGGAGCGTAACGTACCAGCCGACGTATATACCATGAAGAAGAGAAAGCGCTCAAGGCTCGCAACGGCGAGCCGCCTGTTGTCTTGTCGGCGGTTCGCTCATCCTCCCGCTAATTACCATTGTTCCTGCTCGAAAAGCCCGGCATAGATGATGGCCGACCGTGATTATATATGCCGGCTCCACTGGCAGGCGAGTACGGTGCTTCTCTATAACGTTGCTCGGCGAGCCTTTACAAAGATTCTTCATCTGCTTGCTTGTGCGCGTGTTGGTGTTACGCCATGCCCTCGCTGGTTACGGCAGGCCCTAATCTGCGTGTTCTCAGCTTCCTCGCTGCATTCTCCCAGCAGCCTCCACCCCCCCCCCCCCCCTTTTTTTTTTCTCACATTTATTTTCCTTGTGCTGCAGTACAGAGGGCATGGGTATTGCTGACGTTACGTAATTGTAGATGTGAGATCTGTGCCTTCTGGCGAGATGGTTGGAGATTATTGAAGCATGCCTGTATAAGCTTTTTGACAACACAAGCTTCTGTGAGTAGTGACTACTGTACTCGTAACCATACGCTGCCTTGAGTAATGTCTGTCAAATAGTTTGTCCAGCGCATTGCGGCAGCTGTTTTAGAACTCTCATGTCTTCCGGCTCCTTGGCAAGACACGATGGCTGTCTTTGTTTGTCTTGTATGGGGTTGGTGCACAATTGGCTTATACTTCTTTTTTCTATTTTTTTCCCCCTGTCTTTCTTTTTGTTATTTTTCCTGACTGTGAGACGAAGGCATCATCCGTACACCCAAAATTTCTGGACTGCGCTATTCATGCGTACACTATTGGCTCATTGCATCTCCAGATCTACAGCGAAAACAACCGCAACAGCGTTAATTTTTAGCAGGCTTCCGCAGCGCAGATCATGTTGAGTCACTGTAATGCGCGGAAAAGAAGGAAAATCTGAGGTGTTGAGCATGTATATCCTACGCTGGTAAGGCGAGGGATATTGCCAGTAATCTCAAGGATAATATCGCTAGTGAAATACTATTATCTTAGAATAGATGGCGTGATTGACACGCATGTAACTCCATTTTCATTACTATCACGCAACCCTTAATATATTAGCGGTCATAATAAAAGATGTTAACACGTGAAAATGTTTCCAACTGTTTCGCTTGTAGTTTGTCAACACCCGTTCCGTTTATTACAAGGCGGCAGGTGTCTGGGGTACATTTTTTTTTTTTTTCATGCCAAATGTTTTTACGAACGACGCCTATCCGTCACTGACGGGAATGAATGACAGTTCCACTTGTGACCTAATGTCTGCCGTACGTAATTAGCGTGTCGCATTTTAATGAATGCCCCAATACATCCTGCCTCGTTGTGCTAATGATTGCTTTTCTTTCTTGTCTTTTGCAGGTAAGTGCCTCAGTTGGGAATTCCAGCCTCTTCTACAGGGTGGATTACTTGTTGCAATCCACGCGTGCAGTTCAGGTAAAACGGCGCCCCATGCATAATAACGAACGACCATCCTGCACAGCGCTGCTGCACCATAATTCCGTCCCAGTGGTCATTTTTTTTTTTTCAAGTGCGTATATATGCATGCTATGTGCTGCTGAGCAAAAGATGCGGTTTCCAGTCCGTGGCCATATTAGTATGGTGGCCTACGACAAGAGAGCACGTTCAAGAACACAAGTCTTAAAAAGCAGTCAGAAGTACAAAGTAATCAGAAGTACAGAATTACTTCATAGCGATCTGCACAGCAGAAAACGAGAAATTATCCATTATTTGCAAGCTGAAGGGAGAGATGAATAAAGTTTCCTCCGAAAAAAAAAAATACTTTGTTCACATAATAGGATGCCTACGGTACTGCAGGTGTAACCTTCTAGTACCATAACGTGGTCGTATTTTTCTCTCTATAATCAGCTCATCATAATATTTTACCCTTAGTGTAGTGTAGCAAACAGCACGCTCAGCTCTTTGAGCTCGCTACCTCTGCCCTCAGTATCTCCCTCCACATTTGAAGAGACGACTTCGCTCCACGGTGCACATAGCACCCGCGCAGTGGCAGGCCCTCTTTCAGTATACTCCCAAAGCTGCTGCATTATATTCGCGCGATACTTCTCAGCGATATCGAAGGTGCTTTGGGAGCTCATACATTCATGGCGTGGCAGTCTCCTGGGAAGATTCCCAGGCGGGTGTTAGAACGGAAGTCCTTGTGTGGGGGCGCACTTTCTCGTCTGTGAGAAGGAGGCGAAGTACGCGAGCGCGAGCCAAGCGACGCCACGGACTATGGTCAGTCTGAACTGACCGCTCTCGGACGAAGAACCTTGGTACTCCACGGCGCGGCGGCCGCTGGCGAGTTTGCGAAGAATTTCCATCGACAACGCGCGCACACCTCCCCGCTGGGCCATAGACTGTACGAGAGGTCGTATAGTTGCTTCCGCTCGTCGTACATAACACTCCATTGAGTCTCCCCCTTCCACAGTCGCCGACCATGTTGCCGCAGCTCAGTCGTGTACAGCGGGGGGGGGGGGGGGGGGCAACATCGATGTACCCAGTTTCTCAGCTCTTACGAAACAAAGGATCCTTTCGCTCTCGTTCGGCCGCCTCCCTCTTCTTCTTCTCACGCACTTGTTTCTCGCCTTCTCCCAAGCTCGCGTTTTAACGCTCCCCGAGCCTCCTTCGCTTTGGCTGTTCTCACTTTATGTCCAGCTTTTGTCTCGGAGATACAATAACGCGCCTTCTTCCCCTTCTACTACGACGTTGTTGCGCGGCGAGGCACGTTGAGGATCACGGCGGAAGCAGCAGGCGCGCTTGCTGCGGAGAGCGTCGTCGTAAATGATATTCGTCGCGGGCTAACGACACACTGTTCTCTCTGCACATCATTTTTTTTTTTTAGAGTTATTTCTCTGGTCGCGCGTAATGCGGGAAAGTGGCGCGCCGATCGAGACGTAATGCCGTCGACCCTCGAGACGTGGGCTCCAATATCCGAACGGCGACGCGTGTTATGGCCTGAAAATTCTTGTTTTTGTTGTTGTTGATTTCGTGCTCGTGCGGATTGCATCGGCTTCTTATTTTTTTTTTCTTCTGCACGAACAGACAGGCGTCAATGTAATGACTCGTCGCCTCAGAGTTTTACGATGTTCACCCGCTATCGGTCACCACGACATTGAGAATTGCTCTCACGCACTCACTCGCTTGTTCAATAAAGCGAGATTTCTGACGCGAAAGTGATGCCGAACGTAAACGCCTGTTTATCTCGTGAAAGAAGGCATCGCTGAGCATGGCGCCTACATAACTTACACATATAATGCAAGAGGACTTGCGCGCTCACATTATGACCTATCGAGTTATTCTGCTAACGCTCAAGACGTCCAGGCACCTGAAGTGCGGTGCATGCAGGTGTTGCCCTCATGTCCACCCGGTTATCTCGAATGCACCCCCTCCCCCCCTCCCTTTCCTCTCGTTTCTCTCTTAACTTTCAATCTCCCTCATTCCCTCCCCATTTTGAAGGATAGCATACCGGTTCTCCTGCACTGGTGACATTCCTGGCTTTCCCTTATATCCTCCTCCTTGTTAGTTAATGCGGTTAAGCCGGGAGTGCATCTCTCGCAGCGGGCGATGTGCCAGAATGTAAATACATGAAGTCGTTGTGTAATTTTGGAGTCGTTTTCCTTACTAAGGAGCTTTACTATGCATTTGGGTAAGAACCACGATAGTACAACGCTGCTTGTAGGATTCCAACGAACACTCCTTCATTAAAGCCTCGACGACAATAATCAAAAGTGGGCATTTATAATGATATTAAGTGCTCTTAATAAACGAAAGCTACATCCAGAATGAGAGAGCGAAAAAAAGAGAGAGAAACTGAAAACATATAGCTAGTGAACCTACGCTCATGAAGAAGGGGAAGTTGAAATAAAAAAACGACATACTAAAAAAATATGAAGACGGTAAACGTGTGCGGGCAGCATCGTACCGGCAAAGGCGCGCGCAGGAGCTAGTAGTTTTGGAAAAGCAGGAAAACAGACCATTTGAATGTCTTTACTTGAGCTGCCGTGAAATGTACGTTAATTGCTCTTTTTTTTAACCACCTATGTAATTTCCGTAACACGGGCTGTTTGAATAAAAAAGAAAAAAAAACGAAATGTGAGTCAAACCAGAAGAAAACAGACGCTTGCTTTCTCGCAAAAAGTTGGCTGATCTCAAAATCCCCCCCTCAGAACATGTTTCTAATTTGCGTGTGCGCTAAAAGGAAATCCACGAAAACGCAGCGCTCGCTTATTGAGCTCTCATTTTCCCACCTTAAGCGCCCGAGAGAATAGACGCCCCTTTCGGAGAAGCCGTCGGTATAATTACCTGTTGCTATTCGGGAACCAGGAACTGGTCGCACCGGCGCATTTAATGGTGCCGAATTCGGCGCTGCGTGGACACATCTAACGGTCCACGCCATCATGGAGAGACACGAACGTTCTATAGCGTCTCCTCCTGGCGGTCGCAATCTCATCCATCTTACTTGGCCCCGCCGACTGCGTCCCTCCCACCGTAGAACTTCGACGCAGAACGGAGCTCCAAGCTACGCAGTAAATCCTACTGCGACTGTGAAGGAAGCCGTCAGGCTTCCTTTGCAGCATTGTAACTTTGCCCCTCAAGCGATTCACGAATGCATCTGTTGCGTGCAGATTCCAACGGTTAGTTCCGTGCAGTTCGGTTGAAACCGTAGAGGAAGACAAAACTCTCGCGTTTTGATGTCGCGCCGTTCAGCATTCGGCAGGCTGTTTCTCGGTATCTGCACATCGGCTGTCTGTGCCGTGGAGCGCATGGAAGTGGAGTAACTAACCCGCCCTTTTGTATACTGACGTGATCGTCTTCTCTTTCAGTGGAACTCTCGGAAACTTCCTGCTTGCACCTCGAAGTGGTTTGTTGGTACGCTCCAGTTGTGCTGCTCGCGTGCCGGACTTTTGAATCGTAAGACTGTTAGTCCGGTTACATGGTTAAGCGTGTTCATTCTTTCGCCTTGTGTAAGCGCGCTTAGCTGTTTCCACTTCGCACTGTACGGTTTTCTTCGTTCCTCTGAACTACACAGGCTCTTTCCGGTTAAGCCCGCAATTCTGGGAAGCTTGGACCTGCGACACAGACGAGGCGCAGTTCATACAGGTTGTACATAATGAAATTAGAACGTCCGGCATTTAGAACTCTTCTTTTCTTAATCGCTTTATTTATTTATTTATTTATTTATTTATTTATTTATTTATTTATTTATTTATTTCAACGTATACTGATCAGAAGCGCCTCCGAGAAGCTGCCCGCATCGTGCAAAAGCGTTTAATCAGCTCATGGAAGTTTTTTTCTGAGGTCAATTCCCTGAGATACGTGGTACTCCACATCTTCGACTCGAATGCCGTAAAGGAAAAATAGGACCGTAGATGATAAGTCTTCCTCCACTGTTCGCCACTCAACGAATGCCTACTGCACTGAAGCTTAAGCAAAGGATGAGATGGGGGAAAAGTGGCTATTATTAAGCGGGAAAAAGGAGGCACTTCTTTCAGCAGCTGGCAACGCATCATGATGAATTGAACCTGAGAATAGATCTTTAGAGGTGAGCGAGGGAGTGGGAGCTTTGAACTAACATGTCGTGCGGGCTTCCGCGAACCTGCAACCTCCATTGACCACGTGACGAAGCGACCTGAAACGCGAGCCGTAGCTTTCACCGCACTGAATGAAATTCGCGACACGCCAAGCACGGTGGCGAAATCGCCGCTTGCTGTCGCGCGCGCTGCGGGAAAGCCCCCATAAACGAAGAAGCCGGCGGGCTTCCAGGGGACCTTTGCAGTCTCGTCCTGACTAAACGTAACTGGAGCGCGCACACAAACTAGACAGGCAGGAAGAAGACTATACCCTCCAGCATGAATATATATGCCTTCCCTTTCCGTCAGAGGCGCTTGCGCTACGAGTGACTCTGCAGCTTTCGCACGCGGAAGATGGTTTGTACGGGCGTGTTCTCGCTATACACAAATAGGCAGCCACCTCGCACACCTTCTTTCGTCTCTGGACTCTGGTAATCTTCGGCGACATCTCGGGGACCGTCGGGCCTAGTTTCGCCCTGTCGCTTAATCCTCGTCTCTCGTTTCTCGTGCATGCCGCCGCCTCTTAGGTGGCCACAATTATATACGAATATCAGATTGATACGCCAAATATCTCGCGACGGCGCGCGTTCTGTTTTCATTGGTGCAAAGAAATATGGGACATCGCGTTGAGAAATCGCTTTCGGGGTCCCGGGCAATCCTCTGTCATTTTTCAGTTACTCTTCGAACGAAATCTATCATATAATGGAATTTCGTGCGGATCGTCTGCGAGCGTTTCTGGGTGGCGCTTTTATCAGTAGGAATGATCAGACCTCGTCGCGGGCTAGAAAGAAAGCTAAGTGTGCACTCTCCTTATTTACCTTGTCACCAGAAGAATTATCTTGATATCTGGCGGCAGACTAAAAGGAGGAAGCATTTTTGCTCTGCAATACGAGGTATGAGTGATACGCACCAAACGCGTTTAAACAAGAGCCATGATATGTTGTCATCGGAGTTATTCGCTGTGGTACATTTAACAGACAGACAGACAGACAGACAGACAGACAGACAGACAGACAGACAGACAGACAGACAGACAGACAGACAATGAACTTGAACTTGGTACATTAACTTTTTTTTAGATTCCGAGTGCTAAAGCAAACGATTATGGACAGGTTTCCTGGTTGCAGTTATTTTTCTTAAGCCTGTAGAGTTCGGCCTGAGCAACTCTGCGAGTTGAAAACGGAGCGCAAGTTGTTTTTACAGCTATGCTCATTAATTAATGATTTGAAGTCACCAAGGAAGAAGACATTATATTCAACATCAAGGGTATGCGCTTGCACAACAGTATAGTTTATATAGGGTGGTGGGTGTAGGCTTTATAAAAAAATTAATTAATTTACATGTTTCAGCGGAGTCGGCACTTTAAGCCATGAACTCACATATCTTTATTCCTCTCCGCGAATATAAGCTACCTGCTTTAAATCATAAACCGCACGTTATGCTGTTTATAGTTGTCGCGAGAAAAGCGAGCACAACCAGATAATGAATTCATGCAGGAGATTTTCCTCATCTCTTTGTATTCATGCTAAAATTTGCGCATATAACAACCACGATGCATTCCAGCATCCCGTCGAAACTAAACACTGCGTCGCACTGCCTGCGGCTCACATATATTGCTGCCATTCGCACACAAGGATTTCTAATGACAGGTTCGCGGCACATACACTCTGGAAAGGACGGCGTCTACAGTAGTGACGTGTTAGATATAGACTTGCATCAGCACACCTTCCATCTACTGTAATCTTGAGGAGTCGACGAGAACGCGGTTTCACGCAGCGGTTCATGGGAATCCGCGGGTCGCGACCGGTTTCATTGTGCGTCGTCGCAGTTCGCTGTCGAAGTATACACAACAAGAGTTATAATCAGAGCCACGGAACACGTAACTTCTACATGCGTGCACAGAGGCACAAACGCGAGGCGAGGACCAAGAGGGCGTCCGTAGACACCTCGCGGTCGCTCGCCACGCCATAAGCGTGACACAGTTTGCCCACCGACAGTCGGCGTCCTTCGGTTCGGTTGCGTTCAGCTGTTGCCCGCGCCGCATTCCGCGCCAACGAGAAGTCCGTTGTCCGGAATGTCATGGGAAAAGGTCGACGGCAGTATTTGCACGCGCCGGCTTCTGGTGAGGCAATAGGCAAATGAGAGAGAGAGAGAGAAAAAGAGGGAGATCAGTGCTGCATGATAAAGCAAGAGACGTCTATTGGCGAGTCATGACAGGCTGTCCTCCGGTTGTGTGGTCAGAATAGACTGCATCTGACGCATTGCGAGTGTATACGAACAATAAATTCGCAAGTTCCTTTTTGGTAAAGCATGCTTGAGAGTATCGCTTGTTGGAGACGTTGAAATAATATGTGTGCAATGAGGTCATCCATGTCATCATATTTTAGTCCAGCCAGCACAATGAAGAGGTGCGCGTTGCTTAGACACGCTTATTTGAAGAACAGGGATGACCGCGAATAGAACCACGAAATGGCGGATGAGACGTCATGTAGATGCTCCCTAGATCACACTAGACTGCGACTGACAGTTTTGCTGCAGCATGATGTATAACTTTTGCTTTGTTGGATCTGTTTTTCTTTGTGTTTGTTTTCACGAGCACAGTTATGAATCGGAGCGAACACTACCTATGCGGACATTCCAGAGGTGAACTGAGAAGTATGTGATTACTTATCTGAGAAAACTCGCATGTACCCCGGTCTATGCACAAGAGCTCCGTTCCTTGACAGTTTCGTGAACAAAATATCCAGGTAACTGTCTTTCAAACACTGCTCAGTGTTCCGTCACAAAGGTATACCTCCTGAGTGGTCATTTATCCGTCCACTCAAACTTCGCATCTCAATGCATTCCACTATGATATCGTCACTATGGTTTACGTGACGTGGTCTACGACAGCTGTTACAGCTTAGCACCCCTGGCGACGCCTTCTTGTATTTCTTAAGTATACTGTGTATAACTTAGAAAACTAACCTCAATTACAAGGCACAATCTGTTTCTAAGTTAACGGTGCGAAAGCTCTGGTAGCACCAGACGGCATTTTTCCTTCTTTCCTTCGACAAGAACGCTCGCTTTTTACCAAATATATTCCAACGCCTTGCGGTTGAAAGGAGCGCGACAGAATGTCGCTGTCAGTGCTGCTGATGTCGCATACGGTGGTGCGCCGGTCCTCAGACTATTACAGTATATCGGTAGTAACGCGGAACACGGGCTTACGATCGTTTTGTCCCTTTACCCCGACGTGCATATCACGCGCCCCCATTCTGATGGCCGGCTTTCTCGCTAACAAATGTATGACCTCTCCTGACATTCGGCGTCTATATACCCGCGTCGTGTCACCGTTGCGACCTTCGCCCCATCCCGAGACATCGCAGAGCGCGAGAGCAGTCGCATCGCAATGATGACGCTACCCGCTAACTTTCGTGCCGACGCTGGCGGCCACGTCCTTGGTGGTCGAGCGCGCTCATCTCTCTACAATCCACTACCACCTTTCCCTTCACTGCTCCATTCCTCTCCGTTAAGAATGGTCGGTGAGCAGGCACGCCATGGGGAACGTTATGGTGGAACAGTTACAGTGCGCGGACAAAGCGCACTTGCGCGTGAACGAAAGCTCGCGCATGGCGTGTTCTGGTCTTCACAGTTGAGCGAGCGAGTGGTCAGGCCGGCCGGCTGGCCGGCCGGGGAAGCGCCGGCTGCGGCAGCCGTTTCACACGGATCACGTTCCTTTATCGTGCAAGCGCGATCGTGACTGCGAAAAGAAAGATAACAAAGAAAAGGAGAGGAAATTCACGGTCTTCCACTTTACAGTCCGGAGGCCAGTGGCCAGGAGGACGGGCGCTGCGCATTATGTGGCTGCTCCAGTATCCCTATTTCGGTGGCCACCAAAGAGACCTCAGCACCCCCTCTCCGGCGCCTCTGCATATATAGAAGGGACACAAAACGCCCCCCTTTTCTCGAGGCGCTGCGAATGAGCCTGCCTGCATATGTGGGCCGAGACGAGAGAGTCTCCCACATTTGAAGCCCGCGGTAACCATGCCGACAAAGAGCTGTCCAGAACTGCCGGACCGCTGCTGGGTGCTGCGGAGCGATGACAGAGAGCATTGGGGTTACACCCAGAAGAGGAAGCGAGCTCTTATAGCAAGTGCACGAGATTCCTTGTAAAGCCATTCTCCGCTTCTACTACGCCTGTATCGTTAACCGCGTGAATATAAAGGAGGAATAGGGGGCGGCTTGCGCTCCTGTTGACGGGCGTGAATTCACCTTGAACCCCAGCAGGCTTCAAAAGCGGATCAAGGCGGCTGCCCGTAATCACGCATCATCCCTGCAGCATCCTTTTTTATTCGTTCATGCCTTCGAGCCTTCAAGTTCGTGAGTGCCTTTGCGTGTCTGTCTCGGTGCAGGAGCCGGGTCTTTAAGCCGCTGCACATACCTTTGCAAAGCTGCTTGGCATCACCTTTTGTTCTCGCGCTTTTTACCTTCTTCCACTTCTATTGCTGGATGTCCGCTGTCTTCTTCCTGAACGGTGTCTGACTCGAAGGGGCTCTCTGCCAGGTATGGTCCTCCTGGAAGGA
Source organism: Hyalomma asiaticum (assembly GCA_013339685.2). Taxonomy (NCBI): domain Eukaryota; kingdom Metazoa; phylum Arthropoda; class Arachnida; order Ixodida; family Ixodidae; genus Hyalomma; species Hyalomma asiaticum. The sequence goes on along the minus strand of CM023486.1, from coordinate 81,496,708 downwards.
AAGGTTGCTCGTCTGCCGCGATACATTTAACGGCCAAGTTGTCCGCTTCTATTTACCGGCCCTCCCTCTCATCTCGTATAGGTCTCGTCGACGCCGCTGCCGTTTAGACGTCGGCTGGCGCCTGGTCGACAGGGAAGCTGCGTAGTAGCCCAAGTCTGAAGAATAGCGCGCGAAATGATCCCTTTAGCGATGCTCGAAACGGTCGCCGCCCTTCTATCTTTGACCTCTGCACCCCGTTCCATTCTTTCAGTTCCGATCTCTGGCAGGGTTCCGTCTCCTTCCTCAGGTGCACCCTCTTCTTATTCTTATGTGACGAATTATATTTTGCATCGGCTGTCTCTTCTGCACGGCTCTCGCTTTCAACGTTCGCGCCATGAACTTCCCTGCTCGTTGAATGGAAGCCCAGGATTTGCACGCTTCCTTTTGCCGTTTAGCCATGCTTGTCTCGGCATAAACGCTGATCTGCCACTCAAGTTTTCGATGCCGGCCGTTTGGTTTTTATTTCATTCGCATATGTAGAACTTCACCCTTGCTTCTCGGAGGAGTGTCGACGCCACTATACGCCTTAACCTTATAACATCGGTTTGCAACCGGCAATCTTGTATCGGTGACAGTCATCTGAAGGCGGGAGAAAGCGGCAGTTTCACGAGCACAGTTATGTTGCGGTCGTTTTCACGCGCATTATACATCCGCGTGGAAACCGTTCATTTTCCCCGGCAAAAATGGCCGCCTCTGCGGCATACCGACTTCGAGGATATACACAGACGTTTCGCAACATCAAATCTACGTAAGGTGCGTTGACGACTGCTCGCTATAGGATACATTGTCAAGGATGGCAAGACTCTTTCATGATGAGCCCCCGTCAAGAGGCTGTACTTTCTGTCGTTCTTACTATTGCAGCTTCGACAGACTACACGTTAATCATCAAGTGAGCAAAAAAATAACAATAATAAAACATACATGTTCACTTCTTTTTGGTGGAATATGCAAGAGTCATCTACGTCTAGCTGTAATTTATGGCTGGATAAATACATTATTTCAGTCCCACTGTTAGCCTGCTGCACACGGGTACAAGTGCAAAGTAATAGGTGAAGCGTACGTCGAGAACTTCACAAAATCCGCGTGCACAACACGTGTGTATACGTAAGCGCACGTCACATATGTAACTGTTCATTCTGGTTGAGAACTAACATCATGAAGCAAACGTATAGTGTTGCGAACACATTCTCACTTAGATTTAGCTTCGGCTTTTTCGTTCTTCCAGTCAGACATATGGCATTGCCTGTAGTGTGGCAAATCTCCCTCGCAGGTATGTACCAACCGTAGCGCCCACAACAACTTGCGTGTCATCAACTTAGGCTGTGTACTTCCTTCTGGAGAGCCAACTGCGCTTTTCCTTTCGACGTCGAATCAGGTATAACCGGTTAATTTTAATCCCATAAACCAATGCTTGGAGCGAACGCACCAGATCTTCAGGCGAGTGTGCCAGGGTTGAAGACTTTTTTTTTTTTTTTTTGGCGCGTCCTTACTTGCCGCATTGGCCACCCTACCTTTTCTCCTGTGTTCATTGTATATACCTGTCGTACGTTCCATAAATTGCGTAACCACAGTAGCGAGTACTTTCGCCACGTTCACCATTTGAAGCATTCAATATGTCTTCACCATCTCAACTTTGCGTTTCAGTGACAGTAGGAGATTACTCACACAAAATATTCGCGAATCTGCGACAGGTGTAAAAAGCTGTATATGTCGCGTTTCTCCTCAGAATAATAGCTTGAAAACGTTCGTACATTTTGCTTTCGAAGTAACCGGTGTCGGATATATAACAAACAGATTAGGTCGATCACCATGTGAGATCCCGCAGCGTCATTTCAGTCACCCGAACTACCTTGCGCTTTTGTTTGCTCCATACTTTTGCGCCACCAATGCTCTAAGCGCCTTTTACTTATATCTATCGCCGGCATGTTCAGCTTTCCCCTGTTACTCCTGAAACCCATGGCCTCCTGTAGGGTAGTGTCCACAGCTACACCTGGGTGGACATCTGTACGTTCAATCAAAATATGGTCTGTCGTTTCCCTAGCTTTTCCACAGCACGTACATGTATCCCCTTCTTTATTGAATTTCGCTCTGTAACTTCGGGTTCTCAGGCAACCGGACCTTGCCTCAAACAGTAAAGCGCTTCCCTTTAAATTATCGTAAAATTTTTCTCTCTTGATTTCGTCTTTCCCTTTTCGGTAGTTGTTCAATGCCGGTTTCTTCTCCATTCTTGCTATCCAATCCGAGTTCTCCGCCGCTCTGACCATGCTCTTAACGCTCTTTTTCGTCCCATCCGTTTCGTTACTGGATGTATACTTACTGGTAAGCTTCCTAGTTCTCTTCCTCCATTGTGAATCAACGTTCTTCCTATACAAATACCTGAATACTTTCGCTGCCCATCTACTTTCTTTCATATTCCTTAATCTCTGTTCGTACCCACATCCATGATTTAAAGCGCCCCCTAGGAGGAGAAAGCAACGATCCACGAGTTCCTTTCACGAGTCTGTCATCGTCACTTCCATCAAGCACCTCGACGCTAATCACGCACAGCCCTGACCGCAGCCATGACCCAACCTCGAGTCCGTACCACGCGAGCACGCGGCTCATTAGAGGTCAACTCTCGATAGAAACGGGAGAACACAACAGCGACCCTCACGAACAAAAAGGACCCAGAGTATAGAGACACAGGCGGCGGAAGCGCTTTGCGTATACATGCAAGCCACGGTGTACTTTCCGCGAACGAGGAACGTGGGGATACGTGCATGCCTATGTCTGCATGCGAAAGCGTAGCCGGAGGCGAGCGAGCGCACTTGCCGCATCATAAAGCACGGCAGGCTGCCTCATTTCCGGTCGCGGCGTGTAATCGGCGTCTTCTTTGTCTCTCGGCTCATTCACGCGTTTGGCGGGCGATTGTGCGAGTAGGTAGCGCGTACGTGCTCGCACGTGCGGCGAGACTCGCTGTATACGAGACCGTGACTATCGTACCTTGGAAGGCGTGCAGCGCGCCATAGCGAAGAGTCCGGTGGCTGAAGTTTCCGGGAAAAAGACTTAAGAAACTTTCGAGCCACGCAGGTGTGTAGTTCCGTTTCTCGATTGCTATAATGCGTTGGCATTCTTGCGCTACTTCCCTAGAAAAAAGTCTTGCGTACGCATCGTAACGCGTTACGGTCCAAACGAATACACTGAGTCTTGCGCGGCAGGTTTATGTGATTATTCCATATTACGGTACAAAAAAATTCAGGACGGCGCTGTTGCCGCGGTAAGCGAGCATGCCACACATTTGACGCAGGTTGTAAGTAGACTGTAAGTACGGTTGCCGCAAAGAGCAACTATACCACACAGGCTAATATTTGATAAGTGACGGGTAATGTAGCCTGGAGCTAAATGGCAGCTCGTGTGGACTAAATAGTCGTTAACGTTGTCATATGCTACTTATATATATAATGAGATTACAAATAAAGCTTCCGCGCTATCTGACGGTTTCCCGGTACAATGCTTCTGCTGCTTTTTTTCTTTTTTCTCGTGGTCATTCAGTAAGGCTGCATTTGGATGCTCATGAAAGTGCTTTTAACGTCAAAGAGAGCGCAGTCAGGAGATATGCGAGCTTTGCGGGATATTGCGCCATCCTGGCCAGGCGTTTCAGGAACACTGCGATTCAAAGAAACCAGCTGGGCAGTGCGTATACGTCATGCTAACGCTTCAGGCCCGTTGTCCGCGCATATGAAAGCGTAACCTTTCAATTACAAATTGCGTGCCAACACAAGTCTGTGAGGATAGCAAAGCCATTGGACTGTAATACGCAGCTGTGAAAGCATCAAAATACGTTCAAATGGACAGAAAATTTGCTTTCATGGCGACACACTGTTGAGATCATTCGCTAAGTTGATTCAGCACGCCCTCAACGTTCTTAAAGTCCTTTCGCGGCATCAAATCCCGGCGGCGGCGGTGGCTGCATTTCGATGGAGGCAAAATGTTGAGGCCCGTGTGCTGTGCGATGTCAGTGCGCGTTAAAGAACCCCAGGTGGTCGAAATTTCCGGAGCCCTCCACTACGGTGTCTCTCGTAATCAGAACTGGTTTTGGGACGTTACCTCAGAAATCAGTCAGTCAATTTCAATGTCCTCATTGGGCTATTTAACTTGAACCAGTGATACAACCATTATATTCGAACGCTATATGGCAAACACGAAAAATTGGAGACGACATTGGTAACTTTTTCGTATTAAATAGATCCTTTCATGACGCAGCCGTTTGTTCAATAAATGGCTCGTCACGATTATTCAAATTTCTAATCTTGACACCGGCGGGAAAGTCAGCGATTTCGGTAGCTGGGAGAGGTTTCCTTTGTTCCTAATTACAATGGCCCCGAAGCATATTCATCAACCGGCTCAGCAATATCTTCCGCCAGAATCAGCACACGCGCTCTCTACGCAGTTTGGTCACGTCTGCATACATAGTCGCAGAAACTCCTTAGTTATCGAGGCCGAGGTAATCACGATTCGATCGAGGCGGCGCTCAGCACAGTGATGCGCGCGCAGCACGCGGCCACGTATCGTGATCCAATAAGCGGTTTCCGTCGATTCAGTCTATTGTTCCGGCCATTCTCAAGTTCACCCTCAACTTTTCCGGTTGAGCGCACCAGAAAAACGGTTAGCGGCCATGTGCGAGTGAGGTCAGAATATTATGAGAGGCTTAATGGAAACACGAGTCAATATTCAAGCAAGCTGATGAATACACGTTCGTATTATACGATTATACTCCTTAAAACTTGTGGGTTTCTTCTGTGATGTTATTCGGGATAGCGTTCGGTATATACGCGATGCTTGACTACTGGGCACGACTTAACTATTTATCTGATCTTGATAGACTCAGGCACTTATCACCAATCTTTCGCCTCAGCATCTTGGGATATATTTGCTTGTCCACGTTGTTATTTAGCAGCTCGCCGTAGTATTCCGTCCTTATACCAAAAAAAGTCAGCCGCTGCGGTGGCGGTATACAGTGGTTACGGTGAGCGGCTGCTGACGCAGGTTCGATCCCAGCCGTGGCGATCGCATTTCCATAAAGGCCACATGCTAGAGGCCCGTGTACTGCGCGATGTCGGCGCACGTTTATGAACCCAAGGTTGTCGAAATTTCCGGAGTCCTCCACTACGGTGTGCCTCATAATTATAGCGTGGTTATGGCGCGCAAAAGCACAAAAAAATTACTCTTATTAGGATTGCCTTCAATGTCATTTTACTAACAATCATGACGTACGTACACTGTGAATACGGGCCTTGTTCCGTTCACCTAAAGGAAGCTGTTTGAGCATGTAGCACCCAGTTAAACGTGTGGTTCTAGTTTCAACTGCAGGTGACACCAGGTTTGAGGACCACGCAGGTCTTACGTTTAAAATAACTTGCCGTGCGCACCGTCGTGCGTTTCGCCGCACGCTATATCCTCCCTGCAGTTTTGTATTAATGCTTGAAATTCAGGGATACCACGCTCAAACAATATACGTTGCTTGGGCTCTGCTTTAAGAAGCGTACTCATAGTTCCGAGGCAGGGAACGTAGCGTGGCTGCAATGTAGGCCACGCTGGAACGTCTAATGGGATCTCGCGAGCTTTCATTGTGTTTTGCGCTGGCTTCAAGCAGGTTGCGGTGTCGGTCGGGGGCGTCTGAAAACACGCGCCGTATTCATGTGCAGCTGTGTGACCGAATTTGCAAATCGTATAACGAAGTTGGGCCACCGCTAGCCGCAGCGCACCCTCGACCACAAAGTCCGGGCAACATGGCTCGAAGGGTGCGGCCCGTGACGGCATACATTTCTCTTGAGCAGTGGGAAGCACATGTGTATTCAGCGTTGCTGATTTCAATCAAGTTTCCTTTCATATTGCATATTCGCGGCAAATAAAGCAGATAAAAGAGCTCCTTTTTCCAGGATGTCGGAAACAGAGGTCGGATCAGTTAATATGGTTGTAACAAAACGCGCTTATACAGGGTGTCCCAGCTATCTTTAGCCAGGGTTTAAAAATATACCGATGCACCCTAAGACAACGCGACCACATGCATTTTTCTTACTATCGTATGGAGTGAGTCAGACTATTTTTTGTGTTCCACTTAATTGGTTAATTAGGCGAGATTAATTAATTAACTTCGGAAGCAAAAAAGTCAGGTAAATAATTCCTATGGAAAACTTGTAGAGTGGTCTGTCAAATACCCAGTTAAAAAGTTTACAACTTTCTATCTATTCATAATTAGTGTTTTCCAGCTTGCTCCAGATGCCCGCGAAATACAAAAAATACCACGTGACATCGCGGCTTGCGCGCCGCGATTGCAGTGCTCTCAGACTTTCCGCGTACGAACTAACACAACATTTAGCCGGGCGTACCGCCGATTAAATGTGACAGGGCTGTGAAAAAGGCGGTGGTCGTCCGATCTAAATCAGCAACCGTCATCGCTAGCGCTGCACGCGTCCCGTCAATCGCTTTACGCAGCGCTAGCGATGACGGTTGCTCATTTAGATCGGACGACCACCGCCTTTTTCACAGCCCTGTCACATTTAATCGGCGGTACGCCCGGCTAAATGCGGTGTTAGTTCGTACGCGGAAAGTCTGAGAGCACTGCAATCGCGGCGCGCAAGCCGCTATGTCACGTGGTATTTTTTGTATTTCGCGGGCATCTGCAGCAAGCTGGAAAACACTAATTATGAATAGATAGAAAGTTGGAAACTTTTAGGGGCGAAGCTCCTTAAAGCGGCACCCGTTCGTCCCTCGTAGTCGTAGTCGCAGTCGTAGTGCGTAACCAGTCTTACGCTTTGACCTCCAAGGTGGTGCCGGTGGGAGATTTCTCCTGTGCGTTGTTGAACAATAAAAAAAAATTCGCAGCGTGCGCGTTAACTAAAAGCCGAATTCTTCTGTCTCTCATTCCCCATTAGCAGCCATTGGCATGTTCCAGTAGGAAACGTTAGTAGAAGTAGAAGTGTTAAAAGCCGAATTCTGCTGTCTCTCATTCCCAGTAGCAGCCATTGTTTACCTCCAAGGTAGTGCCTGGTGAGATTTCTCCTGTGCGTGATTAAACAATAAAAATTTTGTTCAAAACGCCGTTGATTGATGAAATAAACCAACGAAAGACGCCAGATGTTTTCTAAAAGCAAAACGAAAAGACGCCAGATGTTTCTAAAGCAAAACGAAAAGACGCCAGCTGCTTAACGAAAGACGCCAGGTAAAGCAATGGTTTTCATCTGCAACCAGTGCAAGAACCACTTAGCTTACATTTCACCGACCACAAAGCGGTCATAATGAAAGGACAACGGAAACCAGCAATAAAAGTTTGATAAAACATTTAATCAATCGTTTCACGTCATTTTTATCGGGCGAATTAACGGAAGAAATTTCACGGCTTAACCGATGATTACTTCCAGGAGCTTCGCCCAATCTCATCATCATTCACCTCGTGGATCTGCCGTCAATTTTTTTAACTGGTCATTTGACAGACCACTCTACAAGTTTTCCATAGGAATTATTTACCTGACTTTGTTGCTTCCGAAGTTAATTAATCTCGCCTAATTAACCAATGAAGTGGAACACAAAAAATAGTCTGACTCACTCCATACGATAGTAAGCAAAATGCATTTGGTCGCGTTGTCATTGGCATATTTTTAAACCCTGGCTAAAGATAGCTGGGACAGCCTGTATAGGCACTGATCATGAGATGCCACAAAGCCACCCAACAAATACAACAATGTGCGGACCCCTTGCATCACTTCTATGGGCTTACGTCACCAGTACGCACGTGCAGACAAGATGTGCCATAGGCAGACAGCCGGGTGCGTGCAGCTTCTACAATACGTCACCCTTCAATGGTCATCTGTGCAGGTATATTTATACTGCATATGCTTCCTAAATGGAGCCTGTACGGCCACTCTAGTCGACTGCGTTTTGGCCTCGTCAAGTGCTGTTGCTTGTCGTGTTTGTTTATTTCGTTGAAGTTTTCGAGGAGCAGTCTGGAGCACCTTCCCGGGCTCTTTCTCATTTTTTAATGAAGTTGTCCTTTTCGCTAGCTGTCTATTACACACGATGTAAGATAAAAGGATTGGGTGGATCCCACGCATTTTAGGAATCGATGTCATGCAAAGCAATCAGCGAGAAAATCGTCAATACCGAACTATGTGACATTCAGCCAAACGTTACGAGTGGGATCAAAGTCTTTGTGTAAACGGAGGATGAACAGCATGATCACACCTATTGATGCGATAGGCTTATATACAATATGTAAGACGTGGTAAGAGCCGCCGTAGCATGGTGGTAGCGTGCTTGATTTGCTTACCGATATTCTGGGTTCGATTTCTGCCCCCTCCCCCCTCCTCTCTCTCTCTCCAACACGTGGTAGGGCGACGCTCGCCTGCGTGCACCCGCTTGCTATGTCTCGATTTCAATCGCAAGAAACAACAAACGGCATGTCTTTCTCTCGTTTAACCCACTCAAAGTGAGTTTTCATAAAATTTTGAAAGCCTATTTTGATTGGTCATTGATTCACATAAGCTACAATGCATTCAGTCGATTGCCTGTGGTGCATACCCACATAACTCAGGCTGAGCGTTGTGAGTATGAGCCACACGTGATCGTATCATCGTTAATCGTGACGTATGGGACGAGTGCATCATTTTAGTAATGTCTAGATCAATCATTGATGTTCGTCATATATTGATGCCCCACGATCCCATTCCTGGAATGTTCCAAGTGAACGAGACGACGAGGAAAGCGTCGAGACGTAGGCGGCTAGATAGATAGGTTACGGTCAAAGCTGTTGAAGTTCGCAAAGAAATGCTTCGCATTTATAAAGATTACTGTTTTGGCGAACAGCAATGGTAGCATTCCAAAGTAAGCCCAAGTGTAAAGAAGGTGCGCACTTTACAAAATTATGCAGGTAACGTCACCGCGTTCAAAACATCATTGCACATCATTGCTGCTCTCAACTATCGGTAAGTTCCCACGAAATACCAATAAACACTCACACTTATGCAAATGTCGAACGCCGTCACGTGTTACGAATGCGCTGCTCCAAATCACACATATTTACCCTTTATATTGCTTGCCTTGTGTTTTCTTGCGTCTCACGTCGTCGTTGAAGACGAGCCATTGCTCACGTCGCTTTGTTCACATCGCAATTGTCAAGCGTTCCGCATTCGAAAACCTCTAGCAACTGCTGCGACCAATACTATACATTAGCTGCGTTCGACTTTTTCTTGCAGTCTCAGCACGAGTCCAGCTGCCATCGAGCACGTAAGGCGGTTTCCAGGGCAAACAGCGGGACTCCGCAGGGCCGCCGTGAACTCGCGTGGGAATGCATAGGCTACCCTCCCATGCGGACTCGTGGTCAGAATAGCGCTTTAATGCGTGAAAGTGGTAGAGTATACCACACGAAATGGAAGCGTGCGCAGGTATCACCGTGCATTTGATAGCCCCCGCTCGTATAGGGCCGTATACAGTCCAGGTGACCCGTGGAAGTTGTGCATCGGCGCAAGACCTACAGAAAACAATCGCCTTCTCGAATCACGATCGGCCCGCTTCCCAGACACCTATCGTCACCGACTGCAAGAACAACGACATCGCATCGCCGCCGCCAAGCGTCGGTTGGTCGCGGCCACACGATTCTTACCTTTTGTCACGGCGGTCGCGTAAACCATTCCGAACCGCGTAACGCGCTCGTGCGCATTCACGTATGCACGCGGCTCGAGGTGTATATCCTCTCGCCATTCGCGGCCCCTAATCGCGTGCGAGCAATCGACGCGCACCACGAAGTCGCACACGATCTCTCCCACGTCGGGTCACAGCCGCACACTCAGGCTCGATCGTCCCGCTGGCTTGCTATAGTGTTGCGTGCGATACCTTTCCTCGTGCGGTGCGGTGCTATCTTTTCCTGTCAAAGCAAGGAAGTCCGGATGGCCCGACGACGCGGCCAGGCTGGCCGCATTGATCGAGTCTATATGCCATGCCACACTCTGGTCCCGCTATTGTCTTTCTTCAGCTGGAAGCCACTGCTGATACCATGGCCTGCCGTGCTCTTTCTTCTGGCACTTTCTCTGTGTATTGGTTTCTTAGTTCATTTGCTTTCTTGATTCTTTCGTTCATCGCCAAAGCCTACAGGTGGACGCAAATGCGAGAGCACGCGGCCGTCAGGCCAGTGAACAACTGACCAGAGATGCCATTCACGCCTGGGCATCAGCTCACCTGTGCTCTTGGGTTATAGGTGACATATTCAATTTCGTGCAGCTGGTCAGCGGTCTCTGCTTACGTCATGCACCGTACCATAGGCGAGCAGACCAAAGCTAAAGAAAGAAGGATGCGGCGCGGAAGTGCCAGGACGGCCGGAAACTGGTACGAGCTTCCGCGCGGGCATGCCATGCAGTTGTGGTATATAAAATGCCGTGCGTACCCGTTTATCCGGCCAGGAAGGGAAGCACGTACGAGTCATTAAGCCCGCCCTCGCGTAATCGCGTTAATCTAAATGAAAGCGGGTCACGCGCTCGCATGCCTGACGCTCAGGCGTTTTGAGCCTGTCCCGCGCTTGAAGTGCATAGGTACGGGAGCGGTATAGGATAAAACAAAGCAGTGTACGCTTTAGAAAGACGGAAGGTTCTTTGTATATACGTAGTTGAAAATATAACATTGTTTATTGTTGTTGTCGTTGCTTACGCAACACTGCGTGCAAGCGAATAATACAAAAGCTGGAAGCAGCAGTACACCTGGGCACGGCGCCTTTGTCCCCGGGTTCATTATTTATCAAAATGCCACCGTGAGATATTGAAGGAGTGCCGTTATTTGTTGGTACAGCGATCGGCAATCAATCTACAGCACGCCACGACCGCTGGAGGCGGATTAGAGTGCATGAAAATAAGAATTCGGAGCTCGGTGACCGCCCCAATTTTACGCAGCCCTGACAGATATCGTTATCGGTAAAGGGCCATTCGGTAAACCAGGCCGCTTGGGCCAAGTGTTCACTGTATTTTAGATGGCGACTTCGAGTTTTCCAACAGTGCTGTAGGGTTCGAGCAAAACCATCTTGAAGCCGACGTTATACAACGAAGGGACTTGCCCTTGTGAGAGCAACAGCTTGGTACCGACAACAAATGCCGGTACCCTGAACACGGACGTTGCCATTGCGACGACAGAGATGCGCCGCGTTCAAACACTGGCTCTATGCGACATCAATTTTACAACCACTGTTCCTCGACGAAACGTTAGGGCTACCGTTGAGCGCTGTACGACCTCGTCGTCTGGTAGCTATAGCATGTGGTCAGCAGGGCCTGTGCAGGAAAAGGCGCGCGCGGCTGACATTTATTATGAGACTTTCCGTCCATGCATCTGAATGCATATTGTCGAACAATTTGACACTACTGCCCGCCCTTCTCCTGTGGGAGTGCTGAATTTTGTTCGGCAAATATCAAATCGTTGTAAAGCGTCAGGAAGTAATCGTTACGCTAATGCTGCAGCGATGCTCGAATTGGCTCTCCATATTCGGGCTCTCCACCATGTTCAGCCCTCCGGACGATACTCACGGACGATACTCATACCCGTGGGAACATTCGACGTATAGACGATATTATTTTCGATTCGTAAGGCGCCGCCATCTTGGGCTCTTAGACAGGTCCTTTGTCAGTCTTGAATGTCGTGACGCCAAATTAACAAGCGTACGAAATGACGAACGCGCCGATACGTCCGTATTCAAGCGTATCAGCCTAATGTAGTGCTGTTTAGTTATTACAAATACAAAACGACCACTCATTAGCCCAAGATGGCGGCGCCCAAATTCGTCTGTAATGTGATCTATAACTCATGCACGCCATCTCACAATATCACTCTTCTGACTGGCACACGTCATCTTGCAATCTCCATCAAGCCGCCGCAATATATTGAAACAGGGCGTCAAAATCCCCGTCTACGTGACGCTTATGCTTCTTCAATGCCGGGTAAGAAACTTTACATATGTCAAATTTTTTATGCGCAGGCCTCCCACGAACACGTTGTCCCTTGCATATGGCCTGATCCGCCGCTTGCTCCTATACCTTCTCAAAAGTCCTCCGATTCGTGATTCGCAATATTAACGGACCGCTTTCTCACCGACGCCGCTGTACGAATCGACTGAAACTCTTTGACTGATTGACTGGGAGAGGCGTTCAAACAGGGAAGCCGCGTGCGAAATGAAGGGGTGTGGGGCGAGTGGGCGCGGCCACTCGCCCGCACGCTGGTACGTCAGATCGGAGCCGTTCCCCCTATTGACAACCCGCGGTCCTTGAGGAAACCGCGCAGCGTCCGCCAGCGTTGCGCTACAGGGTGCGTGCTGTTTGTGTTACGAAGTCGACGCGGCGAGGCGCGAATACGATTGCCTTTTGTTGTCTTCCACGCGGGACCACAGCCTAACAATCGGGGGCAGCGCCATTAGAGGTCTCGTTGTGCTTGATTCCGCAAGGAGTGAGTGTGACAACTGGCATGCGTATACGCATTGGGACGCGTAGCGGCTCTCAGTGTCAAGAGGTGCAGGAGTGGCGCTGTTGAGACATTTCCGATCTCAATCTATCTTCGTGACTTCCCTCGGCGTACACATGCAGCGGCTAGCTCATTGTACAGGACCATTTCTCACTGTCGAGTTTTTACGTGTACTTATTTTTCTTCCTATGCGTAATGTTTGGCTCGCGCCAGGTGTGATAGGTCCCACGCACAGACAAGTGCGCTGTGCGGACGTGATTTCGGCTGCGGCGTTAAAGATGGAGCGCGCAGAGCAATGCGATCGCGCACACACGTAATTTTCGTTTCGGAGAGCGAGCGGTCTGTTGTGTGGCCATCGCGAGAATATTGACGGCCTGTAATTTCCGTGATATTTTCATAGAAGCGACGGAAGCCGCTGTTTTCAGACAAAGAATGGGCAACCGACGTCGTGTATGCGCAGATGTGAAATAGCTTCGCTTTCTTGCATTTTTTTTTCTTTCGGCCCCTTTATCCTACACGTTTGTTGACAGTGACATTTTATATGGACTGTTGCTACTTAGTGTCAGTTTTTCACTCTTCTGGAACACTTAGGAGCACCCGAGACGGAATAATTTGTCGATTAAATACCTCTAAGCAGAGCGAAATACTGTCGATTGCCTTTCCGCGTTTCTGTGTTCCCTATAATGAACTGTCTTTATAGATTTTTTCATACGAATCACATGGGAAAAAAATAATGACACGTACGTTGGTGTTTAGGCGTGAAAAGAGTGCACACGAATGCGTAAGTTCAGTTCCAATTGGCTTAATGAACATACCTTAACAAATACTAATCGCCGGACGTTTTATCCTGAGTATGACGTGATCGTGATACTCGCCGTAGTAGGGGACTCTGGATGAATCCCTCCCGCCTGGTGCTTTTCAACTGTTCATGCCTTTACCCCCATCCAAATACGACCGACGTGTCGTCGTATTCTGCCGGCCGTAAAACGGCAAATGATCACAGACTGCATTGATTTATTGTAGCTCATGTGAGCTCCATAATTGCTAACTATACCTCCGTATAACTTTCGAACGTTACAGTCACGCTTAATGACGATCACAAACATTACTAAGACAATTACAGCAACGGCCCTAGCAAACAGTCCCCAGAGGAGGGGCTCCTGTACACAGGGAACACATGGAGAAACCACGCGAAGACGGCATTCTGATTACAACTTCAAGACGTCAACTATATATGCGCAGGACTGCGAAGTTTGAAGGACGTCTCGACGGCCGTGAAGTCACGAGCGGGGAACCGCACAGCGGTGCGCATGCGTTTCTCCTCAGCTTGGCAACCGCACCGATATACGTGTACACACGCCTGTCATTCCAACTCTATAGGGTTGTGTATTCACGGCGTATATGCATATGCGAAAGCGCTATAGGATATATACCGGAGACCATGGCGTCACCTCTCAAAGTGTCAGTGCGATGTGAGACGTGCGCCGAGGAGAGGAGCGATACAGGCTCGCCGCTCTTTCTGCTGGCGCTTCGCTTTCGAGACGACCACGCAGTGCACGTTTAGGCTGTATATCTGTGAAGCCGGGGCAGCCGCGGCGGGCGCCTAAGAAGGTCAGCTGTGTCCTGTGCAGCACGCAACCCTTATATATATGGAGGTGTCACTTCGCCTACGCGCGTTTTGTGCGTGCTCGTAGGGGATCGGAGGACCTCCAAGCTTGCCTGTCCTGGGAGCGTGGCTTATGGTTCATTGCCGAACCTTTTCTGGGTGCGCTTGACACGACCGTCGCGGGCGTGGTGGTTGAGAGAGAAAATATAAAAGGCTGACCTCAAGACGGTTTTGGCAGTAGGAGTCAAAGGTTGCGTAACCTCCTTTTTGGGATCATATACAGATGCCGGACCTCCGATGGCAGTTGCAATGAGAGTCTCGTTGATATACGAATAACTTGAGCGATGAGCTGCGTGAGGGTGTCTGATCGTGAGTGCTTGTGTGGTTGCTTGGCCGTGAATCTCCTGCGTCGCATTTAGTAACTTTTCGCTTTTAAAGGCAGACCACGAATTCGGTTACAGAGCACTCCGTAACGTTAAGTGGACTCCTGCGCTTCATCACGGAGCTTGACGCGCCACTGCGTAAGTTCACTTGAAAGGCTATGTATTCTTGTCTTTCTGTCCACAGCAACGCCACGTCATAACACCCCTTCCTTTCCGTTAACCTTTATCCCGAACCGGTTAAGGCGGCTGCATTTCGATGGAGGCGAAACGTTGAGGCCCGTGTACTGTGCGATGCCAGGGCACGTTAAAGAACCCCAGGTGGTCGAAGTTGCCGGAGCCCTCCACTTCGGCGTCTCTCATAATCATGTCGTGGTTTTGGGATGCAAAACTCCAGAAATCAATCAATCTCGAAGCATGCAGTGTATCGCGTGATACTGATGCCGACCTTTCCGTCGTTTCTCACGCTCCTCTTCCTATAGCTTTCGCGAGAACCAACACCACCTTAAAGGAAGAGAAAATTCATACTACATTATTATTTCTACATGTGACGTGAACATAATAACAATGGTGTTTTTCTCTAATGCATTTTCGGGCTTCATTGCCAGTTTTTATCTTACGTAGCTCTGAATTTTTCTTTTCTTTTTTGTAAAGAAAGAGCGAGTCATAGTGGTTACCGCATCAGTTCTTTTTGCGTCGGTGAGGCTATCGTAAACACTTATGACGACTTAAACCAATTTTCTTAAACAGCATCGTGCAGCTTATGAGAGCTGTGCTTTTATGTATACCAGCTATTCGAACGAATGCCTATCGTTCGCCATTTGTTCAAGAACGCCAAATATGTATATAGTATGTTTAGCGGAATGCAGGGAGCTTGCAACTGCTCCAAGACAACCCGCAAAGACATTTTCGAACCCTCTTCACTTAAAAGCACACGCACACACACACACACACGCACGCACACACGCACACACGCACACACACACACACACACACGCACACACACGCACACACACGCACACACACGCGCGCGCGCGCACGACATAAACACAGGCGCACGCCACTCATTCCCTGGATTTGTTGGCCGAGCACATCGTCAGCCCAGTTTTTAGTATGCAACCCCAATACCGCGGGACAAATACCACGGCGACTCGCGACAACGAGACGTGCTGTTTGTCCTACGGCTCGCGACAGCCGCAGCAGCTGCACGGGGGGCGTCCACACTACTCCCCAGTGGTCACGAGTGTCCGCATACCGCACCGCCGCCGCCGCAAAGACCCGACCACACGGCCTCTTGCCACGCCGCACAACCGTCCGGCGGTGCAGGGGACGGACGGCTCTGGGTCAAGGAAACGGGTGCCTGCGTTTTCCCTCCGTCGCAGCCGTTTATTCTTGCTTTTTATGCGTTTATGAGCCTCCCTTTAATGCGTTGCCGTTTTTGTTTTGATTTGTTTTCTTTAGGCGAAAATGTTCGTGACTGCTGAGCAGGCGGCTGTCAGTCAGTCGTCGGTTCCGCGGGTGAAAGGAATGGGCAATGTGAACTACGACGAGAGTGCGCTTGCAATGAACGAGCCTTGAATATATTGCGAAGTGCGCGCGCTGTTGCTGTCAAAAGTAAAAAGGAAGGGGGGACGTTTCTCAACCGACTGTGAGGACGCAGCCTGGAGCCTGCTCATCGCACACAGAACTATACGTTTGCGTACAATGCGCTGGGGCAAGTGGAAGTTGAAAATGTGCAGAGTATTATCGTCGCGTTTTGCATCGGAGCTTTAAGATGTTATGAAAGAAGAACCACACAATAGCGAAGTGTCGAATTCTTGCTTCTTGCACCATTTTAAGGAGGCCAAGTTAGACGGGGCTCGTTTGCAGTGCTACATGGTGAGCCACTTTTGTTTTAGTGAACACGTTGATCACGTGAGCGCACTGGAGTATGCAGGCTAACAATCGTTCATTCCGATGTAGCGATAAAATCTGACGTAGCGTGCTGAGTATCAATTGCTGGCTTGCAAGTGTATTCCACAACATCCGCAACCTGCCCCGCCGCGGTGGTCTAGTGGTTATTGCACTTGGCTGCAGATCCGAAGGTCGCGGGATCGAATCCCGGCCGAGGCGGCTTCATTTCGATGGAGGCGAAATGTTGAGACCCGTGTGCTGTGCGATGTCAGTGCACGTTAAAGAACCCCAGGTGGTCGAAATTTCCGGAGACCTCCACTACGGCGTCTCTCATAATCAGAACTGGTTTTGGGACGTAAAACCCCAGAAATCAACATCC
Organism: Hyalomma asiaticum; assembly: GCA_013339685.2. Taxonomy (NCBI): domain Eukaryota; kingdom Metazoa; phylum Arthropoda; class Arachnida; order Ixodida; family Ixodidae; genus Hyalomma; species Hyalomma asiaticum. Next base: position 81,479,946 of record CM023486.1, on the reverse strand, counting down.
GCAGCCTTGTCTCCCGAGCCATATGGTAGCCGTGTGATCGTATGAGCTCTCGTACTTTGGCGAAGTAGAACTCATCAAGCAATTGCTTTAAGTGCGTAGTTACACTGAACAGAAACGATCACAAAGAGAAGCTAAGTATATCGATCGTGCCTTTGCTCAGTTATTTTTGTAGAAATATTCTGTCCTGATATCATTCTTAGTCTACAGTTTCCTCTAACAGAATATTGGTGATTGCGAGTATAATGCTCAACAGGCATTGTGAAGAGAAGTTGCCGGCGCAACAACCACTCATTAAGTACATTTAATTAGAATTAAAAGAGGTAAAGTATAGCGCTAAAGAAAAAAATATGGGTTAGGGGCCGCGTTTTGATGTTATATGCAAGGGAAGGGCACTTGTGAACATTGATTTCGATGCACGTTAGGGAAGCCCCGGGTGGTTCTGTGTGTAAATTCCCCGAAATTATTTTCATTCCAAAAGCGGCAAAAACAAAACAAAAAGGAAAACATCGGATCGCACAGCATACTCTCCAGTCCTTGTACAAAATGATTTTTCATTACGTTTTAACATTTCCCGGGTATCAATCAAATCAACCTTTATTCCAATATACATCCGGAGTTGTAGACCATGGACAAAAAACCAGTAAGGCTTGGCGTGGTCCATGCCCGCGTTTTCCAGGCAGCATCAGAACAATAAAATGGAAAAACACTTTAACAGTATGAAACAAATGGAATGAAAACAAAAATATATGCGAAAAACATTGCTTGGATAGTCATAAGAAAGCAAATAACACATATCAACCAGTTTTCAGAAATATAGTTACAACATAGAGGTGGTGCTCTATACACAAGCTTTATGTCACAGTATATGTGAAATATATCGTAAAACCTTCGTATGCGAAACTTAACAGCATAGTACAAAGCAAGAACAAAAAAGAGATGTTATAAAAAAATAAAATCTCAAGAAAGGAAAGACAATAACATTAAAGAAATACGCTGCATCAAACAACCTTACAATGTTTACACATACACTTTCAGTTAGGTACTTGTTTATCATAGCAATTAAAGTAGATGAAGCGTCATAATATGTTTTCCGTGTGTAAATGATAAGGTAGTCAGAAACGTATCATTTTATAGCTGTAGTTCGTTCTAGATCTCGGTAACTCCCATATTTCAGAACTCCTTCTGCTTGCAAATTTGCGTTTTGGTGTCAGGTTAGAAATACGTTTTAGGGTGGCATTGTTCTTTTTAATACTTGTCTTATATGTAGCTACTTGTCAATATGTTTTCATAAATGTTGGCGCGGTACAACAAAAAGATATACAGATAACTTCTCTCTTGATACTGTTGCGCAAAAATGTTTACCATAACATCGCGCGCCTGACACGACATCGTTCACAGGAGCACGTGCGTCACGCATATACATGCAGCAACGCCCCGCCGTAGGCTGTATAGACACAGCGCATTGACGGGTGGGGATCGGTCGATTCAATATACATCACTCCTGTCTGTCACCGGCGAGCAAAGATCGTGCACGACGGCCTCGGGCGAACCGCGGCGCGTTAACGGCTCGACAAGTGGAGACAGATCTCGTTTCAACGCAGCGCTCACTTGTGTACTGTACGCGACGCAGAGACAGAACACCGCGCTGACGCCGTCGACACGACGTTACTAGGTTTCGTCAAAGCAGTATCGGTAGCAGTGTGTACAGTGTGTACACTACGCGCATATGTATACGCGCTGCATCGGCTCGGCGCAGACACGTTATTGCGACACCAGCGAACACGACCAATAGCGCACATCGCGCAGTTTTATATTCACGAAGTCGGTCTTGCATGTTGCATCCGAACTCTAGCTTCGTCCTTAAATGGGGAGCGGGCGTCAAGCATATTTGTGTTCTGTACTTATCTGCGGAAACGCATGATAGTTGATGAGATTTTGACTTGCCAAAACCATGATATGATTATGAGAAATGCCCCGTAGCTAGCGGAAGGCTGCAGGGTAAGCTTGACCAACTTGGGTTCATTAATGTATGCAACTAAACCTATGTGCGTAGGTGTTGTGCGCATTTCGCCCCCATAGCAACGCGGCCGCCATGGCCGGGATCCAATCCCGCGACCTCCAGCTTTATCAAGCGAACACCATAAGGTACCATTGCGGGTTCCGAGAAAACGCGTACAGGAAAAATGACTACGAGTACAGGTCGCGGCATAAATTGATTTAATTAAGCATGACCTGGTTTTGCTTCTTGTTAGCATAGCACATTACAGCCTGGACTTTGGTGTACTGTGATGCGCCCCATAGCTAAAGCTGTTCTTGAGCCGTGTGAGGTTAACGCTGAACAGCTGTCATGCTTTCGTGAGCAGCGAATGTGTCATCCGTGCAGGTGTGGACAGCCTGCGCTGTACAATCACTTGGGCGTCTTGAAACAGATACACCTTGGAACTTAGAACAGCGCAATAAACGTGGACAAAAGGAAGACTGAAGGAATACGACCTCTGTTCTTTCTTTCTTTCTTTCTTTCTTTCTTTCTTTCTTTCTTTCTTTCTTTCTTTCTTCTTTCTTTCTTTCTTTCTTCTTTCTTTCTTTCTTTCTTTTTCAGATCATCAGCCGTGTGACCATGGCGGGGCGCATTTCAGGTCGCGCTCTTTGCTTGAAGCTATACGACTCCAGGAAAACGGCGTGACAGAGAGCACTTCTGCGTAGTGTATCCGGTTTCTGTGCAAATGGAGCTAGTTGCATTTGGTTAGGCCGTTTATCAGTAAATGACGGAAATAGGGCAGAATAATTGCACTAATGTGATAATTGCCGGTAAAACGTCGCACGTATACTTGAGTGCTTGTGTCTCGACAGTCGATGGGCGTAAAATGTGCAATCTTTCACAACTACGTCCCGTTCTCTTCCTTACAGACACGCACACACTCTCTCTCTCTCTCTGCCGTTAACGATCGCGTCGTTTCCTTCGGCGTTTAATCGCGCCGCACATTTAATTGCTTTGGCCCGCCTGACGTGAAACACCGACGACGCGCGAAGCCTTATCGCGTCCTCAGTGCTGAATGCAATGCAGGTTCCAGTTTTAAATCAGATCTCTCGGGGACTTTCCTGTTCCGCGCCGACTGTCTTTCGTACACACTCGTGTGTTTCTCGGACGCGCGCCTTGACAATTTTGCTTTTCGTTGGCTGTAGGACTCTGGGTTGTCCGAGTAGTATAGAGAGACCTCGCCTTTTATGGGAATGGCTTTCAGCCAAAGTGCATGCCAAAACACTTTGTCAGGGTTTACTTAATGCGCTACCAAGGTCCCATTGGTCTCCTTAATTTTTGTTCTTGCGGTTATCGTTCCTCAACTGCTTCCACTGCAGGCACGCTGAAAGTATAACGGTCGCAAACTGACCAATCACATGCAAGGGTCCGAAGCACATGTGTCTTTGCACGGAAAGTTCTAAGGACATCGTGCCTTTTCTTCTTTTGCTTCTATTCCTTCTGAATATGCCGGCCAGTATGCATGACCTCTTACACCTTTCTTGCAACCTTTTTTATTTGCGGGTCGCGCAGAGAGATGGCTGGATATAGTTTTGGCACAGGTCAAACCTCCCATATCAACTGATTTAATATTTTACTGCGATAGCAATTATATGGACAGTCTCGAAGGATTTTCGCCGTCGCTGCCATGTCCCGTTATAAAGTCCAAATCGATCACAACCCTTCGCGCATCGTACTTTTAATCGTACAATGAAGTGACGACATCGCTGCCTACCGCATGAACGCGTTGTGGCACCAGCTAGAACAATTTGCGGCGGAAGTGACGACATACTGGGCAAGGCTGCGATTGGACAAAACTAAAATTAAGATTGGTCACGGCATCACACCGGAAAACACAGTAATATTTGGTTTTTGTTTTCATCTTGAGTGATTTTTGATTGAACGTCAGAACACCACAGGAGCTGATACTTTACAGTACGGCAAGTTCAGACTGCACGTAGTTCGATCCTGTGGCGAACCAGCACAGTGGAAAGAGCAGGCAACCTTGTTGTACGAACTTCCCCTACGTAGGCGCTTCGAGCCGATTCCATTGGCTGCGCGTTATGTGGTACGTGGCGAGTGAAATTCGGTCACCTGACCCAACGGAACTCGAGCTGAGTCGGCCTTTTATCGGTTGTATTTTGAATCTTGTCTTAATAATTTCGAGCTGCCTCGTTTTTGCAGCATGTGCCTGTCCTTCCTTCAGTACACGCAACGCGATAATAAAAACGGGTGCTAAAAAGTGCTGGAGGGCCCCTTTAAGGAACAGTCAACCGACCAGACCGTTTCAGTGGATCTTTGAGCATTTGAAAGACCTTAAATTATAGCGACGGAATGGGCATTATTCTCGCGATTTTAATAGGATGTGCGTTGAGGAGCACGCGTAAAATACGTCTGAATATAAAAAGTCATCCCCGCCGTATTCTTTGCTACTACGCAGTAGAAAGAGTTAGCGCCTGAATTAAAGGGGTCGTGAAACGTTTTCCGAACATTTTGTACTAAGTGTGTATTCGGGGTCCTGACCCTCCAGCCAACAATATGCATTGTTCCCTTGCACCGTGTGCGTTGATTTAGAACGATAAAAAACGCGGTTTCGGTTTCACTGCGCGCGTTCCCCTCAACTCTGCAGATGACGTCATCTTAGTAGCCGTCATACCTCCGAGATTGGCGCGCCCTCGGAGGCCATGGGAAAACAAACCGTGCTGCCGCTTTTCTTCCGAATGGTGGCACCGCACGTTCAGTTTTAAATCAGATATCTCGGGGACTTTCCTGTTCCGCGCCGACTGTCTTTCGTACACACTCGTGTGTTTCTCGGACGCGCGCCTTGACAATTTTGCTTTTCGTTGGCTGTAGGACTCTGGGTTGTCCGAGTAGTATAGAGAGACCTCGCCTTTTATGGGAATGGCTTTCAGCCAAAGTGCATGCCAAAACACTTTGTCAGGGTTTACTTAATGCGCTACCAAGGTCCCATTCGTCTCCTTAATTTTGTTCTTGCGGTTATCGTTCCTCAACTGCTTCCACTGCAGGCCCGCTGAAAGTATAACGGTCGCAAACTGACCAATCCATGCAAGGGTCCGAAGCACATGTGTCTTTGCACGGAAAGTTCTAAGGACATCGTGCCTTTTCTTCTTTTGCTTCTATTCCTTCTGAATATGCCGGCCAGTGTGCATGACCTCTTACACTTTTCTTGCAACCTTTTTTATTTGCGGGTCGCGCAGAGAGATGGCTGGATATAGTTTTGGCACAGGTCAAACCTCCCATATCAACTGATTTAATATTTTACTGCGATAGCAATTATGTGGACAGTCTCGAAGGGTTTTCGCCGTAGCCGTCATGTCCTGTATAAAGTCCAAACTGATAATCCCCCTCGCATCGTACTTTTAATCGTGCAATGAAGTCACGACATCGCTGCCTACCGCATGAACGCGTTGTGGCACCCGCTAGAACAATTTGCGGCGGAAGTGACGACATACTGGGCAAGGCTGCGATTGGACAAAACTAAAATTAGGAGTGGTCACGGCATCACACCGGAAAACACAGTAATGTTTGGTTTTTGTTTTCATCTTGAGTGATTTTTGATTGAACGTCAAAACACCAGAGGAGCTGACAATTTACAGTACGGCAAGTTCAGACTGCACGTAGTTCGATCCTGTGGCGAACCAGCACAGTGGAAAGAGCAGGCAACCTTGTTGTTACACGAACTTCCGCTACGTAGGCGCTTCGAGCCGATTCCACTGGCTGCGCGTTATGTCGGACGTGGCGAGTGAAATTCGGTCACGTGACCCCACGAAACTCGAGCTGAGTCGGCATCTTATCGCTTGTATTTTGGATCTTGTCTGCCTAATAACTTCGGACTGCGGGCTCCTACCGTTGTCGTTTTCGCAGCATGTGTGTGTTCTTGCTTCGGTACACGCAACACGCTAATGCAAACGGGTGCTTGAAAAGTGTTGGAGGGCCCCTTTAAGGAACAGTCAACAGACCGTTTCAATGGATCTTTGCGCATTTGAAAGACCTTAAATTTCGCGATTTCAATAAGATATGCGTTCAGGAGCATGTATAAAATAACAATGTGAATATAAAAAGGCACCGCCTTATTCCTTGCTACTACGCAGTAAAAAGAGTTGGTGCCCTGCGGTTTGTGTGCATCCCAGCGCATGCTTATCAAAACGAACGATGAGCTCTTTATGAGATGTCGCGAAAGATCTCTTGTGGACATTGCACCACTGCGCTGCAGAATGCAATATCACTACATCTAAATGATTCCTTGTTGCCTCCTACCAGATTCGCAGCTAGGCCGCGCTAATAATCGGTTACTCAACACGCTGTTAAATACCCTCGCTAGAGTACAAGTAACAATATTACGCACGTGAGCGTTAAGCAGGAGATAGCGTCTAGTTCCTTCAACTCTACTTAAGCCTCTTCCGCAGAACGAGGACACACGCAGACACAATGAGGCCCTCTCGTATACGCGGCGAAAGACACAGGCGCGTAACGAAATAACCCGGTACGGCCACAACCATTACAGATTAGGGCCAGATGGGAGAGTTATAGTATTCCTTGGTTACCCGCGTTCATCGATCTGAGACCGATCGGCCGCGAGTTGTGGTCATCGCGCGAGGACGGTGGACGCATCAATGCAGGTTGCAAGCGAGCGCGGGTGCAGAGATGTGTGTACACAAAGCCGGAAGAGACCGTGCCCAGCCTCGTCGTTACGGAAAAGACCAATTATTACAGAGGACCGAGACGACAAACAGGCCAGCCGCCATTTGGCTTGGCCACAGCGGAACAGGATGTAGCTTCGAACGCGCAGTTAGGCGTATCACTCCACAGGGCGACCACCTTCGCTGGGCCTTTATTCATGAAGAAACTGAGCCAAGAGGGAGTGGTCTGTTATTTTGTTTCTCGGTACGGGCCTTATCGGACGACGCGGTAGAGCTCGCGGGTGTATACTGTATCGACGGTTTAAGCGAATCGGTCCTGCCCCCAACTTCAAACTTCTGACACACACCCATCCGCAAGAGGTGTGCACGCAGCACACACTATAGCTACACATAAGTTATGCAAGAAGCCTTCGGCGCGACGCCGCGAGCTTATCCTTGTAATCGATGCGTGAGGAAAGTTCTGGTGCTTCCGCGCTACCGTTAAGGAGTGCCGTTCGTAATTTCAGCCCCGGTATATGGGTGACGTCATGACCGAGTGGGCGCGTGCTTACACTGGGTGCATGTAGTTTCGTGGTACGGTGTGTGCTGTGTATGGAAGTGTGGATGCCATGCCAGCGCAAGCCACAGCTATAATTAGCAATTACACGGGCTGCGATGAAACGCGCGTGCGGTGCACTATTGAACGATGGACAAAACTTGTTTCCGTCGTTGCTTCTCCATATACTGTCAGCGAGCTTATCGATGCTATATTAAATTCCGCTGAGCAGGGGTGAGCGCCGACGAAGCGAGAGTTGGGGGTTCGCTGTCAGCTAGTCTTTATGCCACCAACCCGTTCCACATGCAAATGGCTTTGCGGAAAGCACGTGATCGTTACGTCAACTACGTTTCGGTCGCCACTTGCTTTTAGGAGCGCGTATATGTAGTGATGTAACGTACGACACCACGTACGATTGCATAAGAGCACTTAGAAGGCGTCTGAAACACCGCGCGGCCGAAGCAGTTCTGAGAATGGGATAACGATAACGGTTATACCATACGGCGGCTATTACAGCGAATTTGCGTAGCACCAACTGACCGCGCCTTTCAGACTTTGCTTGAAATGTTTCCGACTCGGCATAAGGAAGTTAATCCGACTTGACGACACCGCCGTGTGCTGACGCAAGAGGTTCTTGGTCTATTAAGATTACGTGCGACCGTAAACGCCCACACGCTTGCGTTTGTTTTGTTTGCTGGTGAGGACAATGTGAGTGTGTGTGCGTGTGTGTGAGCGCGTGCATTCTTGTGATTTCATAAATTTTGTCGCTCTTTTGTCATTTCGTCAGAGACTACGTTTTGCAGTTTATTTACACCGCTTCTTTCTTGCCTGGCTATGGTTAGCCAAGATTATAACATAACCTATCCTTTCCGTGTTCAAAGTAGTTATATTGGCATATTAATAACACAAAAACAAATGCGAAGAGAAAGTGTGTAAGCTGCGTGATACGGACTGCAAAGCCTTGGTCATCCGCACACTCTTGCAATCACGGGAAGCAAACAAATGACACACGCCCGCAGCTTCGATTGGCTGCCGTGACTCCATCCCATTTATATTCTCCCGATCAAGTGAAGCGTGAAATGCCCATTGCCGGACGTCGTTCGGACGAGGAGGGACGTGCAATTGCCCGCACACGCGAGCGCGTTGCGTACTCTCGAGGTCGGGCGCGGCGTCTCGGAGAAGGCGAATACGTATATTCTCCCGACGCGAAGCGTGAGAAGGCCGGTGGGTGATCCTGCATCGCTCTTCATCGCCCAACTGTCAGTGATTCGTTTAAGCTGCGGCAGCGCCACGTAGCTTACGAAGTTTGGGCGTGGCTCTCGAGTATTCTACGAGCTGTTGCGGAAGAGCGCACTATTTCGCGCTCACGCGAAGCTGTCGTGCTTATTTCATCTATCGGTTAAGTTGCGAGAAAACGAATAGACGGGTTTCCGAGAGAAAACAAACGACAAACCACGTGATCGAAACGCCTTGACGTACAATGGGAACACACAGCCTTTATCTCTAACAAGAGCACGAACGTGCGCCACTACCTAACTTGACTGCAGTTCGCATCCAGAGGGATTTAGTAAGCTTTGTGTTGATGGATGCGAAATATTTTCTTGACACCATATTGCATAATTGCGTTGTGGGAGAGGTTCCCAGTCCGGGACTCCATGGCAGAGGCGGTAAACCAGGCTCTTTCTATCACATCCAGCTATAGCGTTTGTGGTGAGTCTACGTTTCACATCTCAAATGTCGGTAGCTTTATTAAGACCTTAAGCACTAAGAAGGCCCGAAGAATGTGACCGTCTGGTGCCGACAGCGCATATGGTACCAAAAGCCGAAACTCACGTTTCGTTCATTACGAATGTACCGAAATTGATATGACAGTGTACGAATGTATGATTAACGTGCTGACAGGCCTTGACATCAATAACATGATCTTATTGTCAGTTACGCGAAGATTAACGATGGTAGAATCTCCTTCGGTGCATACCTGCATACCTCGCCCAGGCATACGCGGGTATTGGCAAAGCGTGGTTTAATGTTGACCGCTACAACCTATGTCAAGTTGCTGTCACGTGGTGTTAAATTAATTCAGAGAGCATGCCAAATTGTATTCGTGTAATGTCAAGTGAATTTAGTGATAAAGTGAGGCAGCCGAAGTCTGAGAACATTTATGACAATGCAGAATGGCTTTCGCCGTCGTTTTACGATGCGATAAGGGATCAGTGAATATTTTAAATTACTACAGCTCGATTTTCCTGGGGGGCCGATGTCATGTGTGGTGATGGTCCGCCTTCTCACCACAATATCTGCAGTTTGTGCTAAAGTTGTAGCGGTCTCTCGCATTATACGCTGAAGGAATTCGTCAAAAGGCAAAGTTTGTATGGAAAGCTGATCCCTTGTTATTTAGTCAGGCCTTTAGTCGATATCTGCTCTTGGAGTCTGAGAATTATTTAGCGGCTTGTAAAAAACGACTGAGATGTGAACGAGCAGCGCAATATTTAAAACGGCACAGTTTCAAATCGCAAATTCCGCTGACATTGCATTTACCACAGCGATATGCTGTACATTAAATCTTTGTGTCGTACTACTTGATTAAGATGTGATTATTCGGCCTGTTTTATAACATATCCACAACTAGCCGTATTGGCTATATATTCTTACGCTATTACAGTCACTCTGCTTAAGCTGTAAGCAACAATTCCTATCATATATTTCGTTTTGTCCAGTTAATGTACTGCACGCGAAATGGAACACAGAGCTTTAGCGCAAGGGATATATCGATTCGACCATTCTACGCGCCACCGGAACCACCCTACCCGATTTTCACTTCATTTCGAAACATTCTGCGCCGCAAAACAAAAATAAAGGAATAGAACGAAAGGAAAAAAAAACAACAACAACAACAAAAGATAAACGCGTCTGCGCGGAGCATTTGTCGGCCCGTCGTCCACGTCATTAGTGACTTTTCGCCCGCCCGTTATTCCGCTTCTAGAACTCGTGGCGGATCGTTTCCGCAGCTATCAGTCTTGTGACACGACACGACTCTCATTGTCCACTCGACAGCTAGCCGGCGGTCGCAGCCTAACCGGGCTAACATCCCCTGCCTTATGTACGCCGAACCTTTGGCTGCCCTCCCCTCTATAATGGTCGTCCACTCGCCGTGCGCTTTATGGGCGACCAATATATTAAAACACGGCGCGCCATTGTTCTCCGGGAAGGAAGCAGAGATCGGCGATATACGGACGGTGGACTGCGCGCTCGCCAAGGCCGGCACACACATCAGGCCAGCCTCCTCCTTCGGAAGCGTTTAGGGTCCTTGTCGGAGGTGCACTGGCCTCCATTTGAAAGTGTAGGCTATGTGCGAGGGCTGACCTCTCTATCGGTGCTGCGTTCCTCGCGCGCGAGTGCTAAAAGAAGGTGAGTTTTCCGGTCCACGGAAAAAAGGTGCGAATGTCGCTGGGGGCAGACAGATCTTTACAGACAGAATGCTGCAGCGCTTCAACATGGGAGAGCGCAGGCATAAGTTGAGAAGTATAAGAACAGGCTGATGGTGCGATGAGTGGACAAGGACAAAGACAACGAGAGGACATACTATGTCCCGTCGTTACCTTTGTCCTTGTCCCTTTTTATTTTCTCCCGCCACCATCCATTTATCATAGCCCAAACCAGCCATCACGTATGCTTCATTACGTGCGTACCACATTCACAACCTGAAGGACCAGTGTCAGCACGGAATACGCAATGCATGCATACAGCGGAAACGGGAACGTAACTGTTCCGAATGTATAGTCGGCCGTGCTAGTACGGCTTTCAAGAGCAATAAAATGCCGAGTTTCTTGAGATTGCCACTTTCAGCTCTGGTGCTGACGCAGAAGTACTTTCTTTCCGTAGGGCTGTAAAGTATATCGGTGACACGCCCGCCTCGTCTCTACTTTCCGCCGAAATATTTTAAATGCGGGTGCAGCGTTGCCGAAAGCTGCAGATTGTGTTGCATTTTTGCGCTTCAATTCAAGACCGCCGCGAGCCCCGCCACGGTGGTCTAGTGGCTACGGTACTTGGCTGCTGATCCGAGAGTTGCGGGATCGAATCCCGGCCGCGGCGGCTGCATTTCGATGGAGGCGAATTGAAGTGACCTCTCGTATCACGCGTACATGATATGAAACCGCCTATCAAGGCACCGAAATACGTTTGACATATGTCAGACTTACCTAGTGTGCGAACCGCATACTTGCTCTTTTTACTCCTTTTGCATATGTAAATTGAAAACCAAGATGCGTTTTTCGGTTAAATGGCATTCCAGCGTTTAGCCCATTCTTCTTTCAGCATTCACGTGCCTGAGCTAGCGCCACGTCACGTAGCTGGTTGCTTGTCGTCATTGCGAAAGAAAAGTCTCGAGAGGCCCAGATTTCCGCCTCTAATTTGCGCGGCCACTTATCGCCGTCGACCTGACAGCCTCGTATCTCAATCCGTAGCGTTTTCTCTCGAAACCCACCAGGCGTCTGAACTAATGGAAGGTGCGAGTCTCTCCATCAGATGGCCACAATACTTTGGTCTTGCGCTGATCGTCGTCTACGTAGACTGGATGCGGTGTGCGAAGTCCTGCTTCGCTGCAGTACCTGCCATAGCCGTTGCACCTCGCGCTCGAGGACCTTGAGCGAATGATGAATGCCCCCTCGTTGTCCCTCCCGCGAATGACGAGAGGAGGGCCGCGCTCTCAGAACCGGAGTTGCGGAGGAGACGATCACAATGGAGAAACCGTGACGCGATATCAGGCATGCACGCGTCGCGGGAGAGACCTCTCGAGTTGCCCCGGCATGCCAGGCGGCCTGGTGCGTTTAAAAAGCGTTGCAATCTGCGTAGGAAGCGGTCCGGCCAGCTAGCCATCCACCTGGCCGGCCAACAGCGAAAGGTTGGCCGCACACGAGTGCGGGAAAGGCCTGCAGCAGACGGCAACTGATTGCTCAGGCATTGTTCGGCCAGGACTTCTCAAGGATAGCCAGGTCCCGTTGTTGTGCTGCTCTTCACCGCGGAGCCGTCTTGCCGGACTCGCAACGGCCCTCCCGAGACGCAGATCTGGGCCGTCGGATAGGAACAGGCGGAGCGATCTTTTGTGTTCAAGCTATACGGTGGTGATCGGAGATCGGGTTCAGGTGCTGCACCTCGGACACGATCTCGGAAGTTGACAATTATGGCACTCCCTGTGGGGTGGGCGCACACGTGCTAAATGTGATGATGTAGATGCATACCTGCGATGAGTGTTCAGAGCGAAGAGGCGCGGCCGTAATTGTTACTAACTCCCTCAGAATTTCAAGTAAAGCAGAGCAAACCTATTGCACCAAGATTCGAAGCCTTTACTGAAGTTTCTGCTAATCGCAGTCTCGCATATTGTCATTGCCACTGCAATTGCATTACTGACCTGCATTGGACATAGCACTGCCCCGTTTTCGACTTTGTTCTTTTTATATTTCATATTTAACTAAGACGAACGATATGCTGAGCTGTCAAGAATGAAAACATAGCTGCCGCAGCTTATAACTGTAAACGCGAACCACATGCTCTGCTATCACATGTTAATACTGTTTTTGGAACAGCCAGAAGAGAACATGCTCGATTTTCTCCATTTTTTTTTTTTTTTTTGCGATTGAGGTCACTGTCTATCACTATGAACGTACAGCATTTACGACAAGGTTTTATTTGCGCAGTCGCCATCACGGCTGTCGGCCATCCCGCCGCGATCTTGCCTTAGCGATTAGATCTCCCCAGCAATGCGGACCCCCGCTAGGTAACTGATCTTCTCAAACCAGCGCCATGCAAGCCACCATTTCTTCTTCTTCTTCTTCTTTTCTTTGTTCCTATTACGGAGCCGGGAAGAGCGGGCTCCGATCGCGATCGACTTCTGATACGAGGTTAATAGTGGACCTCCGTGTCCGCGATGACTTGGGCGAACATCTGAGACGTCCCTAATGGGCTCGGCGAAGAACGAAGCCGCGTGGTCAGTGCATCCGCGTTGGTGAGTGGGACCCATCGTAAAAACTGTACAATTGCAGCCCTTACAAGTCGATGCGCTCAATTACTGCGTCCACGAAGTGATCTTTGATGTTATACAACGGCCGTATACAGCGCTGAAAACGATTTAGAACGACCACGTGGTCCCCTTAAAGTATCGTGACGATTATACGCGGTGATGCAATAAAGTGACGAGAAAATTCGGATTTGGCTTTGCCCCGCGAGACGCGTCGCCTCTTATGATGTTTGCGCTAAGCATGCGAGCCTTGCAGATCGTCAATTAGGCACAGAGTGTATTCACAACGCCAGAGTATGTTCCATAGCAGCTATCACGGTTATTTGGATACGTACTCGGCTGCGATGGGGCAGGAACATCGACGGTCGCTGCGGAAGGCCATACGAGGTTATTGCATGTCCATTCACATGTCTGTTATTTGTTTCCGACTGTATGTCATGGGCATTGTGTCAAAGGTCCGATATATTAATTACAAAAACGTTCATTCTGTAGAATGAACGTTTTTGTGATTAATCTTTAGACGTTCCGTATACGGAACGTCCAAGTGACGTATAGCGCCATAACATTAGGTGTTGGCGTAAGAAAAAAATTTCCTTGTAAGCTATATAGAGCGCGGGGCCTTGTTTTATGTGCGAAATCAACTTCTGGATGTCGAAATTCTTCTAGCCATTTTTTTCCTAAAATGAATTGAAGGCATCAGAAAAATAAAGCAATGACAAGGAGAAGTTACTGCCCTCTCTGCCCTCTACGCCGTTTTATAAATGTCGACAGGAACCGACGGGCACCACCTCACGCGACAACGTAGCCTGTTAGCGAGAGAAGAAAGAGGTTACCCAAGATCACTCCATCTTTCGTTTAGTTTCACTACGAACATTAATCCAGCATGCATTAGCCGACTTTGAGACAGGCTTATATTCTTAAAAGCACTCACATGACGAAATGAAACCGTGTGGAGCTGTGTCGGGGAGTGAAGCAGGGCGGCAGGTGTAATCGTGTCCCGAAATCAGCTGCGCTCTGGCACTTCGACGTCCGTTGCCTTCGTTCCCACGCAAGCGTACCACGTCCTTCCTGTCTCGTATTATGGCTAAACTAGCCACCTATTTACCCGAGACACCGCCCCTATGAGAAGGCAAGATAAAGCGGCAGAAAGCCGGCTGTATACTTTAGTACCCAACAAGAATACTGTAGTAGAAGTATGCATCAGTATTTTCTGTGACTGTATCAGCTGTGAGACATTGCTTTAAGGACAGATTAACGCAACTGCAGGTTTTCTCGTCGAATCTAAACTCAGCTTGAAACAGATCGGATAGGTGTACACAGAGAGCGTCCTTCCGCACAGGACACTTGAGGACACTGTATTCCTCGAAGGGCCTGCAAGGAATGCAACTATTGCTAATAGACTTCCTTAGATACACTAGGTTGATCGATGCCTGTTAACATCAATGATCAACCCTTAGGAGGCTCGGGCGGAACAATTGCCGTCTTCGTATGTCAGCTAAAGCCGCCTGATTCAACACCACCACCACCTCCTGACTTTTGCATACAAGCAAGCATACGCTGTCGATTTTTGTATAGCCTTCTCCTATAACGCATATACACTGTTTCACCATGTCTTCAACCAAGGGTACGGTAGGCCCTCAAGGCACTGTTTATCGTTGCACACAACCACATTTCAAATCCACATTCAAATCTGCAAATGTGAAACCCAATAGTCAAAATCCACACGTACTCCACGAATCGACGGTGGCCATTGGTGCAGTTAGCGCCACGCAATTTTACCCCCTACCACTAAGCGCCATTGCCATACTCGCAAAAATTCCATATATGGCTAAAACAGGAATTGTGCATATAAGGCACGCGTCCGTGACAATTCTTGCATACATCAGCTCCTCAACGGTGGTCTAGTGGCTATGGAACTCGGCTGCAGATCCCAAGGTCGCGGGATCGAATCCCAGCCGCGGCCGCTGCATTTCGATTGAGGTGAAATGCTAGAGGTCTGTGTACTGTGCGATGTCACAGCACGTTAAGGAACCCTATCGGTGGTCGAAATTAACCGAAGCCTTCCACTATATACGGCGTCTCTCATAATCACATCGTGGTTCGGGACGTAAACCCCGGATATCATTCAAATGTTATATATATATATATGTCTCGTGTTGCCATATCACGAACTGGGCAAATATGGCCATTCACGGAATTGGACATATATTTAACCCTATGTGCCCAATTCCTCATATGGCATTTTATGCATATCGGCCTATATATGGCTCCCGTACGTATATGGCCACTACTTCAGAATCCGTAACGGAGCCATACATGGCAATTCTTTGTATAGGTTTTCTATTGCCACATATGGTTCTATGCCCAGTGTCTGATATGCCCTGCTTTGACTGACATTGTAGTCCTGCGGTGCACAGTCAGAGGTACATTGCAATAAAAAACTAGAGGACCAACCTCCTACGCAGACGTGGCCCGAACAGCATTCCCAACCCAGTATTCCCTTTCACAGCCCTTGCTCCCTCCTTGCGGGATTCTGCAGAAGCGATTTGACATTGAACTCCGCAGTCGCAGCATACATCCATATGCAAACAGTTATACAGGGTGTTTCAGAAGATGTGTCCGAGATTTTTACGAGTACAGAAAAGCACATATTTGCGCACTTTCTGCGGAATTGCTTTGGCGGCACGCACTGCAAAATGGGTAGGAGTGTTATTTCACACGGTAATTAACACAACTAGAGCAATTACTCTTTAAATGAAATAGCTAGACAGTGATACCTAACGGAAGAATGGAAGTTACTTATACCGATATCCGTTACAGTATTTGCTATCTGATACTTTGTACACATCGATGCAATTTGTTCATTTCACCAAGGAAACGAGAACTGAGTGGTGAAAGAGCGTAGTTGCCGCTGCCTTCGGCAGTGGCTTGTGCGACACAGTTGCTCCCCTCTCATTGCCGAGCAAGAGCAACGACGAGCAAAACGTCGCTATCAATCGGCGATTTTTGTCGTTTCGTTGTTACGCCTGATCAGCGCTTGCTTGAATAGCCACTCGAGAGCGGCTCATGCTCGTGTCATACGGCCATGCCACAACTATGTCGCGCGGTGCACCACCGAAGATAGTGGCCACTACGCTTTTTGATCACTCAGTATCAGGTTCCTGGATGCAGTTAGCCGGATTTCATCGATTTGTACAAATCAGCAGCGTCGTCCTCTTGCAAATATTGGAACGGACGTGGATTCCCTGTGTAAATAACTTCCAGTGGTCAATTAGGCTCAATGTCTAGCTGCTCTGGTTTAAAAGTTAGTCTGATTGTGCTATACTGTTCAAAATATCACTCCTACGCATATGACAGTGCGTGCCGCCGCGAGCAAAGCAATTCCACGACAAGTGCGCAAATATGTGCTTTTCTTTGTTTATAAGATTTTTGGACACGTATTCAGAAACACCCTGTTTATTTCGTCAGCGGTGATTGTGCGTTAGCTGAGGCGAATAACGCGTCGAATGTGAAGCAACAGATCCAGATCTGGAGCTCTCTACCGCAACACTTTACGAACTGCATTAACGAGGCGTTGCTTGAACGCCCGGGAAAAGGCGTGGTCCTGGGAAAGTTTGGTGACGCGGAAGCCCAGCAAGCGAACGATACTCAAATCTCTTCCTGGCAATGACGACCGTACGTCTCACTCAGCGACACCGGATCCCTGCACTCCGCGCTCCGCAACCTTGCTCTGATTGTCCGCTCGTTGCGCTGCATTGAATGGGCTCTCATGCTTTGGCGAAAGCGAAGACTAATCTATGCACCGGACCTTTCCACGAGGCATTCTGCTTCCGTCGTTAGCGGCCGCAATTAAAGGGCACTCGGGCTAATTCGCGTCACCCCACAAGACACGTTCTTGCTTTTCTTTGTCAAGGACCCGCTGCGCACACTTGCATCTGGCTTGGCCCGTTACACCTGTTGGAGAGCACGTTTGTCCTCCAGCCGGCCATAATGGCGCCGTTTCACATGCGGCGCTCCGAAGCGCGCGCTGATCCGCGTGCTCTGTAAATGAGGTTATCATTGTTGATGTCGATATCGCCTTTGCTCGCTTGATATTGAAAGCTAAGGCGTATCCAGCCATTCTTTTGATGGCAGCTCTTACTCCGCAAGCTGGCAGTAAGTCGGAGTGTTAGGACTGTTGGGAGTCCCTTTTTTTTTTTTTTTCGTCAGCTATGTTTGCGTGACATTCGAAGTCCTAAAACGCGTACGCGGCGAGTGCACGTGGCTCAAAAAGGCGGCAGAAGCATATTCCTTGAGAGATCTCTGAGAAACAGTTTCGCTGGTTAAAGCATATAGTTGTGATTACGGGGTCCTAAGCAACAAATCTGGATATCCTGTGTTGATCTGCCGTTGGAAAAGACAAGTCCATTGAACGGCATTCTTGGCACGTTTCTGCGTACGCTGCACCGTTACGACGGCGACAATACATAAATGGGTGCAAGCTATATGACCGCTAGAAGTCGCGAACCTTGAGCGAACACTGACTTTTAAAGAAAGAGAGAGTGTGTTTGTGTGTGAGAGAGAGAGACAAACAGGAAGTGTTAGTCTAATACTTTAGGCCGGCTGGCGAGGCCATCCTGAGTTCTAACGCCACAATAGCAACCTGGAATGCTGTCCTTTATATTGGGACATCGGTATACACCAGTAGCCGATGCAAGTTTACAGCTGGGCCTCCAGGGACTGCGTCTCGCAGGTATCGATTGTGGACAGAGCACAAGCTAAAAAGGCCGCTTAAACACCGCACGTATATAGAACACACCGCCAAGTGTGCGTAACACTGCAGGCCGTTCTTAACTAGTTCAATCAGCCGTCCAGAGTATACACACATGATGTCGGCTCTGCAAAAGCAAACAATGGAGAGACGCGTGCACGACGGTCATCACAAGGGCGCCGACAACTCGTACAATAAGCGTGGCAAGCTCGCACCAACCACTCCACGCTGTACATACGGCCAGACACGAAATGGAACTAGCGTCTTCGTTTTCTGCTCTGGCTCACTGTCCCTCGAGTTCGTTCTCGTACGTACAGCCCTACAGAAACACACGACATACGACGGATGTATGTGTACGTATACGTCGCTTCTATTCTCAGGAGACGCCTTCGTTCCCACAGACGTAGTACAGGAGACGAGCTCGTCCCTGTCAGTGACAAGGGAAGCGCACTCCTTGTGCCGGAGGCGAGCTGTCACCGTTCATCGCGCTCGCTGGGAGTTGTTTATTCTTGTTCTGGAAGGCGAACGTACAGAGGTCAACGCATTCTAAAAAATTGCGACATGTGGCAATATGAAGAAAGCGAAGAACGAGACCATCTTTTCCGCTGCACAGGATTATTACTGCTGAAAGCCACGCCTGAGCGATTGCGCGATACTGGGTACAACCCTTCCGACTGAAGGAGCCGGCTTGTCATCGCTAACGAGATGTCGGCGACCGCAAACTGCATATGTACTCCGTGGCCGTTTCCTCGAAGTTCGGCTGCGAAGCTGACTCCACTGACGATTTCCTTCTTCTGTCTCACAGTATGCGTATAGATGGTAACTGTTGTTTCTCCCTCCCTCTCTCACTCTCTGTACATGCATTTCAAAGTCCCAACAAACTCGGAATGTCCAAACCGGAAAGACGAGCCGGTCCTGACGCTATCCTGCTTCTTACAGCTTGTTTGTTTGTACTTTTGTCTTCATCCCGTACGGGGTTGCTTGTGCATAAAATCTTAACAAAGATCAGGGGCGCGGTATCTTGTTTCTATTTTCCTGCTTTGTTTTCGGCTTGCTGGTTGGTCTTTCATACATGTACGTGTCTCGAGGAAAAGAAAAACCTTTCTGACTTCAGGCACTCAGTGAGACGCTGATATCTGTCCGTTGTTGTGTTTGCTTTCTATAGAATTACGAATCTGGCACTCGTCTTGAGAAGAACGGACGCGACCACTTCCGGTTGCTCGGTGCACTCAGAGAAGTGATTCTTTTTTAGCATCTCAGCCCCATGGGCCTTTCGACATCACTTTCCTAGGCCTAAATTTTAAAGCTGGTGGCGGATCTGTTTTCTTCCTTTTTCTTTCTTTCCTTCTTTCTTTTGCTGTAGTCGCGCCATTTGCTGCTTCTTTTTTATCTTTGCGTTACACATCTACGACGATATCTCGTGCGTAACACTAGGAAAACAAATATCGCCAAATTTCCAAGGGAGCGCATGAAGCAGAAGGGCAACAGATTATTCTTCGAGTAAAACATTATGCGTGTTTCTGTTTTTAGAAATAAAAAAATGTAAACGATTTAGAGTGACTGCACTCTACTATGGCAAAGCTGTACGCAGCTGTCATAACTCTATGTCCGGCTTTGTAGTTTCCCAGAAAACATGCATAGAAAACTGTTTCGAAAGTAAATGCTGTTTGGTCAACCACATGTCGTATGTAAAGGGACCGGCTTGTCTTTTCCGCCACAAGGAGTCCAATACCCCTCTCCTGTATTGTTTCACCCCGACATTAAACATCACAATTGTATTGCAGCAAGAAAAAAAAAAAAATCCTAGGAGTCCTTAGCTATATTGCCTAAGTCGTAGACGCGAAAGAAAGTCAAGGCCATCAGTAGTTTTATCCCTGGCCTGATGATGATAATGGTGATACTTGGTGTTTTATGGCCCAAGGGGTAAGTGTGGCCAAAGAGCGCCGACACAATATAAGGTATGTCTGCCGTGACCAATGAATTCCGATGTTAGTATGGTATGTGGCTTTAAAGGGGCCTAAATACAAACCGAGATATAGAAGAGTAAAACATATATCGAATAAAATTATGGCAGTGACGTGTACAATGACCTATGGGCCATGAATGTATCACAAACACACGGCCTCTCTGTAGAGGCCGCTAGTGCGGTACTTTATTAAAGAAGGCGCGGGCCTCCTGTCATTTGGCCACAGAGGCTTTGGGTAAGCGTTGTACTACTTTTATACTTTAATGTTTCAGCACCATGATCATTATTCGAACAGAGTTTCGAACACGGAAGCTCTGGCAGTCGAGCATCACGTGAACATACTTTGGCATGGCTGGTAACTGTTAACATTCAGTCATATGTGGCGGATACCTGCATACCTTTGGCCTAGGGATGCGGGAATGTGCTACACGCGATGTAAAATATATTCATGCTTTTTCATGCCGATTCTGATATATATAAAGTAAACTAGAGGCCTTCCAATAAGACCCATACGGCTTTCGTCTCAGAAACGGTGCCTGGTTAACTGTTTTCCATCGCCGCGCACACTAAGTGTTCTAAAAAGGTCAGTTCTTCGGTACACTTGTCCAGAAAGCGAAGGCATTAGACTCAGGACTGTTAGCGTTCAGTGAGCGTGTTTGGAAAGCACGCCGCTTGTCTCGTGCAGTTTAATTGATCGAACCTCCGCAACAATTTCCACCGACCTGAAACAACTGTCGCGTGACTGTGCGCGTAACACTTCGCAGAAGCATCGCCCTGCTTGCCGCCTATATACATCGCTCTCACGGTGATCGATCTCGAACGTGGCGCAAGGCGAAGCTA
Source organism: Hyalomma asiaticum (assembly GCA_013339685.2). NCBI lineage: Eukaryota > Metazoa > Arthropoda > Arachnida > Ixodida > Ixodidae > Hyalomma > Hyalomma asiaticum. The sequence goes on along the minus strand of CM023486.1, from coordinate 81,459,164 downwards.
ACCACGCGCCTCGCATGTGGTGGGCGCGACTACTCGGTCGCAAGCACAGCCGTGATGCATGATGCTTTAATCCTTCCACGAAGTTAATCTGCATGTGCTTATAGTTTGCCAAAGCTCCTATAGCTACTGTTATCTCTTTCCGCTGCAAGACTCCGTGCAAAAACGTTCCGCCTGTCGACTATGTAGGCGACGCGTTCACGGCCTTTTGCTGCGACGTCCGGGACGTCCGTAAAAACACTTTCCAAAGAGTTGTCGCGGTGTATATAGCGGGCCCTCGCCAACACCGGACATTCATCAAGTTCGGTTGACAAGCGCACACACGCTCGCGGTGCGTGAAGGTGCCCGAGATCCATTTCCGGTCTGGCGTTCATTGGAGAGGAATGAGGAAGTACAGCATTCAGAGTCATTCAGAGGAGCCCCAGAAAGAGGATGAAAATGACGCCGCTTCGATGATGGATCTCCAGTGAGAAAAAGGCGCGGTCGGAGTACGTCCGCCATGCCGTCAGGCTTGCGTACTCGGGGTGCACCGATACACCTCTGGATCGCGTGTGAAGAGCGTAACCCTCTGCAGTGAAGTCCGTTTTCCCCGTTTGTGTATGCAACGGATTGCGGTATCTGTGGCACAGCGTCGTGCAAGAGCGCTGCATTCGTTATTTTCTTTCTTTCTTTCTTTCTTTCTTCGTTTAAATCTTGAGCTCGAGCGATTACGTAGACGCCGTCTCCGCTCGACCGTAATCTGATAAGAGCCGTGTTGTCTTGGGATTTCCGCGTCGTAGCACACAGCCTCAGCTTCTCTATTTGATGGTGTTTTCTTTTTAGTCCATTGCTTGCCATGCATTCAAACGTATTCTCTAAAAATGAGATGCCCACATCTCTTTGCAGTATATATGTATGCATTGCGGAAGCGATGAGACGCCTTCCGTGCGGTTTGGGAAAAACAGAACTCCTTTTTAAGCGTCATCAAAGCAGGAAGCTTATTCTGATTGCGGAGTCCGCAAACAAATGACCGTACTCGGCAAGGCTCTTCGTATGGGACATGAGCTTATGTAATATATAACAGTCCAGCAAATTGTTTCAGCCGGCATATCAGCACACCACAGTCTCACAACTATAGCGCAAAGCTTGATCGCGAACTTCCTTTAGAACGTTGATACACGTCTGTCAATAAAGCTATTTACCTCCATTCGTATACTCTTTGTACGCAAGGTCAAACGTACCGCTCATGTGAAATCACCATCCAGAGAACGCAACGCGAAATTCACCAGTTTGTAACAATTTACCGTTATCAACCAGTTCCTCTTTTAGGTACACTGTAGGACGAAACGAGTCTCCATGCGATCTCCAATTGCCCTCTTCTTGTCCTGATTTCAACATATTCATGCACCACTTATTGTGTAACAACAGTGATGACGCTTTTCTTCTCTCAGTCTAGCTGTGTGTAAGCATGATATACCAATCGCTATTCTTCCTTTATGCAAACAATGGCGTGTACAGGTCGATATTTTTTCTTCCGGTTAATGTGAGCTACGATATCGGTTACGTACTTCCGTTTGCTCTTATACGTCCCGCCTTCTCTCTGTCTCCTTGCTGATGCTTCCTGCCTAACGCAACAGGTAGATGTTGTGCTAACATATGTAACTTTTCATAACCATCAGCATGTCTGCGCCCCGTACAGAGCTAGGGCCTCTCCCATATTTCTCCAGTCCACACGGTCCCATGCTGGCTGCGGCCACGTTATCCTCGCAAAACCGCTTAATCTAATTTACCCGCGTCATCCTGTGCCCCCTCCCTGCCCTGCTTGTCTTCTCTTGGAATCCAGACTACTATATAGTTATCAAACCATATGTCCCCTGAGAAACTTGGTGAAACCTTACACTGGTGATCCTGGTACATTAACTCGTCTAATAATAGACCTGTTGCCCCACAGCAAATGCCAACTACATTCGATGCTTATAGTGGTCGATCGCCGGCTTTCGTGACAGTTTCTGTTTCCCGCTGCACAACTCACTGCATGAAAAATCGCGACTGGTCAAACAGCCGGATATAAGAATCGGCGCTCATGTTATAACTGTCGCAAACCGTTCACGAGAGCGTCCCTGTGAAAAGGGAAGAGCTAGCGTTCATTTCCTTGTCTCGCATATGTACGCAGCACCCCTGCGGCGTCGGCCAACAATATATACGTCACACGCGACAAGTCCGCCGACATCTTCCTAACGAAAGCTAAACGCCTCCCTCTCTCGTTCTTTCTGTCGGGCAGACTACAAACGGACATGTCAGCTCGAAGGAAGTTCATTAACCGCAAAGCGTGTTCGCCCGCCTACGTCTAATTCCACTGCGCATGCAGAATTGAGGAAGCTACATGCGCACCTGATCCATTTCCTGAACCGTCAACTGTGCCGATGGCGCTGCAACGCCCGCCCGGGACACTTCATTATGCGGACCGCGCGGCGCCGATCGTAATCGGCGTGGGATTTGTCCGGTTCACTGCGCAGCGAGTTGATCCGCCGCTTTTAATGGGCACGCTTAGAACAGGAACGCCGGATGTAAGTTGTTACCTAATGATGATTGAGCTCCAAGCGAGTGGTTATTAACGCGAACTTGCGGCCGTAATGAATTTATGATGGTGCGACAATAACGCGGCGAAGGCAGCGCGTGAGACAGCAGGATTTCTCTGGTGGCGTAGAGCTTTACTCGCGTTCGTATTGATTGGTATATGTAAATTAGCTATGTCTCTTCGCGAGCGCTTTATTTCTTTAAAGGCGTCAGAGTATCAGGGCACGGTATAAAAAAAAGTCGGCCAGCAATTTTCCGTCTAAACATTCCAGCCATTCGAGCCATTTTCCGTCTACAGCGTTCGAGTGCCGCTGTCTAGGGATGTCGTCGTTGTGGTTCCCTATCCGTAATAACCAATACCCGAAGCTGCTCTGGAAATGTAAAACTGTACATTGTTACAAGGGTCCATTTGTCGTAAGATACCGCGTGAATTTGACGTCACTACAACGACGTCAAATTCACAACATACAACATACAAGGTGCGTTTAGAGAACGTATCTTTTATGTTGCCCGTGGAACATAAATTTCACTGCGCCGTTACGGACTTTGGCAACGTTACTGCACACAAAGTTCACGTTAGTGCTACATTGTATTGTTGTTCTGGTGTTTTAACTCTTAGGCTCGCTTTACCAGTGGGCTTGTGTTCATTACACCGGAATTACATTATTTTTGTGCCCGAATTATGTACGTAAAACTAATGAGTATGGAAAATATTCTGATTGAGGTACATATTATCCGAATGCGTATTCGGGAAACTACATCCGTTTTTATGGCTACACAGTGGTGTATAAAAATATTTGCGATTTAAGAGAAATGACGGTGATCTTGTTTCTTAACCTTTACACGTACTCCGTATACTTGCAACTTACCGAGAACGATTACGTTCTTGCACACAGACATTTTCTTGGTCTGGTGTTCGGAACGTATAAATTACGTAACCTTTTATTGAGTTATATCAGTATGATGGTAATTTATTATCGAAATTTTGACTTCGAGCACATATTAAACGCGTCACATGCGTATTCGACAGGCCCAAGCAGTTTTGCACTCACCAAACATTTTCACTTACTGTGTTAACATGTCTTTTGCACGTGTGTTGTGAGTGTGCATGCATTCGTGTAACTTCGAGGTATAATAAATGTGTTATCTCGGGTAGCATGGAAATGCAACATCTAAGCGCATCCCAAACCTCTGACATTGTGACTGTACTTTCTGATCGCTTCCCCACACCTCGATAGTGCTGCCGTAAACAGTGTTTCACTTGATTACTAAAAACGTTGAGCATAGTAAGACACACAGAGAGGTCTAGATCAAAATTAGAACAAAAGCTCAGGTGAAGATAGAAGCTTGAATCGACGAACAGATCGACTCGAATCCACGAACATCGTTAAACGATGGAAACAGTTGCCGTCACGACAAAGAAAATAAGTCAACTTGTCGAAGCGTTGGCTCCAGCGACACCCTGTTCTCTATCGATCTGTTCATCGAGAGAGAGAGAGAACAGGGTAGACAAGGGACTGTCGCTAGGTCTACGCGCTCATCTCTGCACGTGTGCTTTGTCTGGCTCTGCCCTTTCGGTGATCACAGAAAACCAATTACATGAACAATCCTTTTTATTAATGTTTCATTTTTTTCTTGCCAATGCTGCAGCTGTGTGCATGGTGATCGGTGTGCTGACCTTCCCGGCCGGTTGGGACGTGTCCGTGGTGCGCGACGTGTGCGGACCCGAGGCCGGCGACTACGACCCGGGCCAGTGCGGCATCCGCTGGGCCTACATCCTCGCCGTCATCGGCGTCGCCGACTGCGTCGTCCTGGCGGCGCTCGCCTTCGTGCTGGGCACGCGATACGTCAAGCTTCTACCCGACCAGTACATCTCCAACGGATCCGTATACAAGGGTATAAAACGAACGCCGCAGAGTATTCGCTATTGGATAATCTTCCTCGTGCCAATAATAAAATACCCGAAGGGCGGAAAGCGACACTTACAAACGAAATCGAATGAATTCGGCGTCAGTATGTGCACTTACCGGTCATGCGGCATTGCTTCTATTCTTTCCTTCTTTTTAAGTGCGAAGCGCCTTAGGGGCCTGGGCTGTCGGCGTGTAATGTCTCAAGTTGTCACGCTCAGAAAACAGCAGTTGAACACATGTCCAAAACATGATTATAACTGATTAAAACTGGTTAAAATGAATGCAGGTTAAATCAGCCTAAAATAAAACATATTGGTATAATAAAATAAATGGTTAAATTTAGGGTAAGTAATCGCATAATGAGATCAAATTATTTTCGTTTAATTTGATCTCATTATGCGAAACACAAGGGAAACACAAGGGCAACACAGGCGAACCGCAGCTTCGCAGTTTGTACAACTTTCAGTGCAGTGGAACGGGCATATATGTTTTACATTGTCCCTTAACCCACTTCCCCTTGTGTGGAGTTGCAGGCCGGGATCACGTTTATTGGCTTGGTTGCTTTTCCTTTTGCTCGTCTCTCCCTCTCTGTCACGGTGCGCGCTATGGTCACTCTATCCCTTTTCCCTTATTGCTATTCCCCATTAACTTTGCTACCTCAGTGCGGGCCAGCAAACCTAACGTCGATTTCGCTGACGCCCTGCCTATTCATATATTTTCTGCAAGACAACTTTGCACATGTTGTGGATTCGTACAGACCATCCTCCATTTCTTCTCTGACAGCTGTCACTTAAGAGGGGAAACAAAGAACTCGCAAAGATGTCGAGCGTGGAAAAAATGTCGCTCTACATGACAGTGCCTCCTTCACTGTCGAGCATTCTGGCATACACCTCATCGGGCATGCGTGGTGAATGTGCGCTCAAACGTTTTAGATTATTTCATCCCCGTTGTTGCCTTCTTTCCCTTCCTCCCTAATTCAACGTAGCCGACTGAGCATTTGCTTCTCTCTCTAAATATGCACATATGCGGTTTTTCTGCGAAGCGATGTAATGGATGGACAGTGCGCACGTACACACAAGGCTAAGAGTGAATAAGCAGCAAGTTAGAGGGCCTCTCGTGTGCATGCGTATAAAGATGGCGCATGGCTATTGGGCGTTCCCGTTATATTCATTTGTATTATCTTTATCAGATCGATCCCATGTCCGCGCCCTGTGTTTATTCCACATTGTATTCAAACTTCAAATAAACACGCGCGCGTGCAAGTACACGTGAACGTACAGACATACAATTAGCGTCACGGTTCAGCAACACGTGTTATATTCGTACTGTGGCGTCGTGAATTACTCATTTTCATTCTTCGAGACACTTTCGAAGCAAGTGCCAAAAACAGATTGAGGGCAGCGTGTCCCCAGCGGCGAAGGGAAACGCTTCGATGCCTTAGCTCATTTACTGGCAAAATAAAAAGAAAGAAAGAAAGAAAGAAAGAAAGAAAGAAAGAAAGAAAGAAAGAAAGAAAGAAAGAAAGAAAGAAAGAAAGAAAGAAAAAACCGCGAGGAGTCTCTCTCAGGCGACTCACCCAAAACGACTTGTGAAGCGAAGCGTTTCGAGAACGACCTAAAGAAGACGATGGTCGTACGACGCGCGCTGTTGGTTCCCGACGCCACCATCTTGCAGTGGTTCCGCAAGACGTACTATACATTCATTCGTACGCGCAGCGTGGAAATAGTTGTTTCGGTTATCTGCTTCGATCAATCAGTCGTTAATGTATTCCATAGCTTTTTGGCGGAAAAAGCAGCCAGGTACAATTAACATTTGGCGCGGCAAAAGTAACCGTGCTGGGTACAGTGACCCTGGCCGCAGATAAGAACATCAGGTTAGCTGCGGTTCGCTTCCAAAAAGAAAGGAAGCAAGAAATAGCCATGTGAATTGGGAAAACTCAGCAGGACAGCTGGAAGAGTCGACTCAGTGCAACGGCAGAAGTGTGTGCACAGGGACGTTCCATTCCTTCACGAATGATTGTTCCTTACACATCTATTATAAGTAGTCTTTTTGGACACCGCGTGGCAGAAGGACAAAGAATGGTTCGGCTTGGGTTGTGCGGATATCGAGCGGATCGCTGTTCGGCTTTATGGCATACCGGTTATACCGAAGGTGGGTCAAAGTCACGAAGCAAAATAAAGTGAACGTTTTCATTCCTTAAAGAAGGTGCACCGCCTTTAAGAAAATAGATGCGGTGGAGTAGCACTAGTGTGGGAGATGACTACGGTGGGCTTAGCATGGCTCAGCACCAACACCATACGAGAGAGTAATCTAAATGGCGTTCTCAGCGTTGCGGGAGGAAGGGAAAGAGAGTGTGAAGATTAGGCCCGCTTCTGGAGACACAAGCTTAGCTAGAGCTCCGGGAAACAGGTCAGGGACCGAATTCACAGAGCTTCCCTTTCGTAAGTGCTCTTTGTGATTGGTCAAATGGCTTCGCTAATGATATACCCAGCACTGGGATTGGCTGACTGGATTCCCTTACTAACATTTTTATCGTAAGATATTTTTGTGAGTACGGGCCCACGGTACCTTTATCCCGATCAGGAAAATCACTGGGCGTACGGCGGCACTGGGAATCGAACTGAGCTCCTCCCGCATTGGAGGCGGACGTTCTGACCACTCGAGAACTACTGCAGTCTATTTAACGAAGGCCTCAACATAGCTCATAGTTTGGAGGCGAGAGAGTCATTGCTTTTCATCTGTAAGCGCTGTTCCCTCTTGACCACTACACACGCTGTTATTTCAGCTAGCGCAGTATGAAATGCAATCAAGCCAACTCAGCCGACCACGCCCAACAGCCGAGTGAGGCGAAGCATGGATCGTTCTACTTTATGCATGGTGGCAGTGACATTGCGACTGGTGTTCTTTGTACAGGGACAAGTGATGACCTTGCGTCGTGATGTAGTCATGGGAATCACCTCGGTGACGTCAACGATAAGGGAGGGTAAAATACATGTAACGTTGGGAAGAATAACGTTCAATTATTGGTATTTGCAGATGTTGTTTATGGGTTATTTTATATTTTCCTTTTACAATGTGTACGTGCGTGAAGCACATGCGCTCACAATGTCCCGTCGCTCCTTTTGCTGCCGGACGCTGTTTAAACGTTACCATATGTGCTTACGCCTAACGCGCATCAAAATCGGGATAGGCACGCGTTTCCTCTCTTTGTATTTCTGCGTGATTCGTGCATTTCCTCTGCTCTCGAAGCCACTGGGGATAGATCCGATAAACTTCTTTGAGGACCGTAGCAAATAGCCGATGTTACTTGGAGCGGTGACTCGACATTCAACGAGTTTACATTCTTTGCTACAAGATTTGATGTCATGGTGCACATCTCCAAACCTGCCTTCAGCTACACGTGTTGCAATCTTTGCATGTTGTTCAATGACTGAAGGATAGGACGCTAATTTCTGCAGCCCGTCTAGGGAGCACGGCTAAGCGTCCGTAGCGGGAAGTGGAAAGGGACTGAAAGAGATAGAAGAGGAATGCCGTAGTAGGGGGCTACGGAAATTTTGACCACCTGGGATTCTTTAACGTGCACTGACAACGCACAGTACACGGGCCTCTGGCATTTTCGCCTCCATCGAAAATGCGGCCGCCGCGGCCGGGATCGCACCCGCGTTTTTTGGGTGGCAGCCGAGCACCGTAACCACTACATCACCGCGGCGGACTGTTGTTCAAGGTACGAGGTGCGCTACGGTATCCCCTCCTGTCAGTTCTTGCGGGATATCCTCCCTCCCTTGTTTCGTGTTCGAATGAAATAAAGAGAAGCAATACAGGGCAACAGGCGCTGCCATCCGCGAGGTGGCTTCGATACTTTTGTTGAAAACTTCGTGTGACTTGCGCTAGCGTCAAGTCGCGTCATAAGGATTACAGATGTAAGCACGAAGCTTTTATACGAGCAGTGTCATCGAGGACACGAATTTACCAGAGCAAACGGCCTCTTAGAAGCGCTAGTCCAATAATCAAAGCCGGCGCCACTCCCCTCTTGTCGCACCTATACCAGTTACACAGGCGAGGTGCTGCAACGCCGACATAAGCCGTTATTTCGGGCTCATTGAAAACCATGCGGGGCTGGTGAGGCGACCTGCCCCATAAACGAAGGGGCGGAGGCATCGTCCAATGGCCCATTGTTCGGAACAGAATGAACTCGTCGCCGTGCTATTTGTATCGCCGAACCCGACCGACTCGTTTATAGCTCTCATTTCAAACGCGCCCTTTGTCTACCATGAGTGGCGCCTCTGCCGCGCTTGTCTTCCTAACTTCACAGCCAACGGCATTCGGAGTGTTCCCTTGTAGGGCAGGAAGGTTCGTTTGACAAAAGGATTGCGACATGACATGCGTGACGCGATATAGCGGACGAAGAAAGAAATAAAAAAGGCAAGCGGAGGTCATAGCGCACAAAGAAATATGAGAGCTGCTCTATGTGACCCGGAAGAAAAGCGATGTGTGACAGAGAAAACATTTGCCAAACCCGGTGGATGGCGCGTATGGAAGGCGGGCAAACGATGCGGAAATGTGACGTACTCCGAGAGATATCAAACGACTGCACTGTAGTAAGGGAGCTGGGAATGAGAAAACACTATGTGACAAAAGGAGGCACTGACACACAGACTTCTTTTGCACGTGCTCATGTCTCCACGCACGTAACCCTTGTCGGTAGATCAAGACCTACCGACAAGTTCCCATCGCTACGTTTGTCGCCTGCGCTAGGCATTATAATAAATTGTACACTTCGTCCAAGCCACTTCCGTGTCCATTCGACTGGTTCACATCCGTCGTATCAATGTCACCGTATGCGCAGACAACAGTAGTCAAGAAAATGGTTTTAAGCAACTTTTTTTTCCATCTGAATGCACACCCACGTGCGAGGGCCTCTTGTTGAGCTTTGAAATATTACCACGCATTCCCTGTGCTTGGTGATGCTTTTGCCATTGTTTTGTTGCTAACGGCTACATAGTAGGCAGTTCTAGTAGCGCGGGCTTACCGTACGGCAATGACGGACGGTAACACCGTACTGTCATGGCCGGCACGCGGCTATTTTAGTTAGAAAGGGCTGCACTAGTTGCTTGATGAGTACTGAAACGTCGTGAGATGATAAAACTTGCTGGTAAAGCCCTCATCAGCTCAATTTTCTACGTTCCAACCACGACGTTACGGCACTACGCCGCCGCTGCTAAAACTTCGTATTAACGACTCTACAACGCGTGCGCCCAGCGCATGCGGTGTGGGGTTCTCACTGTACGAAATCCAACGTTCTCTTTAATCGCATTCGTAAGACAAGCGGGCTTGCTCTTCGAAGTTGTACTGTGCCTGGAACATTTATAGGCGCACTTCCTTCGCTTCCATCTTGTGATCATTACATCTCTCATCCCAATAGTTAAGAACAGTTCGTGGTGAACGGCGCTGACGGGTAACGACAAGAGACGTGCTTTATTTCTGTGTTCTTGATCAAGTTTATTCTAGTTTATTCGTTGTTATTGCGTGTACAGAAACGGGCTTACACCAAACATGCAGCATCATAAAACATACAGCTTCCCTGCACTCGGTTGTTATAGCTACTACAAAACGCACCAGAATAACCATCAGGCTTGTAACAAACCCTTGCATAAAGCTTACGCTAGTCGGTCCAGCCCTTCCTGAATACATAATCAGTTTGCCACTCACCTGGCACCCAGGTGAAGTTCATTCACTTTCCTTCTTCTTGTCTGTTCTTGGACGCAGGAGAGGTGAACAGCGCCTTCATGGCGGACAACCAGTCGACGGCGTCGCGCAAGTCCATGAACCTTCAGCCCGTGATGTTGATGCCTCAGCCTGGTGGAGGCCTGGCGCCGTCACAACACGACGCCGACAGGTTCTCGGAGTACTCGCACCGGACGACACGCTCCAAGGGTGGCCAAGGCGCAGCACCAAACTACCGCTCCGAATACTCCACGTCCATGCACAACTTCCAGCTGTGAAGATCGTGTCTGCCGAAGACGTCCGGCGCGCTGCTGTCGGTGACCACGACATATAACCGATGCGCGGCGACAGGGAGATTACGGAGCTTGAAGCCCGAGAGACGGCACAAGAGGAAACATTGGTGTATAAAAGCGGTGGTTGAGGATGCCTGCACAACGAGGGTATTATACGAGGCCTTTCTCTTTCTTTTTTTTTTTTTTGCACACAACAGTGGCCATCACAAGGAGAAGCATCTTCTTGCCGTAAGACTGCCCTGTGCTGTGCACTTGTGTCCAGCAAAGCATCGACGCTAGGTATATCGTGCGTCTGTCGTCACTGCTTGACCATACACATAAGTGCAGGACCGAGTAAAAAAGATCAGGAAAAAAAAAAGGGATTTCCTGCGGCCCTGGCCTGAAGGTAGTTCGACGGAAGCAGCTTTCAGCGTCGACATGTGCGTCGGCGTATGCGAAAGAATCGCTGCGTCATGCTATAAGGACGCAAGTCTTCTTTGACATGATTGGCTACATCGTTTAAGCACAGCAACCTGCGTCGCTGACTCAGCAAAAATGAAAGGCCAGTCCTGGCAGCAGGATGACAGGAGCAGTGTCGATATTGACGTCTGCGTCGGCAGCGGCGAAATAACTGCTGCGTCATGCGTCGCGCCACGTTGTGAGTCTCTCTCGACAAGTTCGGTTATCTCATAGCAGGGCCTGACTCAGCAAGAAAGAGGACGCTTTCCTGATGACCAGGGCGATGAAAGCGGCTTCGGCTCGACTTCTGCATTTGTGGGCCACAGGTCCTCCCTTGTTGTTCTTGGCAACTCCTCGCCGTTAGACAGCAAGCCTTCGCTGACTCAGCAGTATGCATGAATGTGGTCCAGTCTACGTCTTGATTCCTCCTCTGCCCTGCCTCCTCCTTTGTTATGTGTATGTTTATTGTTTTGGAAAGACTGCGGACAGTGAGTTATACCGTGCGCATTGTCGGTCCGCCAGGCCTCAGAACTGAAAGAAAATGAGCCCTGGAAGGACACGAACTTGTACTGACTGTCCATTTGCACGGTGTATTCGTGTTCTGTTGGTTTTTCAGTGTTGCAAAGTAACGCGGAAAATGGAGTTCAGAAGGCAAAGCAACAAGAACGGCGCTCGCTCGCAATCCACATCCCGTTGGATTGGCCCGTGGCGATGGAAGCCGCTGGCAACAATGTCATCGTGGGCGTAACTGCCTATGGCACACGTTTACAAAGCGTTCAGCCATCTGAGAAAAGATACAAACAGGATAAAAAATAGTAACTGAGACGATCATGAATTGTGCCTGCTCTTATATGTTCCTCAATGTAAGTTGGCTTTTCGTCGTATATGGTCTCTGCAGACGAAGGCATGATGTCGCTGTGAAGACACTACACATAAGAAGGGAAACATGCCAACCGTGTTGTCGTTTTGTGTCCCTTCTTATGTGTAGTGCCTTCTTAGCGGCCATCATTACTCACACCAACTAGGCCAAGATCAAGTTCTCAAGTCTCGATAAAGTTTCGCGCTTACTACAGCTGGACGTGAGGGTGTTTGATTTTGGTAGCCATAATTTGTTGTACAATGAAAGTGTGCGACATGGCCGAATGTCCCACACACACTTGCTCAGTGCAGAAATGAAAAAAAAAAAAACGTAGTGTTTTTAAGTATGATGACACCCACGGAAAACACGAAGAACCAAGCGAAAATGAAGGTGTAAATAGCTGGAACTCACAATCACATGTCACTTGTTGTCCACTGGTTCTATTTTAGCTTCAAGCGCACAGACCTGGGCAGTTTACCACTACAATATTTTACTTCATTTGACCAGCTGACAACGGTTGTAGTACACGCTTATTTTAAGAGGCTGGAATCTTGGAAACGAATGCACTAATTCGAAGCTTGTAAGTCTCGCAGTAGTGCACTTCTACGTTTGGAGATGCCCCTTCAGTAGATACAAATAATCAGATTCCCACATATCGTGCTTCTTGTGCATTGTGGTTTCCTAGCATTCCTTATAGCCGAGTTCATTTGCAGATGATGCTGCCTTGTGACAAAGGAAAATCGTTAGGATGTCATTTGCTAGAAGTGCACGTCATTAGCGTTCATAGCGTGCTCTACTCTGATGTACTCTTGTACTACACATCCACAGAAACGGAATCATATTGTCTGTACATGGAGAGCTGAACTTCCACACTATGTTACATATTTGGACAGTGGCGTTAGATACTGAACTACTGTATTCTTGCTGTTTTTTTTTTTCTTATTTTGAGCGTGTGTGTGTTTGCTAGCGTGTTGATACTGCTGAGGTGCTGAGGTATTTAAGAAACAATGATGTCTAGAATTTTTTTCTGTTTTATTCAGTGACACATATTCACACCTCCAGCAAGCCCTCTTGCACGCATACATTCCAATATATCATACAATAGAGTACCAGTTGAAAGCTACAGGAACTGCTGTCTGAAGTCTAGACACATTAAAAGATTGACGTTTGAGGCAATTCTGCAGTATCATTTCATGGCGCGTTGACGTTTATTTAGTGCTACAATGAATAAGAACCTAAACGTGGCACAGACTATAGGTGAGATGTGATTAGCTTATAGCAATAACTGCCGGTATTTCGCGTGTCAAAACCACGATATGATTACAAGGCACGCAGCACTGGAGGGCTCCGCAAAATCTGACCACGAAGTACGCGATTACTTTGCCAAACAACTCAGCAGTCAATAAAAAAACAACACTTAAGTTAAACCATACAATTCAGCACTTTCCACACTGTAGTATCCATCCCATGGCTGCGGATAAGTTACAACACGCCTATTTATTGCAGATAAGAAAATACCTATAAGCACACAGGTCTGTATCCAAGTGTGAGTCAAACGTAGATCTTGTTACTCTTAGCAAAATAGCTCGAAAAAAAAAGAGAGCATTGTGTTGTATGCTGTGGTGAAATGTATAACTGAGTTACACTTCCCTTAAGTTGGTCGTAAGAAAGTTCATGTGACAATATATGCACCAAGACTCACTTAAAGACCTCTTTTAGGTGAGACTGGAATGTTAACTTAGTTTAATTGTTTGGTCCTCTGATGACTTTTTTTTTGTGCTTTATGCTTTTGCCTTATCTGTGTGCCGGAGTGTAGCACGCATTAGTGTAGTTACATTTTTTTTTTTTAATCTCTGGCAAAGCCTACTGCCTTTTTGAGCAAGTATGAGTGCATATTCTTGAGAGTATCTGTCCACTGTAAAATATCACATCACATTACTGAACTGAACACTTCATCGTAAGACCACGATCAAGAGCACAAGGACAAGAACAAGCTTTGCCAAACTTGAATATATATACATACACAGTGTGAAACTTCGTGTGAACTGGTGCAATGCACCGCTTTCGCGTCCACGTATGCTAGACAGTGTATTATAGCGACGGGCCGGTGTAGCTGCAATTTATGTGTACCAGACTATGTGAACGAGGCGAACAAGGCCGCAAGTTCTACTGGTGTAGAGAGGGCACGTCGACAAACATGTTAGCAAATATGTGTAGACAAACGTGGCCAAAGAACTGCTTCATGCGGTATAGACTATACCCAAGCATGTTGACCACTTGCTTTCTGTACATGTCGCGAAGACCGTTACATGTGGAAGATAAACGAAGCCATGTATAACACAAAGAACTCTTGTCGGTGCCCGAACAGGTAAATATTTCCCGAGAAAATGTGGATTAATATAGTGACGTGAATGTGTGGTTATGCTTTTTTGTGTATTTGTATACTAATTTACCTCTTCGTTGTGTCCCCCGGATTAATAAAGTGATCTAAAAGAATGGACGTCCTTACGATTCTTTGACGTTTCGAAGCATCGCATCGGTGGAGCCGCTGATTCTCAGTCAATCAAAACATCTCCCATGGTACGATAAGAAGTACTTCCTTATCCATCCATGACCCGGCATTCATCTTTCAACGCCATTGTTCTAAAGAGACGCTTGTAAACTAATCTACATTGTTTTTGACATTTTTATTTATTGATTGATTTCTTCCTGTACGTTTGTAGAAGTCGAAGCAAAAGCAAAAGGCTACAGAATCTGACGGAGGCTTTTGCTCCGAAATACAGTTCGGCACAAAAACATTTCATACAAAATTTAGGCACAATTAGCGAAAAACACTTCGCTAATTCTTAATGTGTTTCGAATGAGATGCCTGTGGACTACCGTTTTTAAGCCGTTTCTCACAACATACCCTTTAAATGCGTATCTAAGGCAATGTTAATTCCATAAGCACATGCTTCTAAACAGATGTTTCTAAATAGTTTCTCAAAACCGATGCTTTACACGGCCTTACCAAACGAAAGTGCTAAACTGTCATCTAACCCGACGTTCCAAAACCAAAGTACAAACCCAGGCACCTACTATCCGTCGCAGTTATGTTCAAGAGATTAAAAAACAAAACAAAAAATAACCTGAAGACCGTCATGCCTGGCCCAGTTGTTTTGCCGAACAGTCTGGCCATCTCAGCCGTAATTTTCACTGCGGCTGTGGCGTAAGTTGATCACAATGTGGAGACCGCGCACTATGCAGCATAAAACTGTGCCGTATTGAACCCACGTATCATGGAGGCAACGGGTACACAAGGGGACTTGACTGGTGGCCGACGAATGACAAGCTGCTGGGCACGAGTTTCTCCGCTAAGTAGGGCGCCAATGTCCTCGGTTAACCAATACGTCGGCAATGGGCCGGTCGTTTTCAGTGGCCAACTGCGCCTCTATCTATATATAAGAAGGTAAGTGTGCTAACCGTGAAATCATCTGGTTAGCGATCCTACGCTGGAGGAAAGGGACAGAATAATAGAAAGAAGAGAGAGACGTACACAAACGGTGAATGCGCACTCTTCTAGCTGAGGCAGTCGAAGGCGTTTAAACAAACTGGTAGCCTTATAGTGTTGCTAAAACGTAGTAAGACTAACGTAGTAAGATCCAACGTCGCAAGGGACCGCCCTGAATCCGAAGTAACACCCGTGTGGCGATACACGGCCAACGTGGTTTGGCTACCACGACACAGAATAATAGGTAGAAAGTTTACTTTCGGCGGGAGAGAACCGCATTTCCTGAAACATTTTATAACCGCAAGTTGCTATCTCGGTAGTTCAAGCTACTGTACGACGGAAGACGATGGGACAAGACAGCGCCAGCAGACTAGTTGATTAAGAAGGCGCTGGCCAGCCTCGAGCAGGAAGAGGAGGAAGAACGGGGATAATGATGGCTATACAGAAATCGTAACGATGAAGTACGTGAAAAATGCTCACACTACATATACATGCATGCCTCTTATCGGCCTCTTATTGCAAGCAGGCCTTCGCTACATTGCCACAAGCAGTCATTATGGCTTTGCACCACTCAGCAAATACCACAGTACCTGCTTTAGGTCACACATATCGCGAGAGTATTTCAGGCCCCTCTATCCAAAACCCTGGAAGGAGAATCACAAGGAACTCAGGCCCGTATTCATAAACAAGCCTTATCCTTATCGCTTGTTTTCCTTATCGCCACTGTCGCACTAAGGCGCGTCAAGGGGACTGAAATTGTAATCAGTGCGAAAGACCACCATAAGGCTTCTTTGTAGATACCGGACTCACTTTTTCATGAAGCATGATAAGGGCACAGGGAAGATAAGGAAAACAAGCGATAAACATAAAGTAGGTTTATGAATACAGGCCGTAGACTTCGCAGAAGCGAAGTTGACGTCATTTCTCAAATCTCCATCCAGTTGACGCTTAGCCGGCGGCTACCGAGGTTCACCTATCTGCTCTGTATGACTGATTTTCCGTAGAAATACTGCGGAATAAGGCACCCTGCCAGGACAATTGCTGCCATATTTTTCAAAGCTAACCGCAAGCAGGCACAACACCCTCGTGTGGACGGTCTGCAGATGTTTGTTTCACGGCACTATCAGTGTTAGAAAACACATTTTGCAGCGCTTTTTTAAGGTGAGTAAGGAATATGTGTGGTTGTATGCGCGTGCGACTAACGGAAATGTAGCTGCGACAATGTCCTTCTTCCCTTTCTAAATATGCATCAACGTACAAAATATACCCTTCATCGCAGTACGTTGTGAATGCTTCACCGCATAACAAGCTTGTCAAACGGCAAAGGTAACTTTAGAGTCCCCCCCCTTTTTTTTTTTTTTCGTCGTTATGCGGGATGTTTGATATATTGACTCTATAAAAAAAATGGAAGAGAGAGAAAGCAACAACAGTATAGACAAGCGTCTCCCTCTTTCCTCAAGAACCACAACATTAGTGTCAAACATGCACCAGGTAAGCCAGTCATTTGTGCTGGTACAATGGGTGTACACACACATTGTACCAGCACAAATGACTGTGAGAGCTCGTTCGTGAGAGCTCGTTCGTGCAAATTAATTGTTAGCTTCCAGAATTCGTTACAAGATTAGCAACTTTAAGTCGTCGTATCTGTCTAAAAGGAGCTGCGGCTCAGATTCGTGATACGTTTACTTCCCAAAGGATTTGAGTATTGTGTCTCCTGCACCTTTGTAAATTAAGCAGCATTTTTCGAGGTATGAGGTAATGGAATACACAAGGTTACTTCCTTTCGGCAGTGCAAAAGAAAGAATAAGAGGAAAAGGAGAAAAGGAAAAGAGGAATAGAAACAAGAAAAGAAGAGCCGGTGCATAAATATACCTCGCCGTCCCGGCATGACAAAAAAAAAAAAAAACATGTTTAACTAGAAAACGAACAAATTTTCATTTGTGGAGCACAGGGTAACCTTTACGAGTCCTTAACCGCAGGTTAAACCATTAAACGGCAATCGCTGATGCAATAGACGTGTTCTGCCATCTATCGTTGCGTAGCAAAACGGCACATGCAGCCTCTTCGATCGGTGCAACTTACTTGAAATGTTTGTCTCGGAGGCCGTTGTGAGGGCTCGCTTTGCTTGTCCACGCCGCCGCTGACGCCGCCCGACTACAAAGTAGTTCTCGCAAATGCGTTCAGGTGGCGCCACCATAGTCGCACGCGTAAAGTGCCTCCTTGTCCTCCTCCTCGACCTCAGCTGAAACTGAAAGTGAAATTAATGTACACCGCTTTGAGCCAGGACGGCGCCAGCTCTGGGCCCGTATTCACAGAAAGCTCTTACGTAAAAATTTTACCTATGAGCTATTGTACCTAACTTGGGCTGATCCTAGTGCTGGAGGTGTCAGTGACTAATGCAATCAGATAAAGACAAACTGCGTGCACTAGCGAAAGCTGGCATGCATTTCAGGGGTTTATACACACACAACCCTAATACCTCCCCCTTCGCCCGTCCAGGATCATGTTTGCTAGACCATGCCCCCAACCAAGAACTTCCGTGTCCACATGCCCATCATTTACCTCCGCATTCTGGTCAAACCCCCAGATTCAGAATTCCGGGTAAACCTCGATGCATGCACCTTGCAAAGCGATGTGGTTGGTATGAAAAGTCGATCGAATCCACCATCGCAACATGCACAGGTGCCTGAAGTTCACTTTGAAACGTAATTATCAGAGGTAATATAAAATAAAGTTGACCTTGCCAACTCAATAACGAGTTATGTTTCTTAACGCGGTGAATATTAAGTTTCGGGAGAATTTAAAGCAACTTTTTTTTACAATACCTCTACTTCGCAGGTCGCTTGAGAGTGCTGCGTTAAGGAAGTGTAGAAATAGGAAGTGGACATGGACAAGCCCTAACGGCATAACAAGAAAACGAAATAGACTATACAATGTGTGAACGTTCAGGTGCAGTAAAAGACTCAGAAGTAGTGCCTTGTGATGCAGCGATCAGACGTTGGTGAAAGCGACGATCGTGCTCAACCTGAAGAAAAAGAAAAGGGAGAACAAAATTGCTAAAAAAAAACCGTCAAATCTACACGTAACGAAGGCAAAAGCGGAAAAACATAAAATAGCCCTGAAGGATAAAGTTGGAGCTTTAAAAGAAAACGGTGACAATACAGAAGGAATGAACGAAAGCACAACTGAAGTGATTTCCGAAGCAGCGATTGAAATTGCAGGTAAAGCATCAAGGCAACAAGTAGGCGAATTCTCCCAAGCCACTAAAATATGTAAAAAAGGAACCGATACCAGAATAAATTACTAAAAGAAGATGAAACAGACTTTGCAAAGCTCTTGAAATTGATCAGTAAAGCTATAGACAGCGATATAAGGAATTGTAACATCAAAGAAATACTACATGGAAGAGTTGCAGAAAGAAATACATCGCTAGAGAAATGTACCAACATTAAATCTGTCATAAGGAAACTGTGTATTAGAACAAAAACAAAATTGCTTGTGCTAAAGGATAAGCAGGGTAACGTTATCACTAACTTTAATAAGATAGCGAAGATAGCAAAGGGTTTCTACACTGAACTGCACAGCTCTCAAATAGACCATTCAAACTTAGCAGAAATCCAAGAGGACGAGGACTCTAACCTTCCAGGCATAACTACCGACGAGGTCAGAAAAGCCATTACATGGAACGGAAGGCAGCTGATGAGGCGGCTGATGAGGACAGCCTAACAGTCGCCTTGATCAAAGATGGAGGAGGCTTAATATTTCAAGAACTCGCGTCACTCTTCAAAATATCCCTCAGGGCACTTAAAGTGCGAACTAGCTGGAAAAAATGCCATTATAACCCTGATACACAAGAAATGAGACATAAAAGACCTCAAGAATTGCAGACCAATAAGCCTACTTTCAGTAATATAAAAGCTGTTCACGAAAGCAATTCGAGTGGGATAAAAGAAACACTCTACTTAACCAACAGAGAGCAAGCTGGTTTCAGGAAGGAATACTCCCCAGCGTATCACAAGCACACAGTAAATGAAATTATCTAGAAAGTTGCTGAATATAACAAGCCCTCTTATATGGCTCTTAGAGACTGCGAAAAAATATTTGAATTAATAGAAATACAAGCCATTTTAGCAGCCTTACGACGCAAGGGATATCGGGAACATGCGTGAAAACTATAACACCTACAAAGATTGCACTGCTAATCTTCTTTACAAGAAAGAGCGAAGCAATTCCGATAAAAAAAAACAGGTAAAAAAAGGCGATACAACCCTCCCAGTGCTATTTACTGCGTTCTTAGAAGAAGTGTTTAACCAGCTAGATGCCTGGTATAGGGTAACCAATTGGCTCCCCAGTTCCAGCTCGGGAAGTTGTGCCAATCAAGACCGCGTTGTGAGCGTCTCTCATGAACATACTAGCCTAGATATTGCGTAGGCTGGCGGCTTTGTACATTTGTAAGTAATGTGTGTAAATGTGCTTACGAGATGATATGATTAGGAAACACGCCATAGTTAAGGGCTTCGGAAATTTCGACCCTTGACATCGCGCAGTACATGGACCTCAACATTTTGCCCCCATCAAAATGCAGCCTCTACGGCCGGGATTCGATCCCGTAACCTACGGATCAGCAGCCGAGTGCCACAGTCATTAGACCACCGTGGCGGGGATTCATAGCAGTAATTAACAGAATAGTAATATGGGACCCATCACGTGTACGTACCATATTCATGTACGCCCCTTTTATGCCGACATCAAAGACTTTGAAACTCATCAACCTCACTTATAAGAATTGTAGGACCCTTAAGCTTCGCCGTAATAGCTTAACTCGATACTGATGCCTGGCCCCATTCTCATCGCGCCCTCTTTCGCTTGCGATGCTCTTCAGCACCGTAGCCACGTAATTGTCACGACACGACTTGGTAGAAAGTGCGAGTTACTTGCGTTACTGCGTGGCCTCTCTCGTCGCCTTGCGCCATTAGAATTGAGACTTCAGCCAGTTGGTAATGGATCATCTTGATGTGGGTTCAGCGCTGCACGAAACACGGACAAAGAAGAAGACGCACCTGTCATGTGCGTCTTGTTCTTCGCCCGTCTTTCGTGTAGTGCGGCAACCACCTCTAGATGAAGAAGGCAGGGGACATATGCGGGGTGCCCAAGCCTATAGCCTATCGCGCTCTGGAGCGATGTGTCGCAGGTTCGAATGCCTGGGCGCCGAAGGCGTTTTCTTATTTCTTTATTTCCGTCTACCTAGAATTTTCGCACGCGAACAACGTTGAATTTCTGCTCACAACCAACGACGCCGACACCGGAATTTCTGCGAAACGAGATCTCTAACTCTATCGCGTTAACAACAAGGCACGGGTACGATCCCGTCCGCAGTGGTCGCATTTTCGATGGAGGCGCAAACGATAGAGCAGTGGTTCTCAGGCAAGGATGCATCGGGACCCCTTGTGGACTGGCGGAAGTGATGGAGGACTCTTTGCAGTGACAAAAGGGGCAGAGGGTGGGAGAGTGCTGGGGCTATAAAATAACACACGGCCAGAAATAGAAATTAACTGAGAAGAACCGAGGCAGTTTTGTGTGGAATACTGCCGCGGTTCCGGAAGCAGGTTCCGAAATTGGGAAATTAGTAAGGGTGTGCAAATGTCACAGTATGCGTGTGCGAATATCAATTTTCTAACTTCGAAGTGAATTCAAATAACAAAACCAAGCGCGAATAGATTTTTCTTTTTCGTATAAGGATACTGATTCTGGGCTTTGCAAAAATTTTCACCAACCTGAGGCAAAAAAAAAAAAGCAAGGTGATCGTACGGCAAATAATGCACAGGAAAAATTGGACCATGTACAACACTTTTGCTAACAGTACCAGGCTTCCAGTTATTCACTGTTGTCATAAAGCAACGATAGCTGCTTTATATATTGGGTAGCAGCGACACCCGTGTCAATGTCACATTTTGTCCAAGCACTGTAAACAGCTACTCACTAGTCATTAATGCCGATGTGTAATTTCTTGTTGCCACTGGTGTACAGCGGCCTGCGAAAGCTCGTAGCCCCTTCTCAATCTTAGTACGCTTCATTGTATAGCCACAATGTATTGCTGTAGAACTGGCTTCGGCGCAATGCGTTAGTGCCACGTGGCGAAGTTAATTGGCTTTGCCGCGGCACAGTACCGCCATGCAATGAAGCGTACAAAGAAAACAAGCGAGAAAATATTTCTCCCTTATACCTTTTCTTTCTTTCCTTTTGCGGTCATGGGCTTCGCGGATTCCCATGTGAGAACCACTGCGGTGGAGGCCCACGAACTGTGCGTTGTCAGTGCGTGTGAAGGAAACTACACAATGTGCGTGACCTGGAAGCCACATAATGTGAAAACGAGGGCAAAAAAGATGCCACATCGCATGTGTGAATAATTAATGAGACGCAAGCGAATCGCACGCACCCCGCCTTCGCACCCCTATTGAGTATGTAATGCTGCAATAACCGATGTCTTTCCGGGCAACGTAGAGCGGCAGGAAGTGCCTAATCACGACTAATCCTCAAAGGCGTGGCGCCAACGGGGGATTTGAGCCGTAGGTGAAACCAGGTGTCGCTTGCATGACTCGACACAACTCGGCTACAGAGGGACCCAAATGTAGGGGATTATTCGGGATTACGGGGACTCTTGAGTGGTGGGGAGCTATCTAACACCCACACAGATATGCACCCACAAGTGTAGTATGTCTGTATGTATGTATGTCTGTATGTATGTGTATTGTAGATGTATGTATGTATGTATGTATGTATGTATGTATGTATGTATGTATGTATGTATGTATGTATGTATGTATGTATGTATGTATGTATGTATGTATGTATGTATGTATGTATGTAGTTCCTGTCCTGTGAGACAGCACAGGCTTTAGCAGGAAGGTGCTCGTGGGAGTCAAACACACATTTGCGCGTGCATAATAGGAGTAGGGGACACTTCAAACATACAATGCAAGTCATGCAATCTCCGTAACTCTGCAAGCTCACAATTCGCGAACTGGCGCAAAAGGATGTTCTAAAGACAACAACGACCACAAAGGAAATCCCTGTTTCTTTTTACCATGGTCTTGAACAACTCGCGTTGAGTACGACGAGTTTCAGTGCTGCATGACAAGAGTACGCATCTATACAAAGGAGACATAACGTTCTGCGTTGCTTCGAATTGGGCTTTAGGAGGGTTTCAATTTGGGCTTGTTGGTGAATCACCTAGAATCGAATTGGGCGCTCTGGATGTGCAAACACAGGGCCACGTACTCCATTTCTGGGAGCCGTTGCTGATGTATTGTAAACAAGACAAGCCACAGGCATGGACAACACAAAACAAACCAAGGCCGACATCGTGACGGCGATCCCCTTACACGGAACGGTAGTGTCAGTAAGCAAACGTTTTAGAGAATTTTTTTTTTCCTATTATGATGATGGAACCCAGGAGGAGAAGGAGCAGTGTTTTTACTACAGGAGGATCTAGCTTTGCAAGTAATGACCCACTTGTCACCCCTCAATCTTTTCAAAAATCTGTCTGCTTGCCGCCCATGCAATATGGCTAGATGCTTTTCTTGTTACTACGGCAGGCAGGCACAGAACTTTATTTTGGTCCTGAGAAACTGCAGTTGGACCACGGAGAATCGTCTCAAAGAACGAACTCAAAGAACCTGTAATCAATTAGATCTCACTGCCATTCATATACTCATGGTATCACTAGGAGCTGCCAGTAACTCGACGATCTTCAACCGCCACAACACACAATGTTTCTTTGGACATGGTGCTCCTTCTATAGGTCAGCAGAGTCACAGACGACTACGCACAGAAATCTATGGCGGATAGAGCGAAGAGATGCGTTTCGCAGACAACCAGCTTTTAGGGCAATAAAATTACTCTTTCTGTCGGAAGAGTTATACCATGTCCGCCGACCGTCCTTCTATCTTTCATCCAGATTCACAGCGTACAGACTTAAAAAGAAAACGCTACCAGCATATCGCAAACCGCAGCCTCCATCAACACCCCATAAACCCCCTCGCGCACCCTAGAGGATTAAGTGGCGTCACCGGCACGCATGTGCACCTATACACGAATCTGAACCTCCGGGCGCCCATTCACCGCAATGGCCGCGGCAGATGCGCTCTTCCCCACCCACAAACTGCCGCCAAAAACGTCGGGGCGAGAAATAGGAGCAGCAGCGGTGGCGGTACATCTCAACTTATTGTCTATTTGACACGTTCGCTTACAACACCGAACCACCCCGCGGCAGCTCCAGTCGCTTCCTGGCCCCGCCGCCTCTTGACGCCCCACCACACCCCACCGGACGACCAGCTATTCGCGGCTCCCCCGCTAAGCCGCAGGCCGGTCAACTTGGCACCCCACGGTTTCGGATACACGGTGATGCATGCAGAATCGCCGTCGCGCTGCATGCAACTGAAGACCTGTCGATCCATTGGTGACCTACATAATGCATGTGCAGGACCGTGCGGTTTGCGTGCAGTGAGCGGCCGACGTTTCTCGATCAGCCGGCAGACGTTGACGGCTCTTGCCCGAGCTTGCCTATAGAAGGCGTAGTCAAAATAAGAGTCTAAATACGAAGAAGTAAAATACAGAACTAATGAAGAATAGGAAGTACTATGCTTCCCCGAGGAATATGACGATGGCAGTCGGTGCGCTGTCAACGTCGCCGCAGTTCGACTTGCTCTGCCAGTTACACGGCTCCTGCCACACCGGCGTCGACGTACCACGCTCGCACAATGGAAGTTACATCCTTCTAATGGTTACATTGTGATTCGCACCCCCGCTCGTTTGAGCAGTGATTGTTGTAGCCCCGTGCGTGAGCACTTTTGAAGAGGGGAGCAACCGAACTAACTCAGTGCCATATCGAATACTGTCAACACGAGAGGTAACTGGTGACCCTGCGGCCTGGTGCCGTGTAAGCGACTACGTTTTTTGCCCATCATTTTTTTTTTTTTGTCATGCTTTCAGAGAATGTGAAACCTGTGGTATTCGGAGTTTGCAGGGATCTCTGTAGTCGCGGCATCGCTAACATGCTATATATTCGCAACCACTTTACAAGGAGGCAGATATTAGGTGATTTAACATCACTGCGCAACACGCGTCCAGTGATTACCGGCGCTTCGCAGCCATCGTGCGAATATCATGAAACGGCTAAAAACCACATCACAGATGCCCAATACAAAATAATGTGGCGGCATCGACTACACCTTGGCAAATGGGTCGAATATGACAGCGAGATCAGTCGTCCTGCTGCCTTCAACAATAGCTTGTGTCAGTGATTATCGCTGAAGCTCCCCAAGTGCGCGCATACTAATAAATGATAATCTTGAGCACAGGCAAATGCACACACAGCAACAAATCTACAGGCAATAACAACAACAAATCTACATGCGTCATTTGATTCTGTGTAGTAATTTGAGTTATTGTTTCAAAAGCTATAAGATCGTCAAAAGCCCATAGCTCCAAGGAACGAAAAAATACCAGACGTGGGACAAGTTTTCTCCGAAACACACCGGGCGCCGTATAAGGATACGAAGACGGTTTGTAGCGTCCACCAATACAGCACACTATATATGGCATACACATCTCGATTTCTTGGTGAAGTACGTAGTGTAATCCGTAGCTGAAGAAAGCTTTAAACTGGCGACACCTCGAGTCTTGTGTCCGGCGTCCACATTTTCGTTTTCAAGGAGCATCCCGCACGCGCAGTACGGGCGGCTCTCCAGAATTTACAGCCCTCTATTGCAGCAGGTGTCTTTCTTGTTGAGAGGATCCGTATATTTATAGCGAGCCGTAACGACCTACCTATGGCTCGCGCGTTTCACAAGAATGTAAAGAGTAATGTTAATAATAACAATAAAAAAAGACCGATACGCATCTCCGAGGCTTGTGGAGGACGTTGAAAGCAACCCCCGCTGACTTTGCGACGACACCACTTTTTCATTGGGACACCCCACTCTTCATTCACACCGTTGAATGCGGCGTCGAGCAGCTATGAAAGCGAAACCCTTACGACCGTGGCTACTGGAAGCCAAAGCGTAACGCAATGGGGCTCCGCGGAGTGCGCTTTTGAAACGCTTTGACGAAAGTGCGTCCTAAATCAGCGAAGACGACCTCTTGATAGGGTGCACTCGACCAGCGTATAAATTTAGTCGCCGTGTTTGTTCCGAAGTCGAGTCTATATAGCGAAGCACGCTTTCATAGCGAATGGATATTGCTTTCATCAAGTGGATGAAAAGAGCCGCAGTTATGCGCGGTAAAGGCCTATAAATTCAACCATGACAAAGGCCGAGCATGCGGTGAGAACGCGCAACGGCCGAGAAAACTCGAGGATGGAATATATTTGACTTCAGAAAAGACCAAGGTTTGCCAACTTGCTGGTTACTGATCGCGATAGAAAGAAAAGCGAAAAATGGTTCGCTAAAATGAAGCGTATGTACATGTTGAGTACCATTGTCATAGGTGCACGGTGAAATGAAAGACGCAAGAAACGAACCAAGGTCCAACACAACAACTTTACCAATGGCAGCAATAGTTAATGAGCTGCCTTAATTACTGTACCGTTGAAACGCACGCGGCTACAAATATTTTATGGCAAAATAAATCAAAGAGACGACGACGCCAGGCCTGTCTGCTGACGTGCACGGCTATCAGAAGTGCGATTTGTGAGCGACTGTTTCTCTCTGACGCACTGCCGCACATCTTCGATGCGTATTTGTGGCTTTGTGCCCCGCCACGGTGGTCTAGTGGCTATGGTACTCGGCTGCTGATCCGAGGGTCGCGGGATCGAATCCCGGCCGCGGCGGCTGCATTTCGATGGAGGCGAAATGTTGAGGCCCGTGTGCTGTGCGATGTCAGTGCACGTTAAAGAACCCCAGGTGGTCAAAATTTCCGGAGCCCTCCACTACGGCGTCTCTCATAATCAGAGCTGGTTTTGGGACGTTAAACCCCACATAACAACATATTTGTGGCTTTGGAAAGTTAAAACGTCGAGATAAGTAAGTTGGTACCTATAGGGCATAAATAGGGTAGTTATAGGGCATAGAATAGGGTGTCGTGACAGTACACATACGGGGCTTTAGATAACTCGCTATTACATTCGTAAATAGCCTGCACATTGCAGTAATTGACAGCATTAAGAGAAAATGGGTGGGCATTGCTTTTGAGATTGAACGACTGAAGACTGAGCCTAAAGCATGCATGTAGAGCGACCTTCATATACACTGTCCACGCTCCGCTCTTACACCGCTTCTCTTTCCATTACCATAACCAAAAGCGGAGATCAAGAAGTTTGCGGGGATAAATTCGTCACAGCGCAGGACCAGGATAACTGGAGATCGATGGCATAGGCCCTTGCCCTGCAGTGGGCGTAGTAGACAGGACAGGATAATGATGATGATGATGATGATGATGATGATGATGATGATGATGAAGAACAACAACAACAATCAATCAAAAGCACGGTGCGCCCGCCGAAGAAAACGAAACGTACGAGAGACGTGGAAAAGGTGCTACTTCAACAACGTCGACAACCGAAAGCTCCTTCTAGCCTCTTCTCTTCCCTATTCCCTTACTTGTTCCTTTTTTATTTTCAGCCACGGTGAATTGCGGACGCAGTGCCCCATATCGGCGTCGGCGAGCTACCTCCAAAGCGAGTGCATATAGTATGGCACGAGTGCCTCAGGAGCGCCAGCAAGAAAGAGGCCGTTTCCCAATTTCCCCCGAATCCCGCACGCGAGAGCCAGACGTGCAGGGAAAGGGCCGCTGCAGCTCTCGGCCACCTTTCTATCCCCATCATATGCCAGAGCGAGCTCTTCGCTTCGCTCCGGCGACCCGCAACGGAGATCGCCGCCAGCGTCGTGTCTGGCGCGGCGCTCCGCGGGAAAAGCGGGAGAGGGTGAAAGCACGAAAAAGGGACAGAGAGGCGCTGTTCGCTGCGAGAAAAGGAGGTAGGCGGGGAAGCTCTAGGGAAGAAGAGGCTCTTCGCGCGCCGCTTCCCTAATTGAATCGGCGCGTTCGCTGCCTATTTTCATTTTCGTTCTCGGTTCTCGCGAGACGACGCGCTCCTTCTCGCCCGCGGGACGGACTCGCGCGCCCACTTATCTCTAACGTTCACGCAGCAGCCGCTTCCGCGCTGGAAGCCAAGGCGCAGGCGCGTCTCCGCCCGCGCTCCATGCTCGGCTGCGCTCGTGACGTGCTGAGCTGCTGCCGGAGGATGTGCGGTATCGCGGGCATTGCCACGCGAAGAGGCCAGAACCGACCGGTGAATGCTGCGGATTGATTGCGGCCTCGTTGACGGATATAATCTCTTCGCGCGAGTTATAGCTGTCTTATCAGAAGCCTCGTAGTGTGTCAGTGTATACGTCGATGATTGGCGCATCCCGTGAGGGGGAGGATATCGAAAGGATTAGGGACGTCGCACGCTCGATATGCATGGGAATAATTTAGAGGAGACAGCAATCGCTGATGCCAAACTGAACATGGGATAACTTGAAATGAGGAGTGTAATAGAGATAAACTAGACTTCCCCAGGTCGTATACTCGCAATTCAGCTTGCCGTCTGCTGCGATATTCGAGGTGAATCGTGCTGATGACACTGTAGAAGCGTCAATTTGAATCTTAACATGTACTGTAAGGTTTCTGCGGCTACGCATGTTGAGTAAGCGATAGTATCGCAGAGTCGACGAGAAGTACCTGGAATAGCAGCTCAAGTCAGCAGTAAGAGCTCTTTAAAGGAAACGCAATTCTCCTGATCAACACAGAGGCCTAAAATGGAGAAAAAGCAAGGAGGAGCAGGGATGTTACTCGAACTCACTTCTGGGTTGATAGGCTGCGCCGGTAAATATAGATATTCTAGGGAAAAGAGAAAAATGCGTAAATAGCGGTAGAGAAGAAGACAGCGTTCCACGAACAACTCCAGGCGTGCATCAAGGCATTTATGTTTAGAACGTCGCAGCAACGTGTTGGTTGGCACCTACGCAAGCGATGTACTGTATACGTGTCACTTATACGCTACATAACGTCTTTCCCGTGACTATGGGCTGCTCATACGCTGTAGATAATAAGCTATCAGTAAACTAAAATACACGTGATTTCACAGTTCATCAGTGACGGCAGAAATGTGTCGCGAGTGAATTTGTCGCTCGCAAGGCGTTCTTGTGGGAGACGAGAGCAACATGCACGCTAGTGCTTCGTGTGCGTGCTGTAGTTATTTCGTGTGTTTTAACTGATGGCCACAAGCAGCATTTAAAGGGACGCATCAACTTAACCAAGAAGATACCCTATTAATCTCTTAAGACCATACACGCAACATGCACTACTCTAGGAACTGTGTGAGTATTCTTGAGGAAATTTTGTTCTAAGTGCGAACGATATTAGCGACGGCACTAATTGTTACATTCCAATGCGCACAACTTAGTAACTATTAGCACATTAAGTAGTAGTAATGCGACAACGAAACAAGGATTGCAATTTTGCAAATTCTCTTATAAGGTATATAAATTCTCAGCATAGGTAAGTCTCACATCTTTTCCCTGCGTATTCCTATTACTCGAAAAGCAAGTAAGAGTCGCGCAAGTTCTAAATGGCTAGACAAGCCGCAATCCAGCGAACACATGTCCTATCACACACACGCACACACGTGCAAGAAACAGGCGGCCGCTTGCGCGATGTGGAGCAGTGGAATCATACCATGTACTGGGGCCACAAAAAACAGTACACATTTCGTATGAGGGAAACACATCGACGAAATACAAGCCTCGAAAAAATATCAAGCCAACAAAATCGGCAGCATGATGAGAGCGAACCAAGAAAACGAATGAAGCAAACACGAACAAAAAGCGAAAGAAAGAAGTCTGATAAAAAAAAATGTGATCACGAAAAAGGGGTTCTGCGGGGAAAAAGACGGGGTTGCGTATACGGATACAGAACTCTGCCGGTTGGCGGTGGGATTTGCGTTGACCCCACGTGGTGCTCTTAACGCTTTTACCCATCTCTCTTCTTTCTTTCTTTCTTTCTTTCTTTCTTTCTTTCTTTCTTTCTTTCTTTCTTTCTTTCTTTCTTTCTTTCTACGGCAGTGAGGTCTTCATACGGCGGATGGCTCGGGTCTCGGTTGCCGTACCAAGTGAGCAACAAAGCTCCGTCTATATTACTACTACAGCTGAACTGCCTCCATTGCGCCCACCGAGGCCTATGTCAGCGCGTCAGGCTGGCGGCTGGAGATAGTTCCAGCCGAGCTACGGCCTTCATCACACCGGTGTTCGGCGCACGACTCGCTCCGTTTGCGCCTTCGTCATACGCCAGCGAAGCTGAAGCGGCCGGGCTGACCAGAGCCCGACACTTTTGCTGTGTGTATTGCGGTGGTGGTGTCTGCATGACCCATGGGACAACTTTCATGATTACGCACCCTTCGTAATCAGCCTCGTCGACTCTAAGGGATTAAGTTACATGAGATGCTGGCAAGAACATACATGAGCGCGCACGACTCAGCAGGATAATTAATGAGCAGCCGAAGCACTTGCAGATATAGATGCCGAGACAGACAGACAGACAGACAGACAGACAGACAGACAGACAGACAGACAGACAGACAGACAGACAGACAGACAGACAGACAGACAGACAGACAGAGACAAGCTACGGACGGACGGTGTTGTCAGTATAAAGCTCAGTTTCAAGCAAATAGACTCAGTGCGTGGTTTTATTTTCTGTTACTACTGCACTTTCTCCCAAAAACCTTGGCATAAGTATTCACTTCCCACGCTGTAATTATTTTCTGATCTCTAATGCTACATGGTACTAAATTTCAGCAGTTTATCGCAAATATATTACAAACGAAAACCACCGTCACTTCTGCGCCGCATGGCACATAATCAAACTCAAATATTCAGCTCAGTTTATTGACGAATTGAGGTGCGGAGAAAAAAAAACGGCCTTAAATAAATTAGAATAAAATAACATCAATGGCTTGCGAACGTCACCAAAGTATGGCAGGCACAGAATCAGTAAAATATATATGTATAAAGAAGGACCTAAACAAGAACTAAACTCAAGAATTGATGAAAGAAAAATAATGTTAGCCACCACTAAGCGAACGAAGAATCAGGGGTCCGGGTGCCCGGGGGTATCTTGCTTTGTTTAGAAATAACGGTGCGCTTACCGGTTTTAAGGTCTTGTTCTTAAATGGCAAGCATTCTTCAGCTCTAAGCTAGACGTCTTGGTCCTCTTCAACAGCGGGATGTTGAAATGCCGTTGTGTTCTTGTCGGGTCCACTCTCGTGGTATCGTTTCGATTCATTGTTCTGTTTCTTCTCAATCACCTTTCTTTATCATATAGCAGTACTGGGCCCCCAACGATACGTTAAAAAAAAAATAAAAGAGCAGCTGTTAGTCAAACTAGCACCTCCTCAATCTATTATTAGGAAGCGTTGGTCTTAACGAGTGCAATCGTTTCTGCACGCTCCAAATACGCATTTATAATACTAAAAACACTTCTATAACGACACAACGGTACACATGGCCATAACAGACGTTATAGCGGAGAACTCAAGGCAAATTTTGCCAGTCAAGATTTCTTTTTTAACTCCTTGGTGCACGGACAGCTATGCGTTCCGCAATCGTCGTAATCCAGCCGGCGACTAAACGTGCGAACTCGTGTTTGGATCCCCGGGGCATCCTGTTTTTTGTCTCATGTAAGGTTGATTAACGTCTGCGATTAACTACGATTAACGGTCTTTACCGTTAATCGTAGCTTAACTGACCAGCATGTCAAGCTAATGATGTCGTCACCCAGTAGTCACGTTATTCATACATTCGTACCCTTCCATGCCAACATTGGTACATACCAAGTCAACGAGGCGTGAGTTTTCAAAGTCTTGTGTCATATTTTTGCGCCATGTTCTTTGCATCATATCTCTTGAACCATATTTTTCTGCCACCGTTTACTTAAGAAAAGGTAACCCTCACATGAAACACATGACTCTCGCCATAGTAAAGATTGTAAATAACATTTAAATAAGAAGGAGATAGCGCTATATGGCTTGCTCGAAATATCAACCTCATCGCACTCAACTTTCGTCGTTAGCACGCGCAGGCCACAATACACGCTGATAAAACACGTTGGTTCAGTAGACGCCTTGCGGCGATCTACTTTGATTATCATACGAGAAAGAACAGGGTGTGCAGTGCCGTCACACACATTCACTCTTGAATCGCATGGCACGCAAATCCCTCAAGCAATCTGTAACGTGGTCAGGGGAAATAACGTCTCAATGCGATTAAAAGTCGTGTCTAGGACACCCACCCCAACTCCAAGCTTTACATCAGGATAAGGGGCAGAGGGTGGGGGGATTGAGAAAGGGGGAAAATGATTAAGAAGGAGGAAGAGGTAGAGGAAAGGGGATATGGGGAGGCTCCAAAACATCGAGACCCCTGTCAGCATTACAATACCAGGCGAGAGCTCTTTCTTCCATTTACGACCCTCGTTTTTACGACGTGGTTCGGTCATGAATACTCAATGAGCAAAAAAAAAAAAAAAGCTTCCATGGTGCAGGAAGCACAGAACGTTACAGACATCGATGTCGCAGTGTCACTCACCGAGATTAATCGCATGTCGCGACTCTTCGTGTGGTCTGGTGTCGCGCTTGTCCGCTCGATTTGTGTGGTCGCTCGTAAAATCCGGGCCTGTACAGCGAAGTACCCACGTACAACGAAATTGGCTCCCGCGGGGCTCGCTGATCGTTTGACATCTCTTTTAGGCAAGCGGCGCCATACCACGTGCAGAGTCTACGCCGGCGACGTATAGTGTACATGTTGCGCGTTTCTAGGCTACACGATGTGTATGTTGTAATTAAAGACTACTTATATGCTAGAGACTATTAGCTATCAGTAAGCGAAAATACACGCGAATTCACAGTTCGGCAGTGGCGGCACCGCATTTCGCAAAGAATTTCTCACGAAGATGCTTATAGAGTATCGAAACTAGGGGAGTTGCAAGCATTGCTGTTTTGTCAGCGTCGGAATCAGATGGATTGGCTTAGAAATAACCATGAATTGGACAAGTTGGTTCAGATTCAAGGCTGTGTGTATTTAGAGGAAGCGCGAGCGATTCAGGGCGATTTCAACCTGCTATGAGAGCGCTGTTGCAGCTACCGAGAGAGAGAGAGAGAGAGAGGAATGAAGAGGAAAGGCAGGGAGGTTAACTAAGCGCGTGCTTGGTTGGCTACTCTATGCCTGGGGAGAGGGAGAGGGGAATAATAGAGAAGATAGAGGAAGGGAGAGCAGTAAAAAATTTACAGGACTGTTAGTAAGAAGGCATGCACAAAACGACAAAGCACTAGCACAGGTGCCTCTTACACAAGCGTTCATGAAGCCCAGCCGACTTCGAGAAGCACAACAGCGCATTTACAGCGTTGAGCACGCAAAATAACGAGATGATGATGATTGTGGTTCGGTTAAGAAAAGAACGCTAATTTCTGCAGCCCACGTCGGGAGCACGGCTATAGCAAGGGAGTGACATACCCATAGAGCCAATGGAGATGCTTTTTTTGTTTTTTTCGCGACGGTGGCGGCACCTGGGACTCGCGGTATACGACTGGATTGCTAAATCCTGCTTGAGGCGAGCCAATCCAAAAGGGAGTCTAATATAGTAGCGCCATGGTGCTCACGCTACTTCTATCGACGATTTCTGCATTCTGGTGACTAATTGCCCCGGCGCTGCTTTCCCGTGTAATTGCCTATTTATTTACGTGGTGCGTGTGTTTGTAGCTGGAGGAATTGTGGCGAGGGCCCCCTCGCCTGCCCTCACGGCTGCCCGGCTTGTGAACATAATAAGTGCATAAATACCTGCCGTCTGCCGGAATGGTGTGGAAGTGGTCGCAGCTCCTGCCAGATGCATCACGTGATTTCGCGCAGCAGTACACATGCGCCATAATTGCTGTCAGAAGTTCGCGCCTCCGCCTTCCTACAGCGCGCTCGCGGTCGTCGAGTCGTCTGCTACGATCGTGTGCAGCGAACGAGAGAGCTTCTCCGCCAGCGCCGAATGATGTTTAAAACTTTTCTGTCACATGGTAATTTATGATGGTCGTGGCTGATAGTATTTTTATTAAAGAACAAGTTTTTCTTTGCTACTGTGGCCGTGCGGTTTCCTTTTCATTAGGGTTAGCTGACTTTCGTTTCGCGGATACCAGGTTCGCTACAATCGTTTCGATGGTGGCGACATCTGATAGAGCGGACACGCAACTTGCCACATGCCATGGGCTTGGCTATAGTGAACTAGAAGTCTAGTTCGGGGGTGGTGGTGGTAGTGGTTTATTAGGAAGGAAGAGACGCTAATTTCTGTCACCCATGCTGGGGACACGGCTAAGCGCCTTAGGGGAGGGGATAAGGGATATGAAAGTGGAAGAGAAGAAAGGAAGGAAAAGAAGGAAGAGAGAAAGGTCGTTCGATAGCAGCAGGAACAAGCACGTCCCACTGCTCGCAAAGGCAGCCGGTCCAGAGGCAGCAGCCCCACGAATGCTTTGGCGTTTCCGCCGCCGGCGTGAAGTTCTACATGCTCAGCACAGTATACTGCGCAATACGCTGGCAATCTGGAGGATCGCGACACGTTGCGGATTGTCTGCCGGAAATAATTCGGCGACTTGCCTTCCCAAGTCAGAAAGAAGCTGGATAAGAGCGTCCCTTGCTTCCTTCGTGGGGGTCGGCGTTGTAGCAAGCGGGGCCGGGAGGGCGGGGCTTGCTGGTACAGCAGATGAGTTCAGAGACGCCGGCATGGACGAGTTCGGGGCACGCACGGTACGAGCGTGCGCCGAAGGCATGGCCGGCGGAGCAGCAACAGGCAAAACAGCAGGCGAGGCCGGGGAGGCAGAGCTTGCTGGCGTGGTGAGGGAGCGGCGCGGCGCCGGGGTGGGGCGTGCGCCTTCCTTTGGCGGTTTGGTCGGTGGGCCGTTTTTGAGGGCAGCTGCGTACGAGCGAAGATGATTCTCCTCCCGCACCGCCGCCTTCACAGCCCGCCGAGACACTGGACTCGGTGAAGTTGTGATGATAGTAGCCACGCGCCTCTCCTCCTGCCATCTGGGGCAGGTGGGGGTGTTTGCGGAATGGCCACCACTACAGTTCACACACCGTGGAGCACAGTCCATCGAAGCAGGGTGCTTTCGGGCACAGCGTATGCAGTCCTCCGGGCGTGGGCACGTGGCGAGCACATGGCCGAAGCGGCCGCACTGGAGGCACTGCAGGGGACGAGGCCTCACCGGGCGAACCCGGAATGGCATCTTGCAGAAGGTCACGGTCTCGGGGGGAACGGTGCCGGCGAAGCGGAGCTTCACAGCCCGCTCCTTGCGAGCCGCGGAGAGCACGGGAACACTCGCGGTCACGGCCGTGAGCAGTTCGGCGTCGGTCAGGTCGCCGTCAACGCCGTACACGAAGCCCGTGCACGTACGGCGATCTGCAGGTTTCCCGGCGGCGACGAGGACGCCGTTGAGCTCCTTGATGGACAGGAGCGCCGAGAGGCATTGCGCAGACGACGCATCCGCAGCCACGATGTTTCGACGGTGGTTGATGCGCACCGCCGCCACACCGGGCCGCGCGGAGAGCGCCGCCGCGATCGCCAGTCGAGACGATCCTCGAAAACTGCTGCCGGGTGTTGACGGACGGAAGAGCACCGTCCCCACGACCGCAGGATCGGATGGTAGTACTGCGGCCTCGAGTGCCCTCGCTCGCCGGCGGGCTGCCTTCGAGACAACGAGTTGGAAGTCGCTCTCGACGAGCGAGGGGCTTGGAGGTGGGGTCGACGGTTCCTCCGTGGCTTGCTTTGGGACGCGGGGCTGCTGCTTCCGCGGCCGCTTGGCGTTGCGCCGTTTCCGCTGCTTCCGAGCCTTCCGCGTGGTTACAGGCGCAGCTACCCTGTGTTGGGCTGCCGCGGCAACACTCGGAGGTGGCATGGGTGGCTGCGGTGGCGTCGAAATCATGTCGGCGGCGGAGGCCGGCACGTTCACAGTGGCCGAAGTCGCAGGGACGGCTTCGGCAGGAGCTGGGGCGGGCACGGTGCTCGCGGCCTGCTTGCGGGGGGCTGCAGCGTCGTCGTCCTCGCTGGGCTCACGTGCACGCTTGCACGTGCTCGTGACGTCCATCTCCTCGTCCGATGAGAGGGGAAGGAGCGCGGACGATGGGCAGACCTCCGTGGAGCTCGTTGCTGCGACAGGAGTGGCAGCAGCAGGGGTGTTCGAAGCGGTAGGTGTGGCGGCGACAGGGAAGGCAGCCACACCGCACGATCGTGCAGGTCTGGAAGGCGCGGGCGCCTGAGGAAGCTCCTCGCTCGCCTTTGATTGGGACCGACTGTCGATGGCGGACGCGGCTTGCTGTTCCAAGCGACGCTGTTCCCTGCGCTTCATGCACCGGATGTCCCACTTCAACTGGAGCTGTGCGTTCTCGTAGGAGGACAATGAGGGGTCCGGGCGATATGGTCCCTCGCACTCGAAGGGCTTGCCCTCCATCGCTGCCGTACGTACACGTGGCACGGCACTATGCAGCAGAAGGGGTCGGCGTCAGCAGGGTCAAATCCACGCGTTCGTGGCGACGAAGGCAGAGCTGCAGCGCGCATGGGCGCCGAGCTCGTGCGAAGCGGAGCGGCCGGGTGGACGCTCTCGTAGGCCAAGGAGTTGCGGCTGGCGCGGAAGAGAAAGGGCGAAGCTCTAGGAGCGGCGAAAAAAGGCGTCCTCTCTCTTCGGCGGTTCGGGCGGAACTCCTCGGGGGGGGTAGGGAAGCGTTCGGCAGGGGTAGGGGAAAGGCGATGAAAGACAGAAACGAGAGAATATCCGTAGTGGAGGGCTCCGTAAATTTTGACCACCTGGGGTTCTTTAACGTGAGAACTCACGCGATAGCGATAGCGATAGCATCGTTTGCTTGTTTGCGCCAAGGAGGTTTGAAGAGAAACATTTAGTTTGCAGTTGCTGCCTTTATCGTTGTTCCCTGCACGTTTGTTTATCACAGCTTTGCCCTTCCTATTTCAAACGTTTTATTAATGTTAACCTGATTCTTTCACCAAACTGTTGTGTTCTAGGCATATCAATCCGCGGTAAGCATAATGTTTTTAGTGGGTGTATTTGCTACAAGGCATATGTAGGGGGAGAAAAGTTACTAAGCTGCAATAAATAAATGCTTGCATTATTCATTGCTACAGTGTTGTCCAATAACAAGCATTTAAAGTATTAATTCATTGCTAAAGTGGAAGCTTGGACGTGTTGGTACGAACCAGTAGCGCACCCAGGATCTCTGCCAGGGGGGGTTCAAGTTTTCACAAAGGGCCGGGCATGCGATTACACAGTTGTTGCGTGTGTAAAACAAAGTAAATAAGATGCCAAATAATAGTAACATCAATGATGATGATTATTTTATTATTTTTCGGCGTTTTGCAGAGACAGCGCCACATTCTTCTAGGACATAGGAGCAGTTACGGAGTGGAAGGGGGGTTAGGTCGGCCTCAGGGGAGGGTTACAACCCCCGTGAACGTGTGAAGCAGAGAACAATTTTTGTATCGCACACAAATATCTGGTGGCTCGTCAAGCCGCACATATGAAAGGACCCAACAGTCAATGAAATCGGATAACTGCACAGGAAAGTCTTAATTCATAACCCTGTTATCAGAGATTTTTCTTGCCTGCATGCTGCTAAAAACCACTTCACTAAACAGACAAAAGAAAAACTGAACAACGTAATGCAGTTTCAAGGCAAGCACTTCAAATTTTATCAGTTTGCGTGACAGCGCTAAATGTGGTGCAGTTTAGCCTCTGCATTTCTGTCTATTACGTCAGATGCATCCTTAGAAATATCGGCGTTATGAATTTTCTGTAGGAGTAAAAAAAGCCTCTCCTTGGTGATTGTTGCAGCTTTGACACTTCAATACAGGCGAACCTGTGAGGAGGCGATTACACTCACGCTGTGTTACAAACATTCCCTCAAAGGTATCAGGACAGCTTCTCGGTCTGACAGTATTATCTCCACATATTGCAAAAGAATCGTAATGGGTTCTTGTGTCTGGTAGTAGGGACCATCCACAGGCAGTGCTGACTTCCAAGCTATCGCTACGCCGTTCCCACACGCCTTTAGCTTACTACTTGACATATGTAACCCGTAAGAAGTACCATGGCTGACATTAGTAGACTCCGCAATATAAATAAATAAATAAATAAATAAATAAATAAATAAATAAATAAATAAATAAATACATTTATCACGAGCGAATTTCTCGCAGCGTTTGCCGCGCCCGTTTGGAGTTCCCACAAACAACTGCTGTGCTGCCCTTTCCGTTTCAGGAACCGTCCCACATGGAGAAGCCACCTTCCGTTCACCCTGGAGATGCCGAAAGACGTGGAACTGTTGACATTGCTTCTCCTGTGTTACACAGAACTTTGAAGCGGCAGGACAGTCTATGAAATCTAGCACGTAGAGCCTCAAAAAATGGGCATTAAAAACGTGGACGCGCACTACAAATGGGGTACCAGGAAGATTGTGCGGGCCTTGGCAAGGCATGGAGGGAGTGTCAGAACACAGCGCCTCTCCGCGGCGGTCAGACGTGCAAGGAATCTCAAAGTTGAGGATGTACTGAAAACGCAACAGCGCAGAAAGATGGAGCGCCAGTTAAAGTTGTTGATCCTGGTTGCCTGTTTCCTTGACTCTTCATCTGGTGCTCCGGTTTTTTGCGCAGTTTCATTGCCAATATTAATTCACTGCTGCGACTCGAAGGCATTTTTGTTTAATTCGGATGGGTGAAGACAAATAAATGAAAGTGGCTGAAAGCACTTGAACTTTGAACGGATCCATTTGTACGCTAATAATGGTTTTTATGGTATCTGATCGATCGTATTTTTATTTATTTATTTATTTATTTATTTATTTATTTATTTATTTATTTATTTATTTATTTATAGGTACTGCGATCTGGTACCAGATCTTGGCAGGTTGGTATACATGAAAGAGCACAGGCATTTTAGCACATACAAGTTCATAGCGATTGCAGGTATTCTTCAAACATTCGCAAAAGAATTCAATAAACACTGCTAACGAACACATAAAAATACACAAACACAAATTTCTAACATATCCAGATATTTTTCAAACATTGTTAAGGACTTCTGAGTAACAATTTCAGTGTTCAGGTTATTCCAATCTGTTATTGTTCTTGGAAAAAAAGAATATGTAAAACAGTTGTTCCCTGTGTTAAAGGGGACCATGGTTAGAGCATGCCTTCGTCTTGTTTGATAACAAGTATTATTAACCGCCAGAGCTTCGGCTAATAGTACTTGTTTTAAAGGCTACGTCATTTTCCGTCTGTATAGTCACAGATTACCGCCCTTTTTGCGCGAAATATCAATACGGTAGCCTTAATAAGCTCGTGCAGCGGAAATTACGATTGAATGATTGATTCCTGGGCCTTTGCGTCCCCAAAACGACGATATCATTATGAAAGACGCCGTAGTCGAGGGCTCGGGAAATTTCGACGACCTAGGGTTCTTTAACGGGCACAGACATCGCACAGCACACGGGCCTTAACATTTCGCCTCCATCGAAATGCAGCAGCCGCGGCTGGGATTCGATCCCGCAACCTTCCAATCAGCAGTGCCATAGCCACTAGACCAGCAGAGAATGCAATGGCGGTATTGTCCGCGAGCGAAAAATCCCGATCTATGGAACGAATAAAAATGGCCGCATACCTCGCTGCAAATGACATCGAAAGATGATAGTCTACTGCCGCCCGCGATACGTAACACCCTCTCTTCTCCCCCTCCCACCGTTCATGCTGTTCCCCTCCGCTCTCGCTGCTGCCATAACGTATGCAATGAAGGTTTCGTTGAAATTACTTCAAACTTCCAGCGTTCGCCGTGTTCTCGCGCCATGTGTTGGGACAACTTATTAAAGACGATAATCTTTCTTGGGATACTTGAACGCAGAAATTTTGGTCTGTCTGTTTGCCACACGATTCAGCCACTCGGCCAAAGTTTAAGCACTTGCCTAACGCCCAGCCATCTTGAATTCGTAGCTGAGTTCATACTTGTGAACATTGTCGATCAAAAAACAAATGTTACGCATATCTCAGGCGCAACATCAATACGTATTAGGTGGCGTGTTCCTTTACTAGAAAATACATAGATACGCAATTCTAAAGACCCTAGTGTTTGTTAGGACGCGCTAAAAATGCGACCCTATGCACGAAAAAGGCCTCTGCCGACAATTTGGTGCTGCCACCTAGCAGTTGCCCAGGGATTCTTCACAAGCTCATGTTTCCCGACGGCGCTGCCAGATGGCGTCCATATCTCACGCATCGTAGTACGGCCGGCAGAAGACTATCGTCTTTCGAACGACATTTGCAGCGAAGCCCGCAGATACGCGGCCAATTTTTACTTTGGCGTCTATTCGACACCATTTCTAACCTGTTGATTTGTCATTTACTAATTTAAAAACATTCTAATGCGTATTTATAATTAAACGTACCTGGCTAATAACAGTTATTGCGTATATTTTGCCTCAAATAGGCCTGAGGTCTCTTTTGCGTCGTATAATGTTGACGTCTCAAGCCTCAAGCGCTAGTAGCTCGGTTGGGATTACCGCCCTGTTGAAACGGTTTTGGCTGGGCAGTTGAATCGAGTGACAGACAGACAGACAGACAGACAGACAGACAGACAGACAGACAGACAGACAGACAGACAGACAGACAGACAGAATAAGTTTTTCTCGTTTAGGGAGCCCAGGAAAGACTAACGTCTTTGAAAGAGCACAGATAGCACAAGCGGCAAGCGGCAGCATATTGGCACCAAGGAGCTCCTTTATTAGACCTCACTGGATGGCAGCGTAAGCCATTCCAGACAAATTTCGTGACAGCTACAAGCTTGCCGGGCGTCCAGGCGTCTTGTGAATGCACGCAAGCGGAACACGGTAACGCTGTTACGTTCCGCTCTTGGAGGTGAGCTTTAAACATGTACTCATTTTTATTTTCCGTAACGATGTCACTAATTATGACGTCGTTTGATTAAGCCCGTGGTCAGGAGGTTCAACTAAAGATTAAAACTTAATTCCGATGGAGCTATTGAAAGCAGTCAGCTCACGCACTAAGATTAGGATGCGCAGCAAGGGTTTAAGGCCGTTAAAATCAATACGGAGCGAATGCGTCCAACATATATCTAGTTCGTTGCGCGGGGACACTGGCACTCTATCAATCAGCCTATACCGACAGTTTGCGTTGCTTCGTGCTTCATGCACCATAATTCTTTGCCAGTAAACTAACAAAATAGCGCTTTTCGAAGTGAAGGGACAGTGGAACCGTCTCAAGATGCGCAGCTGTTTTTCCATTGACTGTTGCGTACGAACACATGCATGTGTCACTCCACGCTGCCGATGTTATTCAAACATCTGCAACGCCCCTCGTGCTCCAAACAGTCGCTTCCTTCAAAAAAACTTTTTTTTTTGTTCTTACGGTAAGCAGTAAACGCTTTGGTTCGCTTACGTGGTCTCAGAAACTCTGGAAACCTGCATGACGATCCCGTACTGTCATTATGCAAATGGATTACCCGTCCTCGCAGGCCTTAATCTGCTTACGTGTGCAACACGGACTCAACGGAAGCGGAACGTACAAACACGCTCCGCAACATTGCGTGCGTCACTTGCTTCTAACAGTTCTATCCTATCTTCGAATCAGTGAATACAGTGAGGGCAGTCTATACAGCCAGGCTGGCGATGCTCCGCAACCAGATATGTTGGACCTCCGCTGCGTCGTGTGTAGGTTGAAGCATAAGGAAGAATACACTTACCGAACCAAACTGCCGCACAATTTTGTTGTTTGCGCTGCTTGATTTTTTTTTTATGTTAGGGAAGCAATGAAAAGAAAGAAACACTCGCAGGCCTGAGGGTGTCAGCGTGACCGTTCTAAAAGAAGTGACATTAGTGTTAGCTAAAACGCTTATCGAAGCCACTCATTCTTCGTAGCAAGCTCGCAGGGCATGATATGATCGCGGTTCTCCTTGCAATTAAAATGTGATAAATTTCTTACTGCTACTTCAACTGATAATAACTTATCTAATTAATCAGCGCACGTTTAATGAGCAGACAAGAGTGGATCATTCCCTGGTAAGTGGCCTCCTCAGTCCAGGAAGACACGCCATGGTTTCCCGGACTTGGGGTAAGACTGGCCCTACGGCGCATGAACTGATAAGAGCAATAAATTTGCAATTATTTTATACTTCCTGATTTTTGGGACGTTTTGCGAAAAAGAAAAAAGAGTACCATAGTTGTTTCAATATTCGAGAGGCTACAGCTGGCGCCGACAGCTGGACATGTTCAACTTGCATGACGTTCCAGAAAAGACGTGAAACTTCTCCGTGATGAAGTAGTCTGTGCCGGAACATACTTACTAAAGGGCCAATCAGTAGCATGCGCTTATTTCTTACGGGCCGATAGTTGCAGGGTCACTATGCATGTGGTACCCTGGTCCCCCAAAAGATCACAGCCTGCGACACATTTTGGTTTCTTTTACTCTTCAATTTAGACGGCCCATATCCTCTGCCCTCATGCTATACATATGTACAGTTGATTGATTTGTGGAGTTTAACGTCCAAAAACCAGGTCTGATTATGAGAGACGCCGTAGTGGAGGTGTCCGGAAATTTCGACCACCTGGGGTTCTTTAGCGTGCACTGACATCGCACAGTACACTGGCCTCAACATTTCGTCTCCATCGAAATGCAGCCGCCGCGGCCGGCATTCGATCTCGCGACCCTCGGATCAGCAGCCGAGTACCATAGCCATTAGACCACCGTGGCGGGGCTACGTATGTACAGTTAATCAAGGCTATAGGGTTTCGCTTAATCGTTTCATACTGTGCCACCCTGAATACAAAGAAAGTTATCTACATCCTCAAATCCCACAAAACAATCTGTATACCTGTCTGTAGCGTACACGTTGCTTGCGCTCACCAAAACCACTCTATCTGATGGCAAATTAGTGCTCTGCGCGTGTAATTTTCGCTTCAGGCGAGCCTGACGTGAACACAATGGAGCCTCGTAAGCCGCAACGAACAAAACAATTTCTTCAACTGTCTCATTTCCTGACCCCGACCTTCAAGCCTTACAATGCCTTAAGACCACGCCACCTCTTTCTTCTCTCTCCTGTTTCCTTTCCGGCTTCAAAGTGACCAACTATAACGGTGTCCAGCTGCGTTCCCGCCTCCCTTCAATCACGGTGGGCCATGCTGCAGCAGCAGTAAGAAACCGTGCGCGAAGCGCCAGAAGCTCATACGGGATTTCCACCGATCGTTAAAGGCGGACTGCCACGCGTGTGCGCGTTATGAAGCAAAGAAACATCGGTGACCATAAACGGGGGCATGCGAAACGCCAGCGAAGGCACAGAGGAGGAAGGGGGGCAGGGCAGTCGGGTCCAGGAGTGCGTGCCACGCAACACTCGAAGGATTCTTCGTCCGAAGGCGCGATCGGTGCCGAGCGCTCATGCGAGTCGGCGCCGTGGGTCGGTCGGCCGAACAGAACCAAGGTGCGTGAGGCGGCGCAGACCAGCGCTTTGTCGACGGAAAGCACCTGGACAGCCTTTGGACGACTCGAGTGAAGAACATCACGGACGCCGCTACTAATTTGCCGGCTCAGCGGCCCGATGGCCGGTGGTGGTGGGTGGCTTGTCTACCCATCTGGAAACATCAACCCACCGTCGCGGCAGCAGCCGTTGAGCTCAGCGCTTTGTCCTGTAGCCAGTAAGACACGTATGCGTGCTGAGCGCTATATCTGTATAGCAGTATATGGGGCTAGGTTCGAGCTTGCCCGTTCGAACAGTACGTGGTGCGCAGGCCTCAGCTGAGTGGGCCAACTGGCTTCGTATATACGTTTCCGCGGTGGTTGCGTGTGGTTGTCGACCGCTTGACGTGGCTGCAGGATATAAGCACGGTTTGCTTTGAGAACGACTGAATGACAGCGTAGGACTATGGATGCTTGCGAGAAGCGGTCCCGATGCCGCTGCAGCTGTAGACGCCGCTGTGCATTCACAGAACTGCCACAGCTAATTCAAAGTGTACTCGTGATACTATAGTTGTCAAGTATGCCGAACCTGTTGTACCTCCATCCAGTACATATATCTGCCCCTTTGCTTCCGCTATATAGGTGTGACCGTCTTAAGCACAGGAGGAAGAGCCCGAATGAAACGGTAACTGCAGCCCCAACTGAAGGCAGGTGTAGAGGAGTCGAAGCTGCTAGAATCCTTTCACGTCGATTGTTTATGGCAGCACATACTATAGAAGCGACGGCTAACTTCTGTTAGGTTTGTTACTTTCACTTACTGGCAGGGGCTCCACACAGCAAGCACCTTGACCCGGTCCAACTGCATGTTTCTGCGCAGGTTTCTTCGACGCAAGTTATTCTCGCCCGCATTCACTGTTTCACTGGCCTCCTATGAATATTGCGGTAGGATTATAAATATCTCCAATTCAGTATAGGAAACGGTTCGGTGAAAACGATATGCAGCACACAGGGAAGTTTGCTCTCTCTCTCTCTCACACACACACACACACACAAATGGCAAGACTTTATCTGGCAATCGTCAACACTGAATCTAAAAAAGAGATCGAAAGGACACAGTAAAGTGACCAAATCTGTGAACTGTAGCGTAAAAAGAATTTAGTATGAGCAGTGGCGCACCGACGGGGGGGGGGGGGGGGGGGTTTCGGGGGTTGTACCCCCCCCCTGAGGCCGACCTAACCCCCATCCCACTACGTAACTGCTCCTATGTCCTAGAAGATTGTGGCGCTAATGTCTCTGCAAAACGCCGAAAAAATAATAAAAATAATAATAATCATTGATGTTACTATTATTTGGCATTTTATTTACTTTTTTACACACGCAACAACTGTGTAATCGCATGCCCGGCCCTTCGTGAAAAATTGAACCCCCCCTGGCAGAGATCCTGGGTGCGCTACTGAGTATGAGTCTCGAAACATAAACGCCGGAATATACCAGCTTTCTCATTGATAAGACAGCGCGAGAGGGAACCAGGGTTATTAGAGAGCCAAATCTGTTTTATCAACCGAACAATCCTTTTATCGTGTACATCAGTATGCAAATTCAGTGTTGACAAGTAGCACAGTCAACGCTACATCAACGGCAGCAGCTCCCGGAAAGCAACGACCGGCGAATGGCGCTACGCAAACTGCGAGCAACGTTTATGGACGTTACCGACTGCAGGTGCGGTCAGTCAGCGCGTGCTGTCCACACGTGGGACGCGTGCCTGCGCAAGCGCTCCTCGCGTGGCCGCCCTGCCCGGGGTCACGGCCCAATGACCCCCGGGGGTCAGCCGCGGAGCCATCCCTCAGCGGACGCGCGGGACACATTACGCACGCCTGCCTGAGCACGCGCCCCGGCGCGGCACACGCAACCCATGTTGGGCCGCGTGCTCAGGTGTTCATGCAGCACGCTGCCTGCAGTGTTGCGCGCCGTTGCTAACGGAACGGACGTACCCCCGTAAATTCTGGAGTCCTGCCGCGACCAGATGTCTTAGGAGTTCCGTCCTGTGCACTCTCTCGCGGTTAGTATCTTTGGGCGCTTTAAAGCTAATATCGAAGGCAATACGCATGCTTTCGGTAACATTGTCCTAGAGCTACATACAGTTTTCCTATAGCATAAAGGTTACCCGCTTTTGACGGCGCGCTGG
Organism: Hyalomma asiaticum; assembly: GCA_013339685.2. Lineage (NCBI taxonomy): Eukaryota > Metazoa > Arthropoda > Arachnida > Ixodida > Ixodidae > Hyalomma > Hyalomma asiaticum. The sequence goes on along the minus strand of CM023486.1, from coordinate 81,414,187 downwards.
AACGTCCAAGCGGCGAGGGCGACTTCGGTAACGCGGCATGTACCTTAGGTACAAAACATTTGTTTGAATGTATTTTACATACATACATACATACATACATACATACATACATACATACATACATACATACATACATACATACATACATACATACATACGCCTGTTAGAGTGAAAGGTTGTGAACCCTTTGGCCCAAATGCAGAGACAGAGTTATGCCGCAAGGAATAACCATAGCACTACAGGGCAAAAATCACAGCGCGAGAATGATTGCTCAATTCGCGCTTCGACAATCCTGCAGCCTGAGAGCACCACCACTCCACGTGGCACGCAGCTATCCCCGAGAACTCGAAACCCAACGTCCCGTAACCGAGGGATTTACGTGCAGGCCATATATACGCAACCGCACGATCAAGCAAACCACGAAAACACACACTAGAAAAGAACGGAGCGCAGGTGAGCTGAATTATAGCCAACAATCTGCGCCGAGCCTCCTCTCTCTCTGGGCCTTTCAATGTGACGTACAAGGCACCGGTCGGCTTTCTCTTAATCTCTCGAACATGCCCTCTCTCCCCCGAACGCCCTCGCGCCGCCCAGGTGTAACAAAGGGAGAACGCGAGGTAATTACACGGGTCGTGCTCTGCTGGCTGCCTGCGGTGTACGTACAGCGCGCCTCGGGGTCAATTCTTTTAACGGCTGATGCTCGTCCATAAGAGGGCGAGGCTGATCCGAGAAGAGGCGGCGGAGTTTGTAAACAACTGCCTGTGACCGAATCAGCTGCCTGTTCTTCGAACTGCGTCGACTAAATGATTGCTCACCGCACAAGGAAGGGGAGAGGCTGGTCGCCATCGGCTCTGCCTCGCTATCGTCGATTATGCGCGGAGATCTGCGTTCGGGCGCGCTTGAATAGTTCTGCCATGGGGAAAATAGAAACGCGAACTAAAACGTGAATATGCATACGATATTGACTACCGTTATTCATGTAGTTTTGGAGTTAATGTTACAGGGGCAACTTGAAAAGGCCATGTCAGCATGGCACCTCAATTGTGTCGAGAATATCTGACGGAGGCTGGCAGAAAAATTCGTTTGTTGCGACACGAATGTATTTCAACAAGATAAACGTATCATGTGAACCTGGACTACGGATGAAATAAGGCACCAGCTTGGGAAATTCCTGCCAGAACACTTTAATTCTTTGCTCGCTCGCTCGCTCGCTCACTCACTCACTCGCTCACTGAATACACGGATTGCTCAACTACACGCCCTCTAAATCACCTTCATTGTCTCGTTGTTTCACTGATGCACTTTAATCATTCCCCGGCTTGCTCACTGCTGCACTTACAGACGCACTCGATCATTGTCTCACTCGCTTAGTAATTCCAACATACAGTCATTACGCAAGACAAACAACGATGTCGTGAAAGAGAGGTTTCGAAAGCATAACACACGTGCTCTGTAGATTACACCATGATTTTCTTTTTTTCAACTTCAGTTCAAAAAGAAAAAAAAAAGAAAAGAAACAGTGGAATTCGTTCGAGCTCTTTTCGCTCTGCGCTGCGCTCACACCCCGGCGGTGCTCTTGTGTTGACCCACATACAGGAGGCGGACCCTTGATGACGGGGCTGTCGATTTTCCATCGCCGAGGCGAGCCCGCTTGCGCCGTGCACCTGCCTTCTCAACGTAATGGTTCGATTAAAGCCTACCCTCGAAGCCGCCGATACACGCAACCCGTTCCGAGCCCGAACTGCGATTTAGTTTTGAGCGCTGGGCTGGTTTTACACTCGCCATAGGAGGCGCACACCTCTGACCTCTTTCTGTGTTTTTTTTTTCTTTCCTTCTCTCAATCTCTGCGAGTGCGTGACTGCGTTCTACTCATCTGCTTCAGTGAAACATTTTTTCGCACACTTCTTACTAGTTTCTTCTAAAGGACTTCTTAGGCGAGTTGGTGTTTGCTTAACACTTCTTGCAGTAGCATAGAACCCGAAAGGAGGGAAACTGCAAGAGGAAGAGGAAGCAAAGATGGCACTACGTTCACAGCTATTTCTGCACTCGCAATTATTTCTCCTCCTCTATATTTCTTTTCGTTTCATGTTTTAGCGTTACTACAAGAAATGGTACCTTCTATTTGACCGTTTGTCTTAAGCGAGCTCCCTTTGTAATATAATATGTGTAATTCACAGGTTTTTACGTGTGAGAACCATGGTCGGAATCAAGAATACGTGTTGCTAGTCCTAAAGCCGAGCACAGTAACCATAAATACCAACGCGCAAGCACATTCAAAGTGGGTCGCGTCGGCTAACCCTTCATATATATTGCCACACTCGGATACAGTAATTCCCGTTTTCGTTCTTCTAGAAAGTACCGGTGAGAAAAAGATGCTGTAATTGAGCGAGCCACTTCTTAGTGCACATAACATTATGTGACTAAAAAATTCGTGTGGAGCAGCCAGAAAAATCAAAGCCCCTTTCTTAATGAAAGATGGTTGAATGAGAAGCTTTCTCCCACGCAAAGTGTATCAAAGTCTAAAGCCAACGACCACGCAACGAACCCAAGAAATGCTGAGCCACCTGATGCTGCACGCGTGTGGTTTGCTTGTTATTTTAGTATTGTATATTCTGAACGTCGAAGTTTAATGAAGACACATTTCGCTAAGTTGCATAGCGTTTATTTTATATAGTGTAGCCGTTAATTACACGCATATATTCAATTTCATGTACAACTCTACACTCTCACAGTATCTTGTGATCGCTGTGACAGACGGTCACAGGATCTACCATCGTAACGCTACACAGCCTGCTTGCAAGCGTGAGATTAATGTATACGAAGCTGTGTTGCGTCGAAAGTCTCTTTAGCGTCTCCACTTTCAACGAGTAGATGAAACTCTGAACCCATTTGCCGCGCTCTTTCGCCGCATCGACGTTAAGGCCACCGAACACGAGGACATACGGTTCATCTGGGTAGCGTGGCGTTGCAGTACACATTGTTCTTACCGGCCCGACTGCGAAAGTAAACTGTAGTGTTCTACGATATGCGTACGTCGTGCAGCATTGTTCCGTTGTGTGAGCAGATTTTATCAGCACGACTCTCAATGTAAACTGCAGTGTTCATGATACGTATGTCACGCGCCATTGTTCTATTGCTTGTGTCCATGGCACACACCATTACAGAGTTCAACACATGTCGACCACTATATTATGAATGTTACGCATAATTCGGATCGTCCACTTTCAGTGATGTACCACTTAATTTTATTTTCTGTCGTACAGCAAAGCTGCATGAAACATATATAGTACGGCACTGATGCTTTAAGGAGTCTTTGTCTTGTAAATGTGTGCACATGCAGTAAGTATTTCAGTCTCTCTTTCTTTTTTTTTCTTTAATATTATATAAACTCCTTTCCACCAACGCAAAACGCAGCGCACCCTACTGTTCAGCTCTCAATCTTTCACATTCTTTTCCATGTTATAAATACACATAAAAGAGAGGAAGAATGAGAAATTGGATTCACGGTGTGCTTAAAGGCACTCTCTTAAATACAATTTCTCTCGTGTTACCTTTCCCCAATAACAAAAGCACAACCATTGCGAGTGAGCTATAAGAAACGCGCGAAACAGAAAGCACAGGTGGTGACGCCGCGTGACGTCATATATTTTGGTGGCATCTGCTAAAACCTACACAATTATTTATCGCTGAAGATAGTACACACTGTGTTTTAAATAAGTCAAAGAATTGTCATAGCATGTTTCTAGGAACGTTATTGAACCAACGCGACCAGAATACGAGAAACTAAAAGACTGGGATCTGTGGCGTCATGTGCTGCACGTTCCGGCGCGAAATTTACATTTGACATTTTCACCTTCGTTTTCTCTGCTTATATTGAACATGACATCGTAATATTAACGACAATATAATTTCACAAGAATAATTTCTCAGTTCAAAAAAATTTAGAGCTTCATTTTAGCGTTCGTATTGCGCCATTGCAGCCTCGAAAGCAACGATCAAGAAAGGAGCCGCACGGGCGAAAAGTTTCTAATATTACTTTCGCTTGAGCGATTGACAGAAAGAGCTATCAACGGCAGAAATAAATACATGCGTACAGAAACAAAACAACAGCTCTTGCTGTCACCTCATCTACGCACGCTATCGGCGCGGGACGGGGGGAGAAGAAATGAAGTGTTCAAACGCGACCGCTTAACCTTAAAGAGGCCATTAACACCTTTCGATGCCACCGCCAATTATGGGCCCGGTGAAAAGAGAGGCACGAAGGGGCGTTGCAGTAGTGTAGGGAGGGGGGGGGGGGAGGGGGGGGGCGAGGAACCGGTGTTCTTCGGGAACCATTAGCTAATTACAGTCTCGAGCCTGCTTCGGGCCCCCACGTCGCATGCCCAGCCCACCCCGAAATCCTTCCCCGCTCACTTCGTGACGACAGACACGCAGATCGCCGCTGCGCGCATCCCTCCGCTCTCTAAGCCTCAGTTCACGCCCGATCTCTAAATCCCACCACGCGCCACCAACACCCGCCATGTACGAGCTAAGCCTTACGCCGTGTGCCTGTGTTCCCGTGCTTTCACGTACGCGCACGCCACGCATTCGAAGGCGCACGCGAACCATTCGCACAGACATACTCCAATTTTGCGTTTCTTGGTGTTGTTTTGTTTCTTTTTTATTTTTTTTTAACTTGGGCATGTAACAGTGCACGTCGTTGTTGCGGACTTCTGCCGCAAGGGGCTCAGTCATCGCTCGTGACCGTTCTCCATCTCTCTCGCTCTCTGGCTGTCTTTTCTTTTTATTCGCTGTTCAATATCTTTCTTGTTATTTAGAATCATAAGTGTACGTTACGTAACCATGCCTTCTTCGGGGAGTCCACACGGTGGCTCCTTCACAGTCAGTTCTTATGGAGGGCGGGGAAGGAAAACCGTTAGCACAGAGACTGCGATATAACGTGTGCTTCCCATCGTTTCGGAGGTGGCTTTCTCGGTGCTCAAGTGTTATCGTGGCCAGTGATCGAGAGGGGGCGAAAAAAAGGCAGGTGAAAGCGGGGAGTGCCACGCGCGCGCGCACCGGGTATTCCTTTCGGGGAGTAAGATTTTAATTTGTGGGAACAGTTGAGAAACAGAGGAGGAAGAACGTCTGCCAGACGTTTTGAGTTTTCGGTGCTTCTGCTGCAGAGTCGATGACCGCCGTTACACGTGTGGCTTCCGTAAGTGTTCGCGCGCATGCATGTGTGCAGCATTTGTGCGTGTGTGATGGCTCCTTGCCTGCTGCTGCTGCCGCCGCCGCCGGCGACGTTATTTCTTCTTCTTCTTCTTCTTTCTTCTTTTCTTCTTCTTCTTCTTCTTCTTCTTCGTTATGTATACGTCACGGCTACTGCTATACCAGAAATCTTTGAGACGCCATAGAAATGAAAATGAGGCTTAGGCACACAAGTAGACCACAATGAGGAGTGGCGTTTAAACCAAGACAAATTTCGATCACGTCTGATGTGATCCTTCGCTCAGTTACGTGCGACTACAGCTGATGTATTTAATGTGTAAGAGGTGCATTGTGATGGAGAAGACGGTTGCTGGGCCTTGATTTTGGAGTCCATGTCTGTTTAGCGTAGTCGTGGACACCAGGGGCCGAATTCACAAAACTTCTCTATTGTAAGTGTGTGTTCTTGTGCTTTTTTTGTTTTTTTTTTTTCAATTGGGCAGCAGCCTTTGATAATATGTCCGGCATCAGAATTGGGCGAATTTTTCTCTTACGAACGAAATTTGCGTAAGATGTTTTTGTGAATAAGGGCCCAGATTCTTTACCTATTGCCCCATTCTTTTTTTGAAACAAGCAAACCACGTGGTTACCACAAAATTTTCCCGAGGTTACATGAAGGTGGAATGCCTTAGTTCAGATACGATTTAATGAATTTATAGGTTGCAGCCGAGCTGAGTGAGACTTCCGAACAGATTTGAGCGTTTCAGTAACAGCGGTTGTTTGCTGCGGCAATACCATGCTGCATTTGATAAAAGTAGGGGAACTGTATTTCGGGGCGCACTCTACAGCTTTAGCACGCCTTTAACGTTATCACTGCTATAGTTAGATACAACTGACAGAACATCATCTTCGACGGCGATAGGCTAAATGGAGCCTTACATACCAGAGCGACACATGCATGATCGAGTCGTGGTTGATTATGAGACGCGCGGCATATATGGTTGGCGACCCAGGATGACGTTGATCAGGCACGTTCCTTGTGGCCTCTGTGTAAAAATGCGGACTTCGCTGCTATATGAATCATACCCGAGGCTTCGCGCTAAGGAGCACACACTGCCACTTCTCCTTGTATAGCCCCCATCAGCGAGACTCACGTCAGTTTTAGGCCCACTGGCAAACGCCCATGCAGAAACTCTCCCTACCAGATTGTTTCCTCATCTTTTGGCAGGCCAGAGAAGCAATACACAAAGAGCGGTTGGTTGCCTAAGTGTTCTCCCTTCCGATAATGTCCGGTAATGTCGCCCAACGGACGAATCCGTCTTCCGGCGTTCCACTACACTGCGTTCTTGCGTGCCCTCCATCTCTCTCAAAGCACTGACGAACGCCGTAAGCCCGTTGAAAGCTTTGATTCCGTGTTTCGAGTACGCATGAATGACGCCTTCCGGTTTGATAGCCAAACGGACCGGAAGCAAGGAAACGCGTGCCCGTGATTCCCCGCGAGTACGCCACCTGAGGTTACGGAAGAGCTTGTCGAACTTGAGCGCGAAACGATGAAAAGAAACGAAAGTAACATTAGCGACGTATAAGTACCTTTCTGGTGCCTTGCACGGTAATGGACCGTTCTCCGCACGTCCGTTTTCCAAGGCGCGGCGGTACGTACGTTGTAGGAAAAAAAAAAAGATTGCGTTTGTAAAATACCTCTGCACATTTAGACAAGCTCTAAAGGTTGCACAGTTACCAATCTGTCTATCAGAATGTGACAGAAATTACCGAATGCAATGGCTGTTCTTGATTGGTCATATGTCCTTCTCAAAAGTGGTACACTACAGTGTTTTTCTTTTCTACTCTTAACAATAGCAGTTCGTTTATAATTTCAAATACGGCAATGCACGAGGCACCGTGTCCGCTTGTAACACATAGGATTGCACCCTTCTTCGCACCCTGTTTTAGGATGGAAGCAGATAGCCTGGAAGGTATGAGAAAGGTGTGATTGACAAAGTTTGTGAAGGAGTAATTACTCCCTAAAAGGAGTAATCATTAGAACAATCTATATATAAGACGTCGTCGTATGCTGATATTATAGGCGCGACTATTTTTAAACAAATAAGCCGACTACATTCAAGCAGGTTACTTTCCTTTTCTTACAAAGAGCAGTATCTGGGATATCAACACATGATGTTAGACTGTTCTAAGTTTCTAAGTTAGCCAACACAAATGCATGTAAAAACTTAGCAAAGAAACGACAGCGCACTGTCTTTCATATACAGAGTTATGCAGTTTTGTACGCACTGATTGGTGGAGAAATGACATCAGCGCTAGTCCGGTTGTTAGTGTTCCATGAACTTTGTCAATTTACCCACTGTTGTAGCTTAGTGGCTAGGTGTTGGTTTGCGAAGATCGAGGCCACAAAATCGAATTCCAGCCACGGCGGCCGCATATCGATGGGGTCAAAATGCAAAATAACACCCACGTACTTAGATTTAGGCGCACGTTAAAGGATCCCGGGTAGGCAAGATTGATCTGGAGACCTCCGTTATAAGGGGCGTGTCTCACTATCACACTGCAGCTGGTTTTAACACGTTAAACACCATCAATTATTATTAACTTTGTCAATTTGAACCACCTCGCCCAAGTCAACGTATTTTTACGTTCTCTAAGTGGATGTGCAGTCGCGTTTATCGGCAAATGCAGAGCGTATAGATGTTCCTTGCGTGCAAATTTCCATACACTTTTGCGAAAACATTTCTTTTTGCCATAGGAATACTAAGGTTTTGTAACCGCGATTAATGCACTGTCCTGTTCCAGGCGCATCCCCCATATTAAAGTTACATCGGGGTGATTAGGGCAAATTTATGCCAAAACGAAACAAACATACTAAAATTCCAGTTTCGCTCATATTTCAGGCGAGGGAGTCGTGGAGCTCGTCAAGCCATTTTGAGGCTCTTAGTGCACGGCCTTCGGCATCTGTGTTCTTCGGCTTCTGGTGTTGAAATAAAGCGATTCTGATTACCGCGCTACCGTGTTTCTATAACAAATATAACTAACGTGTCTCACAGAGGCCTATTTATTGACGTCAAAGTTTGGTGACTACCACAGCTTCATTTTAATTTTAATCAAGGAGAAATAAAAATGCAAGTACTTGACGCCTACAACATATATCTCGCCTTATTCCTGCGTCACCACTTCAACTCATACCACGACCGTAGGCAATCGCACGTTGTAGCAAGGATTCTGCCTGTCTGAGAATGAGGACTCGACAGTCTTCGCTAAAGAAAGATTTGTATGTGGGCTAGTCGGCATTCAATTTTAAAGGTGTCTACAGCGCGTTTTTTTTTTTTTCCCCTTTAATCAAGAGATAAAGATACATCGACGACCATCTTCGTTAGTCAGTTTGTCTCTTCTCTAAAGAAAAAAAAAAAGGAGAAAAGACCGCGCTGTAGTCACTTTTAAAATATGTTTTCTAGCCCCAGTAAACGTGATTTCTTTGGCCTGTCCGTTGGATAAAATCCTTTTAAGTCAATGATGCAGCCTCTGTCTGTTGTCTCACTTATTTTCACAACACCAGAGTTCTCGCCTCTCGGGGCGGCAGGCAGGAGACCTCTGCTGCAGGAAGTAAATGGATAGGGGTAAGCCGGTTGATTTTCTTATTGAAAACGCGAGAGTAATGGCAACGTCATTCATCGGGAGATGGTTTTAGGAGTCACGGGTAAGTCGTACGTGCAGCACTCCAGCTGCCTTTGCAACGCTGACCTCCGGGCCTGCGTATGAGCCTCAACGACAATTGCGACCCACGGCTCCTTGGTTGAGGGAGTATCCCCTCTTGTGTAAAATGGGAAAGAGATTTCCTCTCTTCGAACCAAGGATCCGGTCGTCATCAAAGAAGATTGCGACCGAATGATGCGCCAACAAGTTTGCTGTGCGTATGCGTGCTTGTACTTTTTTTTGAAGACATCTCACCTCTTCCACCATATAGGCGAGCGTGTGGAAGGCTGATACCTGGCTGCTTGCCCACGCTATGCAAATAAATAAATAAATAAATAAATAAATAAATAAATAAATAAATAAATAAATAAATAAAGCCAGTTCCATGCGCCTGTGAAATCATAGTAAACAGCTGAGCTGGGGCGAGGGCATCATGTATGTTCGTTGTCATGCAGTACTATCGTTATCACTGTCACTACCTTGTAGCATTGGCATGAGGGCAAAGATGTGGGTGGTAGGTCCAAAGCTGGCGCGGGTTCGCTTTTCCTTTCTGCTCAACCCAAGACTCTTTCTTTCTTTCTTTCTTTCTTTCTTTCTTTCTTTCTTTCTTTCTTTCTTTCTTTCTTTCTATATTGTCCTTCACGAAATCGCTTAATATAGGGGTGCGGGTAGTGAGTGGGTCAAGGGCAAAAGCACGTCGGCTTTTCCCTTGCGGACAACGGGGCGGCGTACACTGGCGGCCCCCTAAGCAGATCCGCTGTTTAAAGGTAAACGAGCTTTGGACCTCAAAAGCTCACAGCGAAGTAAAAGGAACGTCGCAGTGATTATTTTGACCAAATTTCAGGTACTTTAAAGGGGCCCTGATAACACCTTGTTCTTTGAACAAAGTCAGAAAACGGTGCCGATCATGACATAGAGGCTCCTGTGAACTAGTGAGCCAAATATTATTGCACTGAGCGCACCAGGGAATTCCCAATTTGATTTCAAACTCAGCTGATATGCGCCCGCTCTTCTTTGAGCATATAACGTCACGTGTGGAGCGGTCTGAATCGCTTGAGGCAGAAATGGCACTGAATGATTTCATGATCACGGAAAGAACACCTGCTACGCTTTATTTCTTCGTTTTTAATTCAACAAATAAAGAGAATGCGATTATCTCGCTTCAAGAGCAACGACAAAAGCCAATCGACTTAGCCGGCTGAACATGTGACGTCATATGTTGAAAGAAGAGCGGGCCCCTTCCAGCTGTGGTAGAAATCAAATTACGAGATCTTTGGTGCGTGCAGCGCAATAATAATTGGCCCACATGTTCCTGCAGAACTGTGTACGACTGCTAGGCACCTTTTTCTGGCTATTTTGAAAAAAGCTTTGCAGGGTCCCTTTCATGTGCAACCAAAATACCGCTCGGTACACGAGCTTTTTTTGCATTCTGCCCATATCTGATTATACGACCGCCAAGACCGGGATTCGAAGCCACGACCTTGTGCCCTGTAGAGCAACTTCATATAGTGATATAGTGGCAAGATGCAACAAAAAGGACTGAATGCACATAATTTCTCAGTCGTATATGATACGTACATGCTGTGGTGGTAGTGCTACACTTCAAGCGAGGTTCTGTGCATATAACAGATATGTCCAGCAACTGCTGCTTCTGGGGGTCTCCACCCGTGTGCAGCATATCAATATCGTTTACGTATTCCAGCCTCCCATGCAAAACATTTACAATGTTCCCATAAACTATAAAACGAAGTGTCCGCGGTCCCTCTGCTTTTTACTGTTGACCAGACACTTTCGCTAGCGACATGTCCCGCATCAGAATTTTCCGAAATTTCTATTACGAACAGTTCTGTAAGCTCCTTGTAGCTATACGGTTTCCATAATCTCGATTCTCTGTTTGTGCCGCAGATCTCACGCAACAGTGCCTGTTACATAAAGACATAACTGTTTCGGGAGCCAGTCAGCTTGCTGACAGCTATAAAAAAAGCGGTCATTAAGTATTTTTATCTCTTCGAATTGACGTATACACACAAAGCCTTCCTGTCTGTACCCTGCACCAAAATGTTAAATGACACTATACCTATAGTGAACTATCGTAAACCCTGCAGACAATGGCTTTCGAGGCGCGCACGTCGTGTTAAAGAACACGCACTATAAGTAAAACGCAAACGTCCGTTATAACGTCTTCAAGTCCCCCGAGACACTTTCACTCGGTCCGTGCCCGTACACTGCGATCGTTACCGTAAGAAAACCGAAAGCCGCTTCAATAAAACGTACGGTCGACGCACCACAGCGGGACGACGGGACCAGGTGTGGCAGGCGAGATAAATCCGCGTCTTCGGGTGCCGCCCTGCTCTAACCTGATGGCACTTTCTTACGAGATTTTCTTTCTTTTTTTTTTTCAACTTACAAAACTTCTAGAAAAACACGACAAATCAGCTAAATCCCAGCGGCCCGTGCGGCCTTCTCCGCAAGGCCTTTTGAGTTGTAAGTGGATCGATTTGCAGCTTTACGTGAACGTTTAAGTACACATATACGAGCGGACTCTTGTTCTTTTTGAGTTTTCGAAACCGTTGAAATTGCTTCGCTCCGTCCTCTGCTTCCTTCTTTCTTTCTCTTTTCTATAGCGGCCTACCCTCTCTGGCTTTTCACCTCAACGTTAGTGTTTTAAAAGACGACGTTTTCGGCGTCGTTTCAACCTCACCCGACGACCCACCGCATCGTCGCCCCGCTCTTGAGTATAGTTTATTTGGATCCGCTGTCAGGCAGCACCAACTTCGATCGCCCCAGGCCCCGCCCATCCCGGGCAAAAGGGTGGCGAAGGGATGAGAATCGGTAGGAAGAAAAGCGAAGGCGTGGCCAATGTCCTCTCGCGCTTAAGCCCCCTCCGGAGCCGTAGCGTGCGAGACACAGAAAATTTGGAGCAGGTGCAGCACGGCGCTGCGGGTCCCCCCCCTCCCTTTCATTTCGCAGCTCCTAGCTTCCTCTCAAAACCCCGAGCACTCGCTCCAGTTTCCGCAAGGTTTTGTATCCACTCGCTTCTTATGCGTTACCTGAAGGCCAGACTGTTCCTAACGTCGCGTCACCTGATTTTCACATTTTGCAATGCCTGAGATCCTTTAGGGTCCTCCAACTTCTTTATTTAACAAAAATTTTGTGTCGGGAACACCAGAGATTTTTTTTAAAAAAAGGGAAACCCTCGGGTCAGAAATACGTCACGTTTGACGGCATCTGTGTGTTTCTGGCGTAACATTTTCATTTCCGCTTTCCGCTTGCTTCCTAGCGCTGTTTCCCTTTGTCTATTCTTTTACCAATCTGTCTATCAGAGCCCCCCCCCCCCCCTCGTCCCCCCCTCTCTTTCGCACCAGCAGCTTTCCATCCCGAAATCCCTACAACTAATCCTCGGAGCCAAAAAGGACGTTGACAAAGTTTCCCGTCTCGGGCGCCCGACAGAAAGAAAGAGGAGGTCGCCGTGGTCGCTTAAACATTCATGACGGCGCCGTGCCGTCAGTCGGCAGTGCCGCCGCGACAGGGCTCTCGCTCGCGACGCCAACGCTAGGGGAAAAAAAATCAAAAGGGAAGGAAGGAAGCATGCGCTTCCCGCACCGCACCACGGTCGCTCGTTCCATGACCTCCTCCTCCCGTTTTTCTTTTTTGTTTTACGTTTATCGAGCTCTCCTTCCTTACGATCCCTCCTGCACCCTGATCATTTCCATGGGGGCGCCCGTGAAGCCCCGCCCCGTGCCGGACCACGTGATGGCCTCAGAGCCTCTCTGATTCGGCCTGTCCTCCGGCCAATGCGCACGACCCGCACCATCCATGACGTCATGCTTCCGTCGGCGGCGGCGCGCTCCGCTTCTGCGTTCGTGCGGAGATTCCACCCCTCCCTCCTTCCATTTCCTTCCCTAGCTTCCTCCTCACCTGAAAGCCTTCCTTCGATGCTCGCTTCGACACAGTATTTCTCTCTCTCTCTCCCCTTCAAGATTTGTATTATGTCTTGCATTTCGAGTACGCAGCGCGTTATGTAGTTGTTCTGCGTATTAAGTGTTTCGTGCCCCGGCCGCGCCGAGACGGAACTGGGGGGAAAGTTTTATGGAACCGCTGGAACCGATTCAGTGGCGCAGTTTCGCATGCGCCGCACGCCGAAGGTGCGGTGACGGACCGGAGACCGAATAGCGGCTGCTGTTTTCACGCTGCCAAAACCGATCTGTGCGCTACACACTTGCAAGAAACACCGGAGCCTACTACGAAATCGGAGGTGAGATTTCGTTTTTCTTTGTCGTACGAAAGGGGTTTGTCAGTACCACAAGAGCCTAAATAATCATGAAACTGCGGTTTAACCATTTGTAGAGAACGGAATTACGTGAAGGAAGAATTAGAAAGGCCGTCATGCACATCAGAGTGAACTGACTGACAAATTTGGTCCGGTTAGGGCAGGATAGTTCTAAAGTTTCGAAAACAAGCGTTTATCAAAGGACAAAATGCTTGTCAAGTGCTGCGCGCTTCTTCCATTATTTTATTTTGCTTTTAATTGCGTGGTTTCAGTTTGTACTGAACGGTCAAGTTGTTTTTAGGCAAGGGCAGGCGTTGTGCCTTGTTATTAACGCACAGTATTCAACGTTAGGCGCCGAAGAAAGGTGCGGACGAAGAGACGCACAACAGGTGTGCTTTTATAGCAACGGCCATTGTTACGTATGTGTTCAGTGGGGTTATTAAAAGACCCACTGTTCCACCTTTCACACATGAGCACATCTCTTTAGAATCTATATAAATTCTACCAACACGCTATTGAATATTACTAGATATGCTTTCACTTCTATTGCTACAGACCTTCCTAAAGCGAGTAGACCGTTAGAACGTTCTTGCGCTCACTGTACGCTGCCTAAAGCAGGCTTACCCTCTAGGTAACCCTTTATGCAAAGAAGCCGAACTTCTGTTTACCATATTTGTTTTACGTTGCGTTGCGCTTTGCTTTGTTTCATTGACTATGCCACGATTAATAATTTCTAGAATTTAACGTCCCAAAACCACGATGTGATCATGAGAGACGACGTACTGGAGGGCTCCGCAAATTTCGACCACGTAGTGTTCTTGGGTTCATTAACGTGCACTGACATCGCGCAGCACACGGGCTTCACCCTTTAACCTCCATCGAAATGCAAGTCGCCGAGGCCCATTTACTGATATCAGGTTATTGATATGAATACGTCAGATTTATATCTAATTGCAGTTTACTAGATATGTTTCAGGGGTCTCTAGTGCTATATGTAACCGACCAAACGTCAGAAAAATATAAGACATCAAAGCCCTTACCGCAGATCTCTGTAGTAATACCTCTTGGTGAACTTTTTGGAACAGCTTGTACGTTACTTATTTCTCTTTATATCAATCGGATAAATAATAATAATAATAATAATAATAATAATAATAATAATAATAATAATAATAATAATAATAATAATAATAATAAGCTGATGACGATCATTCGTGATCAGCAAGCGCTAGACGCCCTAGTGATGAATAGATATGGCGCCCCCAAGAATCCATAGCTAAAAAGTTTGGTTAATAAGAACTGGAGCCAGCTCCACGCCGTAAGAACCGTCGGAACAGCGAAGCTGTATGTTTATCGCTAATCGTGGAGAAACTGGCAAGGAGGTGAAGTTATTGATACCACGACGTAGAGCATGTCGGTGGTACCACCCTTCATCATAATCTACTGACTGTACGTGATCCTATGCACTCAGGAACACCTTTCTTTCTTTCTTTCTTTCTTTCTTTCTTTCTTTCTTTCTTTCTTTCTTTCTTTCTTTCTTTCTTTCTTTCTTTCTTCTTTCTTTCTTCTTTCTTTCTTTCTTTCTTTCTTCTTTCTTTCTTTCCAGCATTCTTTTTTATTCATTCTTTCTTCTTTACTCCCTTTTCCTTTCTTTCCTTCTTTGCACTTCCAGTTATGGAAACGCAGCCCCGGCTGCGGGGACCGAACACGCAACTTCGAGCTGAGCCTCTTGTGTACTTTATCGCACACTGGCCTTCGCATAATCACTATCAGTGGGTCGAGGGCAAAAGCGGGTCAGCTTTTCCCTGCTGCGTGACAACGACATGATCCCATGCATGGCTTTGCCTCGACTTCCAACAGCTCTGCTGTTGAAATTACCTTGAGTCACCACACACAAGACGTTATTGCGGTATTGTATCCATGATTGATACCTACATTTTTTTTTTTTTGTATCGCAAGCATTGTTTGAGCAGTGGGATTACAGTCACACACGCGTACCCAGCATGTATTTTTGTCGTTTTTGTACAACATCGGAAGGATTATCACCTGGTACTCAAATTCGTTACGGCCATACCGAAGTCTCTTCTAAGCGCTAAAATCTTTCGAGCTCTATTTCTCTCGAACTAGCGAAACCGGGAGCTTTTTTGTACAGGATTTCACCAGACTGCGACATCGTTTTAACTGGCTACATCAGACGCACTGCTTTAATATCTTGAGAAAAACCGCCGAGCGTGATTGAAACATATATGTTTGAAAAGCTATTCGTGCAACGTTATAGTCATTCAGCTGCATTAAATAGATTGTCAGCTGAGATCCTTTGAATGACATCAATTATCTTCAAATAAGTGTAACATCACACATAAAATGGCAATTACGTCGTAATAGCATTGTATTTATTATTGCAAAATTCACTAAACGGGCCCTGCAACAATTTTTGAACAAGATCAGAAAGTGAAAGCGGTGCCGATCAGTCGTGGAGGCTGCTGTGAACATGTGAGCCAAATATTATTGCACTACACGCACCTGGGAATTTTCAGTTTGGTTTTAAACACAGCTGGAAAGCGCCCGCCGTTCTTTATAAAAAAAAGTGACGTCACTGGGCGCACCAGCTAAATCGCTTGAGGAAGAAGTAGCGCTGGCCGATTTCATGATCGCAGAAAGATCACGCACTATGCTTTACTTGCTCATTTGGATTCAACGAAATAAAGAAGATATGAGCAGCTCTCTTAAAGAGCAGCGAAAAAGTCGAGCAACGTAGTCGGTGCCCCCTGTGACGTCATTAGCTGAAAGAAGAGCGCGCGCTTTCTAGCTGTGTTTGGAACCAACTTGCGAATTCCCTGGTGTGTGCAGTGCAACAATGTCTAGCTCGCATTTTCATCCCAGGAGCCTTCGCGACTGTCCGGCAAAGGTTTCCGACTATATGTTCAATAAGTGTTGCAGGGACCCTTCAAGGAGCCTGACTGCTATGGGAGTCGATAATATTTTTAGCAGTAGCTGCTTTACTTAGATTTATTTGTTCTGAATCTGCCCATGCGTTACGGTAAGGAAACAGCAAAGCATTGTACTCGTCCCGACACATTTAGCTTCCTATATAGTCATCTTAGGATAATTGCGCAAGTACCAAACATTTGAAAAGTGTACGGAGGTTAACTAGAAAGGTGTCCGGTTGGCTGACTATACGGCTGGTAATGGGAAAGGCAAACCGAAAGAAGATACAGGTTAAAGGAAGGGGGGGAGAGGGGGAGGAGGTGAGGAAAGAAGCAAATTTGTGGCGAACTTGCAAACGCCTGTGAGATAACACCACATGTCTAAGGCACGCGCGAAAGTCTGCCGTCCTCAAGAAACACAGAAGCGCTTGTTGTGAGCCGGAGAGCGACGGGGACGATGTTCTAGAAGCAAGTGACAGATC
This sequence comes from Hyalomma asiaticum, assembly GCA_013339685.2. Classification (NCBI taxonomy): domain Eukaryota; kingdom Metazoa; phylum Arthropoda; class Arachnida; order Ixodida; family Ixodidae; genus Hyalomma; species Hyalomma asiaticum. The sequence goes on along the minus strand of CM023486.1, from coordinate 81,397,619 downwards.
AGTTCTGAGGAATCCAGCGAGGTTGAAAGAGAAAATCAGCATCCACCCGTTTGAAGCACATTGCAACAAGGAAATCCGGCAAGGAAGGACTGAGCTGATGCCTTAAATTTGGATAGTTGCACTCCGTCAGTGAGAGACTCAAAGTCGGAACCGTACAAACAGTCGAATATGCAAAACCTGTGCGCAGCGGTCTTGCATCTGCTCATGGCCTGCAGGCCCCAGGCAACTTCGCAATGCCGCCATGTTACATAAGTGCTCGCCTAACACGACTCATGGCAGCCTATTATACACAAATTAGAGCTTACGTTACAGTTGCCTTTTCAGGACGTGTAGCTTTGTGCTATAAACGGGTGGATGCTATACATACACGTGTTTATTTATTTACTGTAGTAAAAGGTGCTCCTACAAAAAAAAATAGTTAATTATAAGTTCTCTATAAATTCTCATCCATACCTATGTGCAGCCAAAATTCCGCTTGCACAGAAGTTGCGCCACATCGATGTAAGGGAAGATGACGACAACCGCATAGTTCAAAAGCGAACAAAGCTAGACTCACTCTAGGTTTTGGCAAAAATTCGTTATCTCTGCTGCACCTACTGACCCACCACTGCAGTTTTCCAATCATTTAGAAGGGACACAGACATATAATGCTGATTATTAAGCGCAAGTCCTCCTATAAGTCATTCAGAATTGATTGCCCATGTGCGCTCTGCGGAGAAGCCGGGATTGTTTCCGTTTGCAAGACCAACGCAGTGCACCACTGTACGACTGGAAAAACTCGTTAGCGAACACAGCGCGACGTACACCTGTGCTGGCTACAGATCACATCATCATATGCGTGATGTATAGTGCTGAGTAAAAGAAAAAAAAGAATATCGACGTATTACTTACCCAAACTCCTATGCGATTAGGAAGCGGCGAAAGAACCATTGAAAACGGTGAAAAAATGCAGTGAACCTCACTATCCAACGTTTCGAGAAGCAGACTTGTCAAGGCAATTATTGTCTTCATTAGTGCCGCCTCTATATATGCGTTACCCACTCCCAGAAGCAGAAAAGAGTTTCTCCACTTCGCCCACATAGTAAGGCTAATGCAGGCACCATGGCTGGGAATCGAACTCGAGCGCCTGTGCTTAGAATAACGCCACAGCCTCTCAGCTGCTACAGCGTCTTAGCCGCATAGAGCGAATTCATTTCCAGCCGTTTGGGTTTTTATGCAAACGAAAGAGTAGTTGAAGTTGCTGATTAAGTGATCCATCAATAAATAAAGCAATTAATTGGCAAGGATCTATGTTTTGTGGTTACGCGTTATTGCAGCCTGGATTAGCGCTGAAGACTTCCCTTACTCAAGGGGGCGCGCGGGCCTCCAGGTATATATAGCCGTTTTCAGCGCCCGGTCCAACTGAAATCCGTACTCGGCATGCCCAGTAACTTCGTGCATGGAAGCTCAACGCCACAGCCACTGACTACCAGTATGAGATTATGATGCGCGCTGCAGTGCGCGGAACAATTCGGGTTGAATGACTATGACCACATGGATTTTTTTTGTTTGTTTGTTTGACGTGCGTCTAAATCGAGGGCATAAAGTCAAGACGAGAGGAGGGGAGGGGATGGAGGCGGGAAGGGGAGCCCCCCGTTTTCTCCGTTTTTAAGGACGGGTATATGCTGCGTAACATGCGCATATCACATACCGCAATGCACGTTACGCAGCGTTTCCTTTGAAACATACCCAGTCTTTCTCTCTAACTCCTGCCGTTCGAGGAAACGCCGCATGGAAGCGACGCCAAGAAAGAATCTCGAGGCAACGCGGCGACATCCATAATTCGCGCACCGCGGCCGGTCGTTTGTCGTCGCGTGGTCAAGAAGTGCGTGCGTGGGCCGGACCTCGGCGCGGTATGGCGTGCCCGCGCGGTCGCGCCACACAAGAGCGTGCTGCGTACCCCTCGCGCCGCTCATCAAATATGGAAGGGCCGCGGTCGTGCGCTGTGACGTCTCCGCGTCGTTACGGGATTCGGTCGGCGCGTGGCCGGCGCGCGCCATTGGCACGCTACGGCGCACGCTTGCTGAGACGCACGCACGCACGCAGGGACGCCCAGCTTTCCGCAAGGAAATGGACGGTCCCCCCCCCGCCCCCCACCGGAGCACCATTTCCCTTTCTCCACTTCCCCTGCGCCCTTTCCCATTCTGGAAGAGTTGGTTGAGACCATTGCCGGTGTATAAGATAGCTGCACGGACGACGAAAGACGTCGAAATGGCAATTGCTTCAGAGGGACCCGTTCACAAGTGTTCTCGTATACCGAGGTGCTACGCCTGTAACCTATTACCGCATGAAGGCAATTACAGCTGTTATGGCCGTCAGACACGTTTCTCGGTCTTCAGAACAAACGTGTGGTCCAAGCCAGTGGTTGTAGACGTCAGCTGCTAGTTAGGGTCGCCGATGGACGGGGAGATTTAGTTATCGGAAAGTTAAGCACTTATTAGACAATGATGTGTGTGACGCAATGAAGTCAGCGTGGGCTCCATGTGCGTAACGGTGACAAAGCATCCGAATTCGAGGCACCTTTGGTAGGCAGATTACACGCGTCCAAGGATATTCCGTGCGTTTCGGAAAACATTGTCATTTAATTCGTGCGAGAGAAATTGTGTAGTGAGCACGGTAACCAGCATAATGCTCCGACGAAGTGTTCTATATAGTGGCAGAGAACCAGCACACCGCGTAGCTGCTAAAATATTTTTACTTATACGTGAAAACGATAAAGAAGGCAACAATAAAATGACGTGTGTCAACTAGCATTTTTCTCGCATAAGTAAATGACTTTCCCATTACCAAATTCTCGGGTGGAGAAGAGGCTTGGTAAGCTATAAATTGCGCAATAAGTAAATACAAGTGCTGACGCCTGCACGGAAGCTCCCGCACTGACTTAGTCACGCACTTTTGACGGTGTCTACTAAGTCATATCGGTAAGACATGCATTACCTTCTAAGGAACTTTGAGGAGATCTCCTCAAAGTTTTCACGCGTGATTCAAAAATGAAACTAAGTGCAAACTTTGAGCTTGATTTTCCCCTCTAATATTATACACAAACTAGAGAAATTAACGACAGTGGGCTTCTCCAGTAATAATCTACCAGTCTAAACAACTTTAGTGCTTCAGTTTAGTGTCCCTTTAAGCAGCTTCACGGAGCCGTGGTTGGCTGTTGCCACTACAAAAACACCTTGCCGAAGAATTCTGCCGGCTTAATTACCACGCTCATTATATCTTACTGGCTTCACTCAAATTAAATTACCTCTGCCAGAACTAAATTATTGGTCAACGCGAAGACGGTAGCCATGCCCATGCGCATAACCCTTACCATGCAGTCACGTGTAATCAGTTACTAGTCTGCCGATTCCTAATTCGTGATACTGTAGCTTATACTATCTTACATGGAGCGCCATGCACTGAGAAAACTTATTATAGAGCCCTCTCCGCAGAGCGACTTAGCAGCTTTCAAGTTCGACACGGCACCATTCATTTAGCATGGACGTACAACCTTTGAATGCGAAGCGACGCATCCATGAAGAAATATGGTAAACATACTCTACTTGCGTCGGGTAAACGAATTCAACAAGGTATTCCTTACTTTCCACTATCTTGCGTCAACAAGATTGTACGTATATAAGCAACCGAATCCTATTTGACAAGATACTTGTGAGCGACAGGCTAACGCGACGTTTCGGTAAATTGAGCCCCCGGTCTAGTGGTTATGGAACTCGGCTGCTGATCTGAAAGTCGCGTGATCTAAACCCGGCCGCGGCGGCTGCATTTCGGTGGCGGCGAAATGTTGAGGCCCGTGTACTTTGCGATGTCAGCGCGCGGTAAAGAACCCCAGGAGGTCGAAATTTTAGGAGCTCTCCACTACGACGTCTTTCATAATGATACCGTGGTTTTGGGGCGTAATACCCCAGAAATCAAATCAATCAGCTTGCTTCAATTGAGGGCCCTAGTAAAGCGCGCGCGCGCGCGCACACACACACACACACACACACACACACACACACACACACACACACACACACACACACACACACACACACACACACACACACACACACACACACACAAGCGGCTAATCAATGTCATCTCACCAGTAATTCTTTCACATACCCTACAGTTCATTTTTTAAAACGTTGGTGATTCTTTCAGGTGTTCATTGGTTTGCGGGGAAAATAGTTTTCTTTCCTCTACACATGCCTAGCATGATTACATGTGGTCAAAACAGCTATAGCATACCCGTTCAACTACACCATGAAGTCATTTTTTTTAATCGAGAAGCGATTAACGTGATAATACGCTCATTGGCTAATTGGGGTGCAATGAAAGAAAGAAGATAAAATTCGAGCTGCACGCCCTGCGCACTTGTCAGGCTCGTAACATATATACGTTAAGACGCCAATTTATTGCTCGCGGTCGTTCAGAGTAGTACGAAAAAGCATCAGCAAGCCATTAATATTGTTATTTAATCACTTTGGTATAAGCCAAGCAACACGGACACAGGTGTTAATAGCAGTCTCGAGTGCGTGTTTCCATATGAAAGAAAGAAAGAAGACGCACGATTCTTGAGGTTGTAAAATAACAGCTTGAAGACAGAAAATAACGCAGGGCGATACCTGACCTCTCGCCTACCGCTCAGAGACAAGGAATAGATCGCGTGCAACTTCATTAGAGTTCAAGATCACTGAAGGATTCATTGTACTGGCGATATCCTTGGTGTAGTGGGGAAACACCTTACATTGGTAAGGAAGCACGCTCACTATTTGCATCGCCTGTTTTAGAGAGTACACTCTCAAAAAATATACTTGGTAAATAGGTAGTAAATGTATGCATTCACTAACTTCTCGGGCACTTTCTTACCTTCTTAGTAATATTTTACTAACCAAAAGATTTTGGAAGCTAGTGTTTGCTGAATTTACTACCCAGAGACGTTTATCAGTGTAACTTGTAATTCACTCCAATGTTGCCAGATGCTTCGTAGATGGCTGCACTTGAATAATAACCACGTAGCTTGTAGTAACAGTTATAATTTGTTCATTATGTTTGAATAACAGTCTTGTGCGACGTCATTACACGCATATATGCAAATAGTAAGCCGTGGGAACCATATTATATATATACAGGGTGTCCCAAGTATCCCGCAGCATGACTTAAAAAAAAAAAAACACTCCCATTACTCAAAGAAAGCCTAGTGCATGTTGTTCCTATAGTACAGTGGAGAAGACGCGAGTAATATTTCCGTTAATTAGATTTAACTACGTAATTGTAATTAAATATCTATCTCGAGAAGTACTCTTCTAATCATTGAAGCGTCAATGAGACAGTTGTAGTCAGCCACGTGGGGCATCTAACTGCGCTATTTTCAGCGACGTGCTAATTGCGTACTCAATTTTTTCTGAATGATAAACGATCCCCGCGAAATATGAAAAGTACCACATGACAGCGCTCCCAGCCGCATCGTAAAGCAGCGTGCTCAAACAAGCGGATTGAAAGCGATTGCTCTACCTGTCGCACGTCCGAAGCGACAGCGCATCACCTTGCTAGTGGTATGGAAGCAGTATGCAGCAAGCTTCGCGGCTTACCAACTAAATATTCCTTCCTCTCAATTACATGTCACACTTCTTATCCGTCTCATACGACTTACTGATCCGCTTGGTAAAAATTGCCTTTGATAGCATGGATAACTCAGAGGGAGCTTGTTTGGGGGCGCTGCTTTACGAAGCGGCTGGGAGCGCTGTCACGTGGTACTTTTCATATTTAGCGGGATCGTCTATCATTCAAAAAGAATGAGTATGCAATTAGTACGTCGCTGAGAATATAGCGCAGTTAGATGTCCCACGTGGCTGACTACAACTGCCTCATCGACGCTTCAATGATTAGAAGAGTGCTTCTCGACTTAGATATTTAATTACCAATTACGGATTTAAATCTAATTAACGAAAACATTACTCATGGCTACTGCACTGTACTATAGGAACATTATGCACTAGGCTTTCTTTGAGTTTTTTTTTATCGTGCTGCGTGATAATTGGAACACCCTGTATACACACACCTTGGAGGTCGGTGTTAGACTAGGTGTCGCGTAGAAGGCTTGGTGGTCTGTGAATGTGTGCCTGTTCTCGTGTATCGTTTTTTGATGTCTATGTGTGTATTCTTACTCGAGCATATGATAGTGTTGTGCATGTAGTACAGTAGTTGCTTCAACTGATTAGCGATTGTTCCCTCGCTTACCGTAATCCTTGCCGTAACTGAACGAATAATAGTAACTGATAGGATTATACGTGCTAAAACCAGCTATGATTACTAGGCACGGCCGTAATGGAGGGCTACGGAGTTATTTTGACCTCCTGGGGATCTTTAACATGCGAATAAATTTAAGTGCACGTGTGTTTATTTGCATTCCTCCCCATCGGAATGCGCTCACCGTGGCCAGGGCTCGATCCCGCGTCCTCGAGCTCCTCAAGCCGACACCTAGCCACTAAGCTATCCACGGATGGTCTAACATAGCGAATGATCGCAGCTCACAGGAAAAGACATCCTGTATCGCTCACCACGAGCCGCGCGACACTCTCCTTCCATTATCGAGGGCGGCTGGATGACCATGCACCTGTGAGCCAGTTTCCTTAGAACAATTTTACACAAGTTCAGAGAACCCAGCAATTCGGGCCCCCGAAACAGGAGCTCGTTGTTCCCTTCTCAACAATGGGCAAGTCATCCGGTGAAATTGCTTGGACGGCATTGGTGCTTCTTCACTGAGGTAAATGTGCGGGATCTAGAACATGCAAATCCCTGTCAAATTCTTGTGCTCATACACCGCCACACAAAAACCACGTGAGGCTGCGGTAACATTTCGCTTAAGGATATCGTGCAGTTTTCTTTATTGTTTGATTGCTCGCTGGCTTGCTTGCTTAATTGTTCGTTTGCTTAATTGTTTGCCTAATTGTTTGATTAATTGTTAGTTAGTTAGTTAGTTAGTTGTTTGTTTGTTTGTTTGTTTGTTTGGCGGCTGCACATTATCAGTACTTCTCCCGAATACATCTGGTTAAACATGGGGCCTGCGCTGGCCCTGCTTCCACGTGTTTTCCTTCTCTCCTCCACATGACCGTGCTGAAGACATAGTTTATTGGATAGTACCTGAGAAACTGCTTTCATAACATCGATACTCGAGGACGCGGATTCGGCACGTCTTTTCAAGCGGATTTAAACGAACCTCTGTACAGCCTATAAACCTGTGCTAGAGTTCGCCTGTACAGTGAAGCGTCGTTGTGAAATGAATGGTCTCGAATGAACGCACGGCAAAAAGGAGACAACATCAATTAGTTCACAACGTTTTAGCGAGCAGGTATACCTGTCATGTACTTCACGCAAACGACCACTTACTCGTCGACATTCGCATGTATCTATAGATTTATCGCAGCCTTTATAGCTAAATTATTCATTATTAGATGTAGCATAAGTCGTACGATATGAACACTATCGTAAGAACCACTCCCGACGTGCTAACCTTCAGTGCTACATGTCTCCCAGGATACGTGAAAACACAATTTTCGTCTTATTCGCGAACATCCGCTGAGCATGAATAACACAATCAAAGAACGTTGATTGCTCTGACATGTTCACTGGCCAATAACGGAAAAGTCGTTAGGGGGTTTAGTAATTTCGCAATGTGCAAGTGGCTGCTTCACCTGCCGCAGCACATGAGACCTGTCTTCTCCAGAGAGCTAACAGCCTTCCCTACGCATTGCTAAGCCATGAACTTCCATGTCAGCCATGGAGAAAGTTTGATGTGCTCACATGAGTGATGCAGAGTTAAGAGTTACGCAGGAAACAGTCTAGCCAGGTACAATCACAGTACAAAGATAATAGTGACAACAGTTCTGACAAGCTGGTGCGCATGAAGGAAACTTTGCAGCATGCATAAAAGCCACAGCTCTAACATCTTCCTTTGAATACGTGACGATGTGGCTTCGGATATATGGGGCGAAGAATTCACCTCATTGTCTTTTGTGGGCTAAGTGCAAGGGTTCTCCATAAGGGGAAAAGGGATGGGGGGGTAGTCGATGGTTCACTGCAGCCCCCCCCCCCCCCCTTTCCTTCTCGTTGCAGCCCCCTTACCACTGAGGTCATTTCGGTCAAACGCATTACAACTTAAATGTATGGAGCAGATTGGGACCCCCCTCCCCCCCGCCTATAAGTTGAATGATAAGCGATTTGAGGTGACATTATGACATGTTTCAGGTCACAATGCCTCGATTACTCATGCTACTCGGAACGACGCTGTCCACGTTGCATGGTCAGCGACATCTATAACTGATCCATAAGTGATATATATAAGCGATATGCATAAGTGATATCCATAAGTGAAGGTCTATAACTGCTTTACGATGCATGCATGGTCCTTCAATCGTAATGTATACGAGGTGCAATCGTTTATGATAGCTCTGTCCGATGGTCAGCACAACTCCCCTGGAAGCGGTCGCGTTGTCCTTGTTGTCTTGCTCCGGTTTATTCCAACCATCTCTTTCTTTCTTTCACAGGTGGCGACACTGATGCCGCACACTGGTAAGTGCTGAGCCTCATCGACACGCTTCCTTGTTCACAGCGTCTTCACTGCAAACGTTACGTTGCTTTCTAAGCGCGTTTTGTGCGAGCATGCGCGTGCGTGTATTATAATGGAAACGAGGAAAATGTAAAAATGGAAAAGTGAAACAATGGCAGACAACTCAATCATTTGAACCGATTTGTATTGAATGAGGACAATGTTGGCTTTATTAGTGGACTGCCAACACTTGCCTCGCGTCGGGCATGAAAGAAGTACAAACTAACGCGCTATGTTAACAACGTCAATTTTAAAACCAGGAATTGCAGGCGTCAGACGCTTTGTAATAAACTACGTTGCTTAACGTAACGTACGACTACGCAAAGATCAATAATCACCGCGTCCGACTTTTCTATTCAAGTGCAGGGAAACTTTCCCTGTGACACTGCCAACGTGGTCTACCTGAATCAGTGCACTAAATATAATCAGTAATGTATCGGTAAGACAAAAAGACCCTTCCGGGCACGACTCAATAATAGCAATTGAGTCACACGAGAAAAGCTCCCCCAATGTGAACATGTACGTACATCTTCTGGGTCAATCTTTCAAAGACATATTAGCATCGGGTTATCGGACGCACCACGAGTGAAGCGCTTGAGTCCTATATCTAATTTATAAGTTCAATGCCACAGGGTCGGGCACCGCTGAAAGTATTGCAAAGCTCACATGCTTCCTAGTGATCAGAACAATGTCTTTACGAGGAAGTATTCAAACTAGACACACCGAGAATGCTTTCTCGTAACTTTTTTCTTTGCAGCGATAAGCTTGTTCTCTCTTTTTTTGTTTATTCTCCTTGTATTTTTCTCTTTCGTAATCACCTAATTTGCGTTTATTTGCAATCCACTTTAAAATATACCATTCTATCCAGCCAACAATATACCGGCAAACGATCATCGCACATTTCTTTTTTTTTTAATCCTTGCCCATTTTGTGTTAAACCACCGGTGACTAATATACGCTTGCAAAGGGCAAGTAGAGCGACTTTGTAGACTGTATTACGTTGCGTACAACTATGACATTCTATCGGGCGTAGGTGCGGCGATGCCTTAGTGATACACTGAAGGGTTACGGTGACGAATGGTGACTTATCACAACCTCTCACGTGTTATTTTCATGCACAAAGGTGTAGCCATTTCACATGCAGACATACTTCTGCATACGAACTTTTCCCCCGTCCTACGCTTTTATAAAGAAGGCAATAATAATCGTTATTATTGTTGTTGGAGTCCTACATGCCATAATCCCGATATGCTCGCGCTATATTGGAGGGCTCCAGAAATCTTGACTACCTGGAGTTCTTTACCGTGCAATAATAACACACAGTACAAGTGCTTCTAGCACTTAGCCTCCAGTGAAGATGCAACCGCCGCAGCCGGGATCGAGCGTGTGTCTTTTGGATCATCCGCCATGATATGTAAAGTGTTCTGTAACAGCAGACGCTGTGAAGAAGGCCGGTCCACTGGTAACGTCATCAAAAGTATATATCGTTTCGTTTGTTAATCGCGTTAATCCATTTTCGCAATTACTTATATGGAGAGCTAACTGCCTATAGAGAATGCGCGAGAAACCGACAGCGCGTGCATATCTCACCATATATATAAAGGTTTCCGTTAGCATATAGACAATGCCCTCAACACTTGTACGTCCGTAAACGCTTCTAAGTTACGAGGTTGCCATTGTAACGACGCGGGATATAGATGTTCCTCCTTTGTTCACCCAACTAATCTGCTAGTTAAGGAAGTCATTTTTTATTCGCATAACGACGCCACACACAGAGTTTCTAAGAAACGTTTATAGCACGTTTTTACGATGTGCCCGCGCATGTGTTAACGACGCATTCGTTGTTCGGCTGCAAGTTTTTCAGCCTGTCTGCCCGAAACATCCGGAGTATTGGGATTCGACACCTTCTATTTCACTTTGTTTCTTAGGCACCGGCGTGGTACACAATCTGGAGCGGCAGGGATTTATACCCCCCACCCCTCCCTAAGTGAATCCGTACGCCAGTCCAAAAAAATGACACCACCTCACCAATAACTTTGTAATTTGCAGAGAGTATCTGCAGAAAGAGGAAGCTTTAGCTTTTTCACAAGTGAAATTCTTGGCGGCAGTGGTGGCGCCGTGAATCTTAATCGCCGTGACATCAATGCATTCGAGTGGCCCAGCCTCATTTCTCTCCAACGCAGAAAACGGCTGAGACAGGGGATTCTCAACCGCTCTCTGCGACACAATTCAGTTCATTTCAATGCAATTTCATTTGATTTCCCAGAAAAGCAGGGGCCACTTCAGAATGCAGGTGGATCAGCCTAGCGAGATACAGAGGCAACCGCGATATATATATAATCAAGCGGGAAGTCAATGAAGGAAGTGAAAACGTTTCCACAAAAATGTTTGACGGCAGAGGCTTTAAGCTCCATAATACTACGCTGTGCACGCTTATGCGCAGCAAATCTAACAGAAACTAGGGGAGCCCTGCAGGGGAGCTAGCGCTGCAAAGATAGACCAGCTGGTTATAAGCTGTTGGACAATAGTGACATTGACGTACAGGCACGGATCTACGTCGAGAAGCACAAACATATCTCGTAAACCAGCGACAGTTTAAGGGAAACGGTTTTCTCGTACATATATTGCTGTCCTACCGCTTAGTGTTGCGCGTTCACCTATAAATTCGCGCCCTCACGATACAGCGTTAAGACTACACGGCTGCTGCGGCTGTATTCCGATGGAGGCGAAATGTTGAGGCCCGTGTACTGCGCGATGTCAGTGCACGTTAAAGAACCTCACCACACAGACGGCACATCTCGTAATCATACCGCGGTCTTGGGACGTAAAACCACAGAAATATAAATCAATCAAGGACTACATGACAACTGCTCCTGTTGTGGACAATCGTCGCCCAAGTTTGCTTTGCGTGCTGTTTCTGGCGTTCATTACCGAACATGAAAATAGAGTTCGGGAGGAATGACAGAGGGGAGCTGATACGGCACTTCCCTGTCCTCTCCTTGCTTTTCTTTTTCTCGTGTTTCGTACATGGCGGCCGAAACAGCATGCAAAGAGAACTTGCACACTAATTAGCCGAATAAGCCCAACAACAAGCTAATTCGAAGTACATATCGCTTTAGTTTGAAGTTAGCTATCGTTGTGTCGATACATAGTTCCTTCTTGCGTCGTCGTTCCTGTTTCGCACTTCTTGTTCAACATGAGTACGTATCAAACAAGCTATCCAGGAGTCAGGGAGAAAAATGTTTTAAGGCTCAAGGTATTGCCAACCTGACAGCCCTGCTGTTTCAAAAGCACTCCCTCGCGTCCCGGTAATATATATTTTTTTACAAAATGTGAAAACAAATAATCGCGGTGCTGACTTCAAATTTACACCAGTGGTCCGGCACGTAACGCCGATGACTCCAGAGCAAAGCGCCGACGTGGTCTTCGAAGCGTGTAACACTCGCCGGCAAGCTTCGCCTTTTCCAGTTCACACGTTTATTAGCCGCCGTGTGGTTGGCCCCGATGGGTGCGCAGCGAAGCGTGCTCCCCCTGGTGTCTATGCGCGCTCCCCCTGGAGGCAGCCACTGTCACTAGCTCCAGCGGTTCGGTGATGACAGAAGCCTCGATGACAGCCGGTCGGCCGTTCCGCGCCATTGTTTTCCATCGCACTCCCCGCCGACTGGCGGTCAGCCTATACTGCGATTTTACTTTTTGTGTGTGTATGTTATCTCGAACGACCCGTAGTATTTTGACGTGTTTACGACGCGACAGGGGATCAGGTGCCGGGCTTTTCTATTTATGTCTCAATTTCAATTCTACCGGGAATTTTTCTCTTTATCACGATCCGTCTGTCCCTTGTACGCGAATGTGTTGCGAGGCAAACAGCTAAGAAAGGTCGTTGTTCGTTTATTACGGGCAGTAGTCGTCAATTGTTGAATTGGAAGCTGCCAGGTGAAACTGCGTTATCGCTAGCACATTTCTTTCTTTCTTTCTTTCTTTCTTTCTTTCTTTCTTTCTTTCTTTCTTTCTTTCTTTCTTTCTTTCTTCTTTCTTTCTTTCTTTCTTTCTTTCTTTCTTTGACGAACACGAAGTGAAAGAAAACGAGTAACTGAAAGAAAAGCTGGCACTGCTTGGTAAAGTGAACACTCCGCCTTTCGCTCTTGCAATGCTATGACATGATTTAGCGTACTAAATTAGTGTTCGCAAACTCGACAGCGGCGGCGGCTGCCGTAGCGAAATTTCTTGCTCCCTTTGCAGTAGCGACTCAAAGCGCGAAGGTCATGTTTAAACACATTTACCTGGATTAAACTTTTATTGTGATTATGCCGCATTGCTTCCCATACGGCTTTGCAACTATGCACGCTGAACGTTCCCCACACTCAGGAGCCAAGGAGTAGCCGTCGCCTTATTTTTGCGCCGACATCTCCAAATATCATATCAATAAAAGTTAAAATGTGAATTTCAACCTTTCTTTCTGCTTTTGCGCATGCAAACGCTTTCCTTCCTGCTTTCCGCAAAGCTCAGATCTTACAAAAGCACGCTATTTTTCAAGCTTACTGGCGTTATTATTATTATTATTATTATTATTATTATTATTATTATTATTATTATTATTATTATTATTATTATTATTATTATTATTATTATTATTATTATTCCTTTCACGTTTGATACGAAACCTGACTCGACCGCATCAAGTATAACATTAAAAAAAGGAAGAAAGGTCCACTCAGCCAGGACTCGACGCTCGGGGAAAGCGCTCAGTGCAGCGATTCAACCAAGTAGCGCGAGCCGCGCCGCGTTTTATAGCTCTCGGCACAGACCGCGGATGGGATGTAGTAAACACGAAACAACAAGCAAATGCCAGTGTGGTCGTCACTTATCGACATAAGCACTAAAACCCACGCAGCCGAGATCAGCGCTCTCGCCTCGCGAAGCGGTCGTCTCGTATTTGATATACGTGCACGCCGTCCGGAGCAATCACTTACCGCGGTCCCCAGCCTACAGCGAACAATGTTTCGATATCGTCGAATGTACGTGGAGGCTCCTTCTTTTAGCGCGCTTTTTTTTTTTTTTTGACTGACTTGATTCGTGCTTTGTTTTCTTTCTAAAGCGTTCGCACGCCTTTTCGTCGGTTAAATTGTCAAATCTATATATGTTGGGCTTCGGACGTTTAAAACACCTGCAATAAATGTAAGCGAAAAACAGGCCCAGTGTTTTTTCAGTTTGTTTTATGTGCTTGTTGGGTCAGAGAAGGCTGTCACTTTGTTTGGTTGCAACCGCGCAGCGCAATGCTCACATACGTCGTTTACAGCTTGGGGGATCGGAAGGCATCAAAGTGTTTCCGTCCCAAAACGCGATGTCTCGTAAACTATAGAATTATCGGCGTTCCTTTGAAAGGAAGCGCCTTATGACCCGCTTCAAAAGGACATGGTAGCATAAGAGAGAGAGAGAGAGAAAAAGATCTATGTGCCGTAATACAGGTGCACAATGTTCAATAATTCGTCGTGTGTATATGTTATACGTTTGCTGCGAGTCCTGTATTGTGCATGAATTGAAGCAGTGTTTTGTGAAATCTGTTATCGTGTATCCAGTGGTCATAGTTGGTCGTGGCCTGTAGCAGAGGCCTGCTTGCAGTAGTAAATGTGCTGACAAAAAATGCAATATAGCAGTCTACTATGACCACAAAGACAGCGAGCTGACTACAAAGTAGAAGCGGCAAACTTTGCGTTGCGTGCGTTCTACTGACGCTGGTCAACTGTTTACGAGTAAGAAGGCTGCTGCTTCACTACTGTCAGGGTACTGGCTATTTTGTCAATATGTCGTGCATGTTACTATAACAAGTAAATGTAATCACGCTGCCGAGTTACGTTCTGATGCAGGCCAGGCGGGCATCAACCAGCTGGGAGGCGTCTTCGTGAACGGGCGGCCATTGCCGGACTACATCCGGCGCCGCATCGTCGAGCTGGCGCTGATGGGCGTGAGGCCATGCGACATCTCGCGACAACTGCTCGTGTCGCACGGCTGCGTGTCCAAGATACTGACGCGCTTCTACGAGACCGGCTCCATAAAGCCGGGCTCCATTGGTGGGAGCAAGCCCAAGGTGAGATCCCCCCGTCTCGAGACGCTTACAAACACTCCTCAGTTAGTGCTAACCGAAGTCTAAATGCTTGACGCGCACGAAAGACACGAAGACACAAACTAAGGCTGAACTGTGCTTTAGTGAAGCCAGATTGTGTTTTAGTGAAGCCATACTGCGCTTTAGTGAAGCCAGACTGTCACAGGTAATGCTCAACGCCCCGAAACCAAGAAAGACCATTCGGAAAGCGCCACACCACGGTGGTGCATACGTTGCTGCGGCAGCAATACACCCGTGGATCACCTCGGTGTATCTTCGCTACCTCCTATTTCACACCCCGTACTGCGTCAATTTACATATTCTCTGCGTTTACGTCCCCTGCAAGCTGTCCGCCATTACATGCACCAGTCCGCGAGGGATTAGTGACACATCCACGGCTGAGAACCACTGCTTAAGATAAATGTGAGCCAGCTGTGCTACAGCGACCTTCCCTATCCTACATCGAGCCCAATCGCAGTCAGTATAAACGTGGCCTGCCAGAATTGTTTTTGTTCGCTCCCCAAATCGATCAGCACCTATCTTTCACACGGCGCGTGCTGTCGCGCTCTTTCGTGCTCCCCTGCCGCAGGTGTCCAATCCGCAGGTGATGCGCCGCATGCTGCGCTACAAGAACGACACCAGCCCCAGCAGCTGGGATATGAGGCAGTTGTTGCCACATCAACCACCGCAGCACCAGCAGCAACACCAGCCGCAGCCCGACCATACTATGGGCGCAGAGCACGGTCTCCCTTCTTCTCCGCCATCGGCTTCTAGGGTGCTGCGATGCGCAGCCGAGTGTTCGCCGCTAGCCTCTCCAGCTGGTACGTCAACCGATCAGCAAGTTTTCGATTCCTCTGCTAGCGAGATTTTTGTCTAGGTTTCCATTTTTGTCTAAGTTTCCTGCCGTTATATCTTTTGTGCAACGCCCCCCCCCCCCTCCCCCATTCCTCCCCATTCCATACGCAATGCTCCCCACTCGGCTACATAAAGCTACAAATCCGCAGATGTCAGGTCAAATCTGAATTTATTTCTTATTTTTCTTCTTTGGTGCGTTAACAGTGGACGTGACGGGAGGTCTCGCCGAACCACTGCCTCTGGCCATGGGTCCCTACTACCCGAGCCCATACTTGGCCTTGCAGCACGTCACCACATGTTTGCCCACGCTTCCCCAGCAACCGCAGCAACAGCAGCATTCGCAGGCACGACAGGCACCGCAACATCAACAACACCCGCTGCAGCAGAACGGACTCAGCCAGATGGCGCTGCCTTCCACCTCATCGGCCATGTATGCAACCTCTTCGTGTGCGACAATGACACGGCCTTCGACGTCGCACAACACTGGAGGAATGCTCTTCCAAAAGAAGCAGCGGAGCAGACCGTAGGTACCCGAAAACTAGTTTACCAGTTGAAAGATGTAGTTTCCGGATGAATGCACAATTATTCGCCTAAAAGAATAGAGGACGCCTAAGCTACACCTTTAGGAGTGGTACGCGATAGCGTTATCGGGATCCATATGTATCGCTACGCTATCTCTTTAAAACATACACTCAACATTCATTAAAACCAGCGGCTCCTCCATAAAACTCCACGTATATATGTTTAAGCACGACGCCGTCAAAGAGGCAAGCGCCATCTAGATGATGTTTGCGCAACTAACCTTCCCGGGCTAACGAATCCTATATAAGTGGCGCAGCCCGGGCACGCCGCTGTTGACAGAAGTGCTGGAAAAGGTGCAATTGAGTCTCCTCACAACAGAATTTTATTTTCTCATAAATTCACATGGATTGATATGTGGGGTTTAACGTCTCAAAACCAGCTCAGATTATGAGAGACGCCTAGTGGAGGGCTCCGGAAATATCGACCACCTGGGGTCCTTTAACGTGCACTGACATCGCACAGCACACGGGCCTCGACATTTCGCCTCCATCGAAATGCAGCCGCCGCGACCGGGATTCGATCCCACGACCCTCGGATCAGCAGCCGAGTACCATAGCCACTAGACCACCGTGGCGGGCCATAAATTCACATTAATAGCCGAGTTCGCATGTCTATACGTTGTAGTTGAGTCGTATAGTTTACCGTACTTCTGACTGATTTTACTTTCGAGAAATTCAGGTTTGTTCACTAACGTATCTGCGCCATAGTGGAGAGCCTGTGTGGTCGAAGCGGTTCCAGATGATTTTTTTTTTTCACTATGAGCGCCTGCTCCAACGCCGAAATTTCTGGGACACGAGCTCCTTGGTTAGCTAAAGGGCCGTCGTTCCCAATCAATAATCGTTCATTCTCGCCGATATCGACTATCCTTAAGAATGCAGCGCCAACACTAGCTTTTGTATTACTGTGGTACAAGTAGCACAGCCATTTACGGGTATGACTGGCTAACCGGCTATTAAAACAAACAAAAGTTTTCAGTACAGTTGTACTATGCATTACTATATATACCTAACCGTCGATAAAAAAAAACATTCCTAATCCCCTTGCCATGCCGTCACGCTTTTTAACCAAACGAATTCCAAAGTACGTCACTTTGGTAGGTGTAGACAGCGTGCTACGAACACTTGACGTCAATTAATGTCAAGCCTCTCAAAAGGCAGCTAGTTCGGGATTCACAGGAAGAAAGCTGCCCACATGAGGCGGTTGTACAGGAAAGTGAACGAGAGGCACCGGCCACTCTACACGGCGAGCGAAACGTGAAATCAAGCTTTCGTGTTTGCCGTTACCGACTGCTAGTTAGCAGTCTAGCTAAAAGCATTATCTTTCACAGCCTCAGCACCAGCATTCTGTAACGACGTATGAAAATGTTTGTTAAAGTGATAGCCCCATGTGTCTTATTGGAAGGCATCCGTGAATACGTGTGAGTGTAAAACATGCAAAAAATCAAAATTCACGTCTCATTCGCCTGGTTTACACTGAAATTAACACGGAAGAGTACCAATTAATGACTAACGTGACTGATAGGTCATAACATAAAAAAAACTTCACATGCTAGCCATGTGCGGCATGGTGGTTCCTGTTAACGGCAGGAGTGTACGGAATTGATGCTGTCCCGTGAGTCGGATGATCTCGTTATCACTTAAGAGTAAGTGGTAGAAACCGTTAATACAATGCTCTCACTTCTCCTGTGGTCAACTGATCGCCTGCGAACCTCTTTCCACATTGAAGTCGAGGAGATTATGAATTCCCACTGGAATGTCAGAGTCCTGAAATAGAGCTATCTCACAGGATCACCAGCGTTGTTGCCCGCGTCCAGTGCTCGCCTTCTCCGTCTTTTCTTCTTTCTAGTCCTCATTCCCTTATCCCAGTGCAGAGTAGCAAACCGGACGCTCGTCTGGTTAACCTATCCCAGCCTTTCTTCTCCATTTCTCTCTCTTTCTCTCTCTATTGTGGTTGGCCAAATACATGATGGTGGTTATGCGAAGCCCAATGTGTGGCATGTGCGCGCACACTTCATTCATCTTTCGCGCTCAACCCACTCTTGCCCTCAGCTCACTGCTACAAGACGCTGATCACGTGAAGCCCAACGTACGATAAACTGTCGCAAAGGCATCGCTCGAAATTGCAGGTTGGAACGCCGCTGCCACGGCTGCGTTTACATGGCGCGAAAATAAATAAATAAATAAATAAATAAATAAAGAAAGAAAGAAAGAAAGAAAGAAAGAAAGAAAGAAAGAAAGAAAGAAAGAAAGAAAGAAAGAAAGAAAGAAAGAAAGAAAGAAAGAAAGAAAGAAAGAAAGAAAGAAAGAAAGAAAGAAAGAAAGAGTTCATGGTGAAGGACCAAGTACGGTAGGTGAGTAGATAATGGTCACGGGTGGAGTATCCAGATCACTCCAGCAGATAAAGGACATCACATTTTGGCGGGAAACTAATGTACTATTAACATACTGACGCATCATGAAATCCCTAACTTGACAGCCTTGCCAGTTACGTCACGAATTACGGCAAAAGAACATTTGCGGCATCCAGCGACCGCATCTGTTCCGACGATTTTCACGGCGTGGAATTGGCGGGAGTTCCCTTTTTTCCGTTTCAGCTTATTAATAAGACTATCTGGGCAGTGTATATTCTTTTCAGACACTTGCTTTGTCGTTACTATTTAATTCCGCTGACCGTAGCTGCATGCTATTGAACACTTTCATCTCAAGGGTGAAGCGTAATTGTTTGGATTTCTCAAACATTGTCGTCTGTTCCATTCATTCATTCATTCATTCATTCATTCATTCATTCATTCATTCATTCATTGTGGACTTGAAACTGCCGATCCCATCGCCCCCTGCAAAACGACAGGTAGCCTCTACGAAGCGCACGTGTGCACGCGGCAGAGTACCCTTTACAGGGCAGTTTTGGCCCGCTAATATGGTTATCCTAAAAGCTCGCGCAAAAATGAATTATATAGGTTTACAAGCGTTGATTGATTGATTTGTGGGGTTTAACGTCCCAAAACCAGCTCTGATTATGAGAGACGCCGTAGTGGAGGGCTCCGGAAATTTCGACCACTTGGGGTTCTTTAACGTGCACTGACACCGCACAGCACACGGGCCTCAACATTTCGCCTCCATCGAAATGCAGCCGCCGCGGCCGGGATTCGATCCCGCGACCCTCGGATCGGCAGCCGAGTACCATAGCCACTAGACCACCGTGGCGGGGCGGTTTACAAGCGTGGTTCAAGTGTCGGCACTTTGGATATTACATGAAAATATGACAAACAAAAAATTATTGCGCTCTTTGGCTTTCACTAGCCCTTCCACCGCAAAACACAGCATCTGATCACGACCAGAAGAATGTATGTAGTGATGCTTGAAGTTGAGTTCCAGGGACATTTCAGAATGCTTTCGTGCGTAGTTAAGTACAGAAGAAAAAGAGTTAACTACATGGAAAATAGGTGTTAGTACATTTGAAGTAGTCTTATCTGGTTTCACTGCGTGTCTGTTAGAGCGGTGAATACATGTGTATTTTTTTTTCTCTTGTGTGTTCGTTTGTTTTAAGCCAGACTCTCTTTGCTATGTATTGTTTGCCAACTAAATGAGTAGAGGGCATCGCCGTTGTCAACCTCTCCTGCTCGCCCATTCAAAAAGAACGCGAGACTTCAGCTCTAAATCTTCCACGCCTGGGTGCCCGATGGACTACTCGTATATATTAAACGATCAATCACGTATCAATCAACTTCCCTCATAATCCAAGTGTGTATCCATGAATTCAACCACCATCAGTCGTTGAACGTTCTATTGCGATTATTAATGACCAATTCTTTTAATCACGAATGCTGAGGCGATTTTCACAATCCGGCATTGTGTCTCCCTTCTGCGCATTCGCAGTGACTCGAACGAGCCAGACTCGGATGATGACCTCGACGACCAAGACTCGTCGGACGAGCAAGTGCCATTGAGGCGGCGTGCCGGCGGAGGCAGCAAGGGCGTCACGTCTTACTCCATCGAAGACATCCTCAAGAAACCCGGTGACGCTCACACAGGAAGGTCCAGGACCTCCCACAGAAGAACGCCGGCTTGGGGCTCCGATGACGGAGGCACGAACGGATCGTCTCCGCAACATGCCAGAGGTACGTAAGAGCCATCATCCTTTTTTACTAATTATAGTAACCGTAAATAAGCTACTCTACGCTAGTTGGCAAGCGTCATCATCATCATCATCAGCCTGTATACGCCCACTGCAGGGCAAAGGCCTCCTCCCATTGATCTCCAATTATCCCTGTCCTGTGCTAACTAGGCCCAATTTATCCCCGCAAACTTCCTGATCTCATCTGCCCACTTAACTTTCTGCCGCCCCCTATCACGCTTGCCTTCCCCGGGAACCACTATGTTACCCTTAATGACCAAGCGTGCTAAGTCCCAAATATTCGAAATCAGTCCTGAGACCCCTCATTTCTCCCAGCTACGGCGTTTCATAAAGGCTCGATCCAAAATCCCTATGCCGCGTTTTCTGTATCAAAATAAAGCTTAACATAAGCGACGTAAAAGCTCGCTCCTATTTGACAGCAATGACTTGACGGCAAGGGCGCAAGCCGTGGCGCGCTGCTTTAGGATGCTACGATATGTGGCTTTGTCTGGCTTCTTGCGACTACGTGCTCTGTTACACCACAATGAAATCGATGAACAGATCGCTAAAAACGATGTAGGACAGGGAATGTCGCAGAAACCAACGTTTCGACAAGTGGACTTGTCTTCATCAGTCGCCGTGCTGGCGAAGACAAGTTCACTTGTCCAAACGTCGCCTCCTGCGACATTCTCCGTTCTCTATCGTTTTTAGCGATCTGTTCATCGATTCAAGCCTCCATCTTCCCCTGAGCTTCTCTTCTAGTTTGGACCACAATGAAGAGTAATATCTACCACCGTTAAATGGATTCCCCTCTTGCAGATAAATGAAGCACTTTAATGTGTGACAGTGCGCTTTCTCGAACTTAGGCAACGTTCAGAAAGTATAATGTTTCTACCGCTGCGTATGCTGAAACAGTTGTCTAAATACGAACTAGGTGCTACCTTCTCTAACGGCGCCTCTTGTAACAAGCCACATCAAGCGCTGTCCTCCTTCTTCATGAAGTGCTAGCCAACTTTACCCTTTTACATCCAGATGCTCTGAACCGTTTAATTGATAATGGCTGCTTTTGTTTATGCTGTGACGCATACCATTAATTGATGCTCTTTTGACACGTAGCATGCAATGGCTGTGAATCTGCATGTTGTGGCTCTGAACAAACTCAACATAGTACACAATATGCGCTCTCCAGCTCAAATAACTTTTTTCCAGTGGCAAACAGGAAGCAATCCAGCATGCAGCGAAGTTACAAGCCATACCTTCGCAGCATTTTTTAAGTTGCGTCTTGCTTATCGATCTAGGCGCATATTATCTAAACGTAGTTGTCGTGTACTTAATTATCCACGAGCACATTCATGAAAGCAAGGCTATTTTATTTGGGAGATCAATAGCTACTAATGAAACATTTCAGGCACATTTTTATGGGCACTTCTTGTCGTTGCTGCCATTCGTTTATACGCAGCTGTTACATGCGCTGAAAACACAGTAGCCATTGTGCTCTTTGATCGGTGCTGAGGGCCTCGCCATAAGGTGCCTCCCAAAGAGAAGCGAGGATCTTTGAAAATAAGATGTAAGAGCTAGCGCGCAGATTACTGCAGTTACACGAAATTTGCAGTTACGCGAATCATCGAGTTTTGGTTCGGAAAAGCGTTGATTTGTTTAATGGTCTACATAAGTATAATACTGGCAACGTTTCAACCGTCTGGCAGATCTGCTTTCCTAATCATCGCTATGAAAAATAGAGACCGAAGGTCCCAAATGCATCCAAACTCTTAAAAAAGCCTTCTTGTACGTAAACCATAAGCCATGTCTGTCATTTTCATTTTGAACTTATGTATTATCAGCCCCACGAGCACTGTGGTAGCGGTGGGGGAAAAACATGAAAACATAAGGCATTCGAAGTCCAGAAGTACCATGCGTATTCATTGAGCCTACGCTAAAGTAGTACGAAGGATAAAAAAGCGAATATTTGATATTTCCATATTATCTTTAAGACGCGGACGGTCACTAAGTTTGGTTCTTTGATTAAGAATACGACCCATAATTTTCGAGGCATCATTTGCAGGTTGCAGCAAAGAGTCATCAGGCCTGCTCAAGCACTAGCTGAGCGATGAAACCGTACAGGATGCGTTATGAAGAGTGCTTACGCGAAGCACCTACCTGGGTATCTGCAACGTTTCTCGCATATGTCGAATAGTGACCACAAGCAGCGAGGTTCGCACTTAGCCACAACTCTTAACAACCCTACTTCCAGCCGCCGGTCATAACCATTATCAACTGCAGAATGGGAGCACGGATATCGCAAGCAGCTCGTAAAATGACCGCTGCCCATCTTCACTGTTTAACGAAGCGAGCCATCCCATAATCACCCGTGGTCAGCTTCCCTTGCCCGTTAGACCGGATGTAACGAAACTGCGTCCACAACACACACACACACACACACACACACACACACACACACACACACACACACACACACACACACACACACACACACCTCGAGTGTAGCACAACGGCCAATGTATATACTTCGTGAATAATGAAACGAACGTGCCGAGGTGCCGTTATAAGCGTTTTATGAGAGCCCTAGTACGTACAGCTTCAGCGCAACCGCTACGTTCGCTGTATAACACTCGTCGAGCTGTCCAGAGACCTGCGACCCTCCCCATCTGGCGGACAGTGGCAAACGAGAATTCAATTAGTTCGTCCCTCGTCCACGAGAGGTGACACGCGCCACTAACAACCACGGCGCCGCACGCGCTCAGCACACACGGAGGACTGTGATTACGGCTGCCACCGCCGCCGCTGCCACCTTGTGGCGGGAGCGATAGGTGTCACGCTCCGTGGCCCCGCAGACGACTCATTTCATGGCGATCGGAAGCGGACGACAAAAACGCGGTTATAATCTCTCCCCAGCCAGCGTTGTGGCCCGGCCGATCACCGCCGCCGACCCACCACCGCCACACCCAAGCTGTTATTCCTGCCCCCAACCTCGGAAGTTGAATAGAAACTGGAGCCCCCTTTCCCCACGCCGGAGGCCTCCCTTTATTCCCGTTTAGAGCGAGTGCCCGAGGGATTCGGGGAAAGGGAGGGAGGGGAAATTCCCAAGGGGCATTTTGTTCTCGCGGCGTTCACTTTTCGACGCCACCAATTCAGTGGTCTCTGCTCTGACTCCTACTCTAGGTCGGTGACTCTGATGCGGTACGTTCTTTACTGACTCTCGGGAAGGTGAAAAAAAAACGGGGGAGGACCAGATAGAAATCGGACGCCGCTGGCGCTGTGGGGAGATCAATCGCGGCCCTAGGGAGTTCTCGTAGCAAATAGGGGACGTGTTGAGAGGCACTTGAATAGAGGGAAAACGAATTTAGATTTGTGTCCATTGATAGCGACCGCCGGTCGCTCTGTATACTTTTCCCCGGAAAATGATGAGGCCCGTCGCAGCAGGTGCTCAGCAGGCACATTTTTTGCCACTCGGGCGTTTGTCGCGCGTTGTCTCTCTCTCTCTCTCTCTCTCTCTCTCTCTCTCTCCTTTTTTTCCTGGTTGCCAACAGCGCCACATGATGGGCTACTCTTCAAAGCAAGCAGTGAACATGTTGGCTGCTTGCCTTTTTTGCATGGTGGTAATCCATACTTGAATTCGGTAATCCATACCATAGTGTACTGTGGTCATAAACTACGCCCATGACCACATAGACGTAACTTAATTTCCTCAGCTACGTAGGCGTAGCTGCTCTCTTATTTTTCGGTATACATTGCTGATAAATAATGCAGCATTGGCACGTGTCGCAATGCTCCGTCCACGAAGAAACGCCTTATTCAATTTACTTACCCTCTAGGAGATTGGTCTGGTCATCCCCAACAGAGGCAATAACTTTCCTATACTGTAGTAGCGGAACTATCGTCTTCTAGTTGAATTATAGGCGTATAACACGGGCGACCAAGACATTCGCATAAAGCCGTGTATTTAACATTACATTTACAGTTAAATCTCCCGCGCAGCACGCTTTAATCAAACTTTTCACATGACTTGAGGATCACAGCCACCGAGATACTTCAAACAGCATTTTTTTTTTAAATACGCAGATGGAAACGCGTGTTTTTTCATCAGGTCCATTCCACGAAAATCGCATCTTACGTTGGCAGATTCAAATTCCCTGTCATATGCCAAGACCACTTTGCATTTGGTTAATGTACTAAGTAATCTTAAATCTTAATGAAATATAATAATTATTATTGTTTCCTTTCCTTAATTAGTTTTCTTTGATGCTGTGATTTATTATACAAATTATTATTGTGCTTATGTACTTTCTTCCATTAGACCCCCTACTAGCCAATGGCTATGGGTCTAATCAGTGTTGTAAATTGACATGAACTGTATCGAAATCAACTTCAATAAACTTCAAACACAACGCACACAAATATGCGATCTTTCTCATGTTGCAAGCAAGGGTCATGTCCAGCCTTTTAATCAAACCAATCATCCAAGCGTTCCGCGACGATCGCACTCGCACGCTACTGTACACGATAACTTCTACGCTTCTGTGGACCGAAATTTTCGCCGCTTGTTGGGGACAGTCATCTTTGGTCGAGGACTGCGGGTCAAGCAGAAGGAGCGACCACGACAGCATTCGCACCGTCCTTATCGCAAGCTCGCTGCCGGTGTTGGCTTATCATCAAATGTGACGTAACCAATCCAGCACTCCCTGAGCATGCCCACGCAGCAAGGCGCTAAGGCCAGAGGTCAAGATTACGCAAGCTTGCCTTAAACGTTAGTTAGGCCGGAATTAATGAAAATCTTTTTTTTTCTCTAGAATTACTGGTAAGACATTATTAAAGCCGGTCTTCACACCTGCCATATCGATAGTGAAGGTGGCTAGTCAACGCAAAAAGCACTTACGAAAGAAAATCTTTTCTTTTTTTGAATTCCTCCCACTCACCTCTCACCTTATATAAATTACCGGAGTTCAACTAGCATTCCTGGAGAACACGTGCCCAGAGGTATGCAAAAGGCCCTTCCCATGTAAGGCCACCCGAACAAGTGTATGCCGATTGAAACCTACCACCGCTAAAGTATGTCACAAAAGCTCATGGTGCTAGGCCGACACTCCCCCCTCCCCACGAAAATGAAAACCTGAGACATCTACAAAGAAGACGAAAGGACGATAAAAAAAATGAAATAAAGCACCGCCGCGTGTGTCTTTCTTCTGTCGACTTTGTGCAATGTGCTCGGGAACATCAAATTCACATGTAAGAGTAGCTATACACAAATTGAAATTGACGGTTTTTCACTTACTCGTGCTATTTCAAACGTCGTCCTCATTTCAGGCCACTCCAAGTCCGAACAGGAGTCGAGTCTCGAGGCAGAAGTGACGTCATCGTCCGCAGACGCCGAATGCAACGGGATGCCGCCCTCCGCGTCCCAGCAGCAGCTCAGCGAACAGACGACGACCGCCGCTGCGGCAGCCGCGGCCGCAGCCGCAGCCGTAGCGGCGTTCCAGCCACAAGCCGCTGCTCTAGCCCTGTGGGCCGGAGCCGCAGCCTCAAGTCCAGGAGGCGTGGGCTTCGCATCGTTCCCGTTCACGAGGTTCGCACCCATGATGGCGCCGTTCCCGTGCTCCTACTTCTCGCAGATGGCCGCCATCTACCCGCACGCCCAACCACCGCAGCCGTCGTCCTCGTCTGTCGAGCCCGCGATCGTGGTGGACAGCAACATCGTTGCTGACTCGGCGACTTCGCCGTCACCCGCGGCGGAGACACCGCCAAGCGCGGTGCACCCGAAGCCCAGTTCGCTGGCACTGACCCCGTGATTTGTCGGCGTGACGCGTACGTTGTTGCTTTGTTTGTACGCGTGTTATCTGTTGAGCAAATGCGAAGGCCTTCTTTTCTTTCTCTCTCTCTCTCTCTTTTTGAGCTCGAAAACAAAATCGTGGTGAACAGAAAGTCGAGTTCTACGACTTTTTCTTTTTCCTTTATTTTCTTTTTTCGTGAGTTGCGGTTATCTCTAGTGACGAGGAAGCAAGAAGCAGCTGCTTTCGGGGTACCAGAAATAGAGATCCGAAAAGAGAACAGCCGGGCACCGACTGGCACGGTTTGAAACTTTATGAACTTTCCGGCTCACCCACGGAAGCCTTGTCTACAATACATTGGTTGATACATCCTTAATACAAAAGTTAATACATTTTAAACCATTATGGTCAGTATACGGATCTTTTCTCTTCAAATATACATCATTCCGATCGGACGGTTTTCGTCCATGCCCTCGACTTCAGATTGATAAATACATTTATTGTCGTTTAATAGAATGTCAAGAACTAGTGGGGTTGTCAGGGAACTCGTGTAAGACAAAAAATAACTGCAAGCATTTTGTTTACGCACATCGACAGTGCAAAGAAGTTCCGAGAAAGACATTGTTACCGGCGTAAAAGGGTGCTCCATATATGACAGTAAGTGAACACTGGGAGCGCCCTGTGCGCTTGTCGAAAGGCACGGCCCATTTTGACAAAGATAAGCGAAAAGATATCAGAAAAGAAAGGACCTTATGGTCTGTTAACGCGCGTGGGTTATACAGGTCGTTATAGCCTCGGAATAATGTGATCGTGAGCGATGCAGACAGTAATGTCTAACCGAAGCAGCTGGCTGAATGCGTTTGTCAAGACACTAGTCATGAGAAGCACCGCAGTTCCCGCAAGGAAGTTTAGAACGATGATAACGATGGCGTTCCAGCTGCTTTAATTGACGACAGTTGGGTAATGTACTACGTCGGTGTTATACCAAACATGACATTCGGGCTCTTGCTGAACTATACAAATGTTTCAAAAAGGGGTCAGTAACAGCAGTGGAACAGAAGACGTTGATAGATGCAATGTTTGGGGCACGGAAACTTGACATGTTGGTTTAGCGATAGTTTTTGTTTTATCTAAAACGACGATGAGAGGAGGATGTTATGTGTACAAACTCTTTATTCTGGATGGCGAATATTTAGCCTCGATCCTTAAGCTTATGCAAGGTTTTTCACAAGTAACCCTACACGTAAACCCCTTACGTCCCGCGAAACCGCCTTTCATGACATAATATGTTGATAAACTGGTGGTTAATCAGCGCAGCCGCTTATCGACTGTCCAATCATCGCTTTTTTGCCAGGGTTGCCCTTCATCTGTCAAAAGACACGCGTTAAGTAATTAAGAATGTTATACATTTCTAATACACTATTACCAACGACGCAAGACGCGCATATACATGTCGACAAAGATAACACAGTAAAACGATCAACATGTCAAAGTTAGTTATCACGCATAAACAAAACGACGGCGTGGGTCCTGATAATATACTCGAGGCATTAGGGCT
Source organism: Hyalomma asiaticum (assembly GCA_013339685.2). Classification (NCBI taxonomy): domain Eukaryota; kingdom Metazoa; phylum Arthropoda; class Arachnida; order Ixodida; family Ixodidae; genus Hyalomma; species Hyalomma asiaticum. The sequence goes on along the minus strand of CM023486.1, from coordinate 81,369,996 downwards.
GGTCACTTGTTAACACCTCAATAATGTTCACTATGGACACAAGAACAAAGAAAGCGCTGGTTCCCCACCTTAGGCGTTTACTCGAAGTTGTACTATTTATCCTGTGCGTTATGAGAATGCGCGCAGTAGCACGTTGTTTATCGTTGAAGTCATCAGCATCTGGTCACCAAAAGAGAGTGGAGTTTTCACGTTCGTATAGCTAGTCACACGAAATAAACAAATACCTTGCTACCAAAGTTCATGACGTCTACTGTGAAGACTACGTAAGGGCTATGACATTTCCTTCGCGTTGTTGTAATGATTACTATAATCTCCTACACATTGTCCAAGAAGCCTCGCGTCGGAGCTCTCTGCTGACTCGACATGGCGACAGGTACCCCGTTTCATCCTTCTGGACTTCGTGGGTAGGACATGAAGTCAGAGAGGACTGCGTGCTTTCTTTGGAGTTCGGTGGTACGATTTTTTTTTTTTTTTGACTTCGTGTGCGGTAGGATTTTACTATCTGGACTCTGTATTCGTGCTTACCCGTGAAGTTCTAAGCCAAAGAGTTTAAAAGTTGGACCTCGGCCATATCTGCGGTCACTCTCCCCTGAGCAAGGAACCAGGTTTGTTCCGAAATGTTGGCGTGCAAACTGATTATTTTGTTTTGGCTCGAGCGACGGTTGTGGAGCCAGTCGAAACCAAAACTAGCGTGCTGAAACATAACATACCAACCGGCCTTATTAAAAGTATGCCGGAAGGTATTTTCTGCAGCATCACTCATGGCCAGGAGGTTGCCGTGGGGCGTTAGAAACAATTACTGCATAATTCAGTTGCCATGATAAAGCTGTAGGAACGCACAGAAACGTTCTGCGAAGTCTCACTGTTCGGTGGAATTGATAAAAAGCTTAGATTCGAGGCTACGTTTGTAAAAATCTATATATTGACGTCATCCTCTTTACAGTGATCTCGTGTTTCTCGCCTCATTGTGGCCACCTACCATCAATGATGAGAATGTTGTCAATAAAGTAAATGCCCCTACAGACGTGCGTGTGTCTGTGCCTTTATCTCTGCATGATTGGGGGGGGGGGGGGGGGGGAGCAAAAAGCTTATGTACATGCTGCGGTCATATCGCGACTATATATATGAGCGTAAACAGTGTATCCGTGGAGTACTCCCCGTCGCTGTATATGCTCAACGCGACATGCTCAGTGCGGATCAGGTTAACCTGTTGTATACGCTTCAAGCGGCAAGAATGGGAGTAGAGCTGCCGCCATAGAAAACATACGACGACGCTTCTGAGGAACTTGAACGGGCTTCGCATCAGGATTGCAATAAAAATATAGCTCACGCTGAAGAGGACAATGACGCGTTAACGGTTTCTTTGCGTCTGTGTGGCTTATATAGTGCAAAAAAAGTTACGTATGGCTTTGCTAAAAGACGCTTGTGCTTTTGCTTAACTTTGCAATGTTTTGACAGACCCTGCAGCTCACTTAGTCATTCGTTTTTGCGATAGGCGAGCAATGCCGTCTTTTTTTTTTTTAGTTTAGCGTGAGCACAACTTGACAAGTACTCGAGCAAAGATCAGAGAAGCACTGTGGTGTGGTTTCCGCAACGAAATTCCTTTGCATTGAGAAAATACTTGACGATTAAATAATTTACGACTTACAACGCTACAAGATCTTAATTATAGATAGCTCTGTGTCGTACTTAAGATGTAGACCATTGAATAATCGTTACAGGCGCATTTAAGTCTCCTTATGTGCATTGAATACGATATCCCGGCGCGTCTGGGCGTGGAAACTGTGCTGTGTGTCACGTGATACTATCACGTATGTTATAATACATTTATAATTCTTATTACAATATTGTGATACAATTACCTTTACAATGAGTCACTTACCTCGCGCTGATCGCACGTTATCGGTCTGTCAGTGATTTGGAGGACCCCCTCTACTGACTGAATGAGTTTGTACACAGTTATCAAAAGTGCTTTAATGACGCTTCAAAAATAAGAAGGAGAATAAAAGAGAGGCAACAGAATATGCCCCGATGTCACCCGCGGTTAAAACTTGACAACACAATAAGTGACAAATGTCTGCTGAGCTTGCAAAACCGCAGTAGTCGACACGCAAGGTGAACCACGCAAGTTTAAACACGAATTACTGACGACGTCTTAATTGTACCTCAGTGTAGTTTCTTCGTACACAGACGAAAACAACGAGAGCGGTTCTAGACGATCCTACCGGACTCATTCATCGAGATGACTCTTCAGAAAAGTATTGACGCCCCACTGTACCACTCGGACTCCCCAACCCGAACCTCAACAAGAGCTATGAAGTCATGTGGAGACAATACAGCCCGAGACTTTCCCTTCACCACACGTACTCTCACACATACAGCAGAAGTGAATCCATTCTGAACGTTATGCGTAGAGGTCGCCCCACTGAAACATATAATCTGAGACGGTCGGCCGGACCCTCCATCGGACGTTCTTCCGGCCGAAGCTCCCCGGAAGCGTAGATTACATTTCTTAGATCTGAAGATCTCGGCACGCAGATCCTCGCCTCTAAGCCCTATTGTTGTTGTTGTTATGTGGGGTTTAACGTCCCAAAACCAGCTCTGATTATGAGAGACACCGTAGTGGAGGGCTCCGGAAATTTCGACCACCTGGGGTTCTTTAACGTGCACTAACATCGCACAGTACACGGGCCTCAACATTTCGCCGCCATCGAAATGCAGCCGCCGCGGCCGGGATTAGATCCCGCGACCCTCGGATCTGGTCTAGTACCATAGCCACTAAACCACCGTGGCGTGGCATCTAAACCCTAAAAACGCTTGATTGCTAAACTCATACAGTTCTTTTTTTTTTCTTTGTCTTGTCTAAGTAGTCCTCCTTTTCAAAACAAACGTCTCGGTTCGTGGCCGATCCCCCTCGGTAGGTTGCGCCAAAGCTTCAAAGGAACAACCAACCATCCAACCAACCAACCAACCAACCAACCGAACGGTCACTGCATGTATTGCCTTCGTGGCGCCTGTGTTGCTTTCGACAAAAGATAACACATATTTCGTGCGAATCAAAATTTAAAAAGAACAGATTTGCTGAACAAGGGCTGCGTGCGTCCATTGTCAGCGTAGAAGGCATTATAGAGGCTGAATCTAGCCCGGCAGACGAAGAAATGAGCCGACTTGCGGTGTTCGGTTCCATAAACGGCAAACAGACGCGTAATGTCTTTCTTACATGCGTGGCATGTGACCTGCTTAGTTGGATAGCTTGGATAAGATGCGATGTGGTGAGCAGATCCATATCTGTAGCACTGCGGCATCGAATTGGCGTCACGAGTCGCATTTCGATGTCCATCTGGAACGCCATGTTGTGCGTCACGTTGGACGCGGTGGAATGAGGAAGGAAGAGCCTGGCAACCGCCATGTTGGGAAGCCGGAGAAGAAGGAGCACGAGAACGGACGCCATCTTGCCTTTGTGCATAGAGGCACGTTGTACCGGCGAACCTTTGAAAACTTGTAGTTCCTCGTGGACACACTCGATGCTTCAACCAATGTCTTCGGTTCTCTGGAGTGTTAGGGAACCACTTTCGTGGAGAGGTTTCTTGCTTGAAAAACTTCATGCAGGTAAATATACATGGAGGTAGTTTGAGGTGATCCGGAGAGGGCTATCCCTCACAAATACTAGGTGGGCTCCTCATTACAGGATACCATTGGCGACTGCCGCGGCTCGGGCTCGGTCGACCAGGGCGTTCTGGCTCGCCAGGTCGGAGCAGGTCGTTCTCTTATTCTCGTGGACGACACGCTTTGGAGGATCTGGTCGAAAGCGACTCGTTAGTTCCATCCGCCAAACTCGCAGGCTGGAGGTAAGTCGACACGATGCAGCGGCAATTCTTGAAAATTTCAGCTGCCTGCTGCTTTCCGTGACGGGATATAATGCAAGGCAATCAGTTCTTTTCCCGTAGTGTTTGTCGAGTATCTGTAGGACGCCTTGAACAGGGACAGTCGCGATGTCGGCTTGTGAAGCTCAAGTTGCTGGAAGGGACGCTGGCCATCAAAACCGTGGGTTCCATTCAAAATTGCCTTCTTCTTGTCGTGGGATAACGTGTCACCTCCTGGCCCCAGTGGGCGCATTCGTTTTACAAGACTCGGACGGCTCCAGACGGCCCTGGACGCCTGCGGCGCAGTGGTATTTCAGGGGACCTCCCGGAAGCTCCGCTCACACTGGCAGGCCAGGGCAACACCAAGTAGAATTTTTAAAGACGGATACTGAGCTGTGGGAAGATGCCCTCTGCGACGGGCCTCCCGTGGTCCGCCGGGCCCTAGTTCAACGGGCACGTGTGGTCGCCGAGATCGTCTTAGGGATCCCGGACTAGGGTTCCCTCCCGCATACTCACTATTTATTACGAAATAAAAATGTTCATTCTCTCATTATCTCTTGAACGCAGAAATTTCGGTCTTTCTGTTTGTCAGTCTGTCACACGATTCGGCCACCCGGCCAAAGCTTAAGCACTTGCCTAACGCCCAGCTATCTTGAACTGGTAGCTGCGTTCGTACCAGTGAACATTGTCGATCAAAAAGCAAATAATACGCATATCTGAGGTGCAACATTAATACGTTTTTATTAGGCGGTGTGTTCCTTTACTAAAAACTACATAGATACGCAATTCTAAAGACCCTAGTGTTTGTTAGGACGCGCTAAAAATGCGACCCTATGCACGAAAAAGGCCTCTGCCGACAATTTGATGCTGCCACGTGGCAGTTGCCCAGAGATTCTGCACAAGCTCGTGTTTCCCGACGGCGCTGCCAGATGGCGTCCATATCTCACGCAGCGTAGTACGGCCGGCAGAAGACTATCGTCTTTCGACGACATTTGCAGCTAAGCACGCAGATACGCATCCAATTTTAGGGGCGAAGCTCCTTAAAGCGGCACCCGTTCGTCCCTCGTCGTAGTCGTAGTAGTGCGTAACCAGTCTTACGCTTTGACCTCCAAGGTGGTGCCGGTGGGAGATTTCTCCTGTGCGTTGTTGAACAATAAAAAATTCGCAGCGTGCGCGTTAACTAAAAGCCGAATTCTTCTGTCTCTCATTCCCCATTAGCAGCCATTTCGTGCGTCCCCGATGCATGTAGTAGTAGTAGTAGTAGTAGTAGTAGTTAGTAGTAGGTAGCCACCGGCGCGTGCCTGCTGGAGCGCACGCACGCGCCGAGGGCGAGCGCGTGGCACCTGGCGCTCGCCCTCGCCGCGAGCGCCGGGAGCCACGCGCTCCCCGGCAAACTCGACACTGCCCCGGCAAACGCGAGAGACAACGTTGGCGCAGGCAGCGTCTCCTAGCGAGTTTCTTTTTTTTAAAGACGATAGTCTTTCTTGGGATACTTCAACGCAGAAATTTTGGTGTGTGTGTGTGTGTGTGTGTCTGTCCTGCTGCGAAAGGTGAACCCCTTCCTCAACGACCACCCAGCTTGAACTGGTGGCTACCTTCATACTTCTGAACACAGTCGGCCAAAAAGCAAATATTACGCATATCTGAGGCGCAACATCAATACGTAAGTCTTAGACGGGGCGTTCCTTTAGTAGAAAATACATAGATGCGTAATTCTAAAGACCCTAGTGCTTGTTAGGATGCGCAAAAGTGGGCGTTTCCTGTACTAGGCAAGCTTCTTGCGTTTCCCGAAAGCATGGCCGGATGGCGCCCTTACCTCGTGCTCGTGCCGAACGGAAGGCAGGGAACGGCCGCCCGCCACTCCGGCCGGTCCCTTTCTCTCCTCGCCCTTGGTCTTGCTGTCCATTACTTCGTGCTTGAGCAGAAGCATTGCGTCCTGTGTGCAGAGTTTGGCCCGGAAACCGAGCATGGTGTCCGGGTATATGTTGTTTTCTTCCAAGTATTGCTGCCACCGATTCAGCAAGACATGTTCTAGCAGCTTCCCGACACATGACGTGAGGGATATTGGCCTCAAGTTTTCGATACCCGGTGGCTTGTTTGGCTTTGGGATTAGGACCGCTTTGGCGGTCTTCCACTGCTGCGGTAGTTTTCCGTCTCTCCAGCACTGGTTGAAATATTTAGTGAGGGCGGATATTGTCGTATCACTTAGATTTCGTAGTGCTTTGTTAGTGATCTGGTCTATCCCGGGCGCCGACTTGCAGTTGATCGATTGGAGCACTGCACGCACTTCCCATTCTTCGATATCCTTGTCCAGGGGTGCGTTGTCCGTGCCGGTGTATATCGGCAACGGATCCGTCGGTGTCTCCGGGAGGTATTTGGTGTTGAGGCGTCCACGGCAGTGCTGGGGCTGGACCTGCAGGGCGCGTTTGATAACGTGCACCACTCGGCCATCCTCAAACAAGTGTCCCACCTTAACATGGGAACAAGATCCTTCAACTACATCAAAGACTTTCTGACGGATCGCACAGTACAAGTGATAGCAGGGGACCTGCAGCTCCCACCCAAACAACTCGGGAGCACAGGCACGCCACAAGGATCAGTGATATCCCCGCTGCTATTCAACCTTGTAATGATCGGGGTTGCCAACAAGCTCAACACCATACAGAACGTCAAATACACCATATATGCGGATGATATTACGATCTGGAAAACGCAAGGCAGCGACGGACAACTCGAGGCGGCGTTGCAAGAAGCGGTGTCAGCAGTCGAAGATTACCTACAACACACGGGTCTGAAATGCTCACCGGCAAAATCGGAATTGATGTTAATCACCCCACGAGGCAAGCGCTTCAAGGAGCAACCCGTAAACATCACTATCAGGACGGGCGATGGAGGAGAAATCCCCAAAGTTAAAGCACTTAAAGTTCTGGGCCTCCGGCTCAGGGACAAGGGCAGCAACGAAAAAACCCTAGTGAATGAATTACAAACGAAGATAGTACGAGCCGTCCGGCTCATCAACAAGGTTGCCACAAGACAACAAGGCATGAAAGAAGACAGCCTGCTGCGGTTAACACAGTCCTTTGCGATTAGCCACGTTGCGTACGTGGCGTCCTATCACAACTGGCGGGCGGACGAAAAGAAGACAATTGACGCTGCCATCCGCAAGGCATACAAGAGCGCCATAGGGCTATACCATCACACAAGCACGGAGCACATGCTCGCTTTGGGCGTACACAATACGCTCGAAGAGATCATGGAGGCCCAACGAACAGCGCAGTACCATCGCCTAGCTCAAACCAGAACGGGGAGAGCCATCCTGAACAGGATAGGCATGGAAATACCACATACCTCACCGAGGGAAGCGGCCGCCTTACCCCAAGACGTGATGCGCAAGATCCGGATACCACCTGCACCAAGACACATGCACCCGCAGAATGACCAAGAACGAAGAACGGCAAGAGCGGTGGCACTAACAAAGAGCCATCGCAACGATCCACACGCCTACTACGTGGACGTGGCCAAATACCACAACGTGAAGAACGCCTATACGGCGGCGGTCCTCAGAGCAAGCACCGGGGAACTCGTCTCCGCAGGAAGCATACGGTGCAGAACACCAGCGCAGGCGGAAGAATACGCCATTGCACTGGCAATGCACGCAACAGACTGTCGCACGATAATAAGCGATGCAAAAACGGCGGTCACCAACATTTCGCAAAACAGCGTATACCCCACCACGGCAAGAGCGCTAACTTCAACAGCACAGAATGGAAGACTGGCAACCAACGTCACCATCAAGTGGTTCCCGGCACACGCTGGCAAGCTGGACGAGTCGGTTGGTCCAAACCGCAACGAGGAAGCAGACAGGGAGGCGCACGCGCTAACAAGACGCGGGCTCCCGTCATCGCTCCCCGATATGCGCGAAGCAGACCCGACAGAAGCCAAGGCCGAGAACGCGAACAGCGAAGAATTTGCCGTCACCAAGTACGGAGAAGTCCTGCAGTGGTACAGGGCAAGCCGTAACAAGTATCCACCACCTCATCGGGACCTAACACGCAAGGAAGCGACCACCTTCCGACAGTTACAAGTTACAAGCAAGAGCAATTTGGACTCCGGTATGGGCGAAACACGTCTGTCCGGAAATATATCACACGGACACGTGCCAACGATGTAAGAAGGCACGGGCCACCCAGAGCCATATACTCTGGGAATGCTCGCCTCCCGCACCCAACACCCAAGACATCGAGATGCCAGACAAGATCGGCAATAAGATTACCAGCACAGACCTCGAGACTCAAAGGGCCGTCGTCCAGCACGTCCTCGAGCTCCTAGACCGGCAGAAACCCGAAACGTCGTCTCGCTCGCGGGGCAACGGATAAGGGTGGACGCAAGGTCTAGGACGAAGATACGGAGCATCACAACGAAGGCAAGATTACCCTCAGAGACAAGATCCAGCACGTGCCACGTTCCCCTTGGAGCGCGAGGCGGCCAGTGCTCGCCTTCGGGCTTGTAGTACGGCCCCCGCCTCCGTAGGGCAAGCGGGCACGCAAGTCTCCATCCCTATCCGCTCCCCTGTTTTGCCGGATCGAACCAATAAAGTTGTTCTCTCTCTCTCTCTTTCTCTCCTCGCGTCTCTTCGTTTTCCCTCTCGCTTGCGCAACTCCTCGGGGGAAATAGAAACACGCGAAACGGGACTCATGTAGTACGGCCGGTAGAAGGCTATCGTCTTTCGACGGCATTTGCAGCGAAGCACGGAGATACGCTGCCAATTTTTTTTATTTAGTTTTTATTTTATTTCTTGTAATACAAGAAAAAGGATACAGCGGCAAAAGGCGTTTCTCACGCCTGACAAAGGCCCCTGCACCTGTAGTTCGTCACAGATACACATTTGCCCTTCTTTCCTTTTTTTTTTTTTTTTTGCAGATACAACACTCAACAACAAAACCCCGACATGTCATGTATCACATGCGCGCGGAATACAATAATAAAAAAAAGCAACACGTTTATACATTTAACATAGTGCGGATACACTTGTCTTGCACATGAGAACCAAAGCTCGATACATCCTATACCACAGTGGAACAACACACCTTCCGAACACTAGTGAACATGTCACAGCCCAATTCTACCTACTCTTTTTGTACAATATAGCTTAGTGATGATAAGTTATTTCTTTTTTGATCAAAATTTCTTTAACTTGTTTTTTAAATGTCCCTAGCCTGTCGTCAAACCGCAAGACATTTTGCAATTCATTAACTAATCGCGTTGATTGGTATTGTAGCGTTTGTTACCGACTGCTCGCGTTGGAGAAGCGTTCACCGGCAAAACCCATATATATATATATATATATATATATATATATATATATATATATATATATATATATATATATATATATATATATATATATATACTGAATCTTGACTTGCAATGAAGTGCCGGTGGGAGATTTCACTTGTGCATTGTGCATAGTTGAACCGTGAGGATTCGTAGCATGCGCGTTAACTAAATTAATCCGGAACTCGGCACGATCTACGATGCACATCCCGAGCTTCGCCCACTCATCATCATTCACTCCGTGGATATGCTGTAATTTCTTTTTTCTAGAGGGTGTTGGCCAGAGGACTTTGGAACCACGTGATAGTGGTATCATGTCTGTCAGCAAGGCGTCGGCGAGCCGCCCGGAACTAACCGGGAAATCGGTAAATCGAAAACGCTCAGTAGGAATGTCTCGAACGAGCCTTTCTGGGTTTCCCAAGGTACTGCAGCTCTGTCGGGATAAGAGAGAAATGGTTGCGGCGACGGCGGCGCCACAACACCATGGCTGGAGCACCGGGGAGCGCTGTGGGCGCCTGAGCACAAGAATTTGGCGCCGTATAGTATTTGCAGGCGTATAGTGCCTGGAAAATATACTTTCCAAATACTACAGTAGGGGCCGAGGTAGCATCAAGGAGGTTTAAAATAAAAAAATTGGGTAGCATTCTTGTTCCATGCTGCCTTCCAAAGAAGAAGCGTCGGCGGCTACTCCTGAAATACCTTCGAGGCGTAAAGACCAGCTAAAGCTTGGATTCAGCCGAAAACGGGCAACTCTTAAGTTTATTGCGCGAGGCGCCAACGTAGGCGTATCAGCCGTGGTTGCAGAGATGCGCGCAGAGTCGCGCTAGTGAAGCGATACAATAGCAAACAGAAACAAGATACAACACATGGCAAATATTTTTCCTCTTTGTGGCCCGGGTAACGTTGAGTTTGCTGGCGTCTCTTGTGGACCGAAAAAAAGTTATTTCACTCACTCTTTCTAGCCCGCCACAATATTGCCTTGCTTTCCGCAGAGGACATCCGTTCTCAAGGAGGTTTAAAATTAACCTCCTTATCCGTTCTATGCTTGTGCTACATAGACGATCATCATCACCAATGGGTGACGCGGTGAAAGAAATTAAGGCAGTGCACAGCACGCGGCGCATCTGCCACGCAGTCCACGCGCCACGAGAGGCCTCGCAAGAACGTTCGCCAGGCTCGGCAGGTCATGGATCTGCGGAGGCGCAGGTCGCGGTTCTCAAGGCTCGGCAACGTACGGGGGTCCAAGAAAAGCCAAATCCCAGCAAACAGCACCATCGCCGAGAGATTTGAGGTAAGCAGCCGATGACTCAGAAGAGAACCTTTTAGGCCTCGCGCTGTGCCACCCTTTGCCATCTGTAGCCGCCACAATCGCACGGCAATTGCTTCGGTAAGCGACGGCATCAATGCGCGTGTAATATCTCCTTTTCCCGACAGCCGACGCTTCTGGTCTATTGAGGACAGATTCGCACTCGTAGGGCGCACCTTCTGGTTGAAGCGTTTGCGCTTCAGCGAACTTTCGTTAAGCACTTTAACATACTGCGCACCCTTGTAATGCTATTGCGTTTCAGAAGGCGCGTTCCTGTTGCAACATCAACTATACACGCGGCGCGTCTGTGCACAGCAAGGGGACTTCGGGCTTTTATGATTTTTGTGCAGGCGCTTGGCGCCGGTATATAGTTTGTCCTTCTGATCGTTAAGAGATTATAGACTAGTGCTCTGCGTTAAGTCTGCGATTTTACTACAAGGTTTCAAATACGAGCATCGTTAAGATCAGTGGAGTAGGTAAATTTTTTTTTTTTTTCAGGAAGGGTTTGGATCTCACACAGGGGGTGTGGGTGGCGTTAGTCTTAGTGAAGCCGCATGCCTTCCCGTTACCGGTCTGCAATGCTTATTTATTTATTTATTTATTTATTTATTTATTTATTTATTTATTTATTTGTCGCAAGCATTCATTTAGGATTACAGAACACGGAAGTGTCGCATGTCATGGCAAGATATCAAAAACAAGTGCAACGTGAAGAACGGAAATGCTGATAAATGTTTAGAAGCAAAAGGCAAACAACAACAACCGGCAAAGTACAAAATTGTGCAACGGAAATATTGTCGATCGGCGCTACTCATCACGCCAGCGTTATGAGACGCCTGCGAGCGTTGGGGCTGTTAACCGCAACAAAAGCTTGCGTTGCGTTGGGCGTCGCTCCAACACCATGCACGTATTTCCACAGGACACCACCCGATGACTCCCATGGATACGCTCATTTATATTCATATGCTATTAAATTATCGATTCAAGCGAAACCGCCACCTTTTTCGGCCGTAATAGATATGTAGTTAAAAGTACTCCTCGGAAATTCCAACATGAAGCTGTCACTGGCACAGACCTTTGATTCGTTCACGCTTCTCTTAAATCACGTTCTGTTTCACGTTTCTCTTAAAGGGACCCGGAACGGTTGAAGATGTGCAACATGTGATCGGTAGAGCGGGTCATAGGCCCATTACAGGACAGATTTTTAGCGTGTGCGTAAGTGTGTAATTTCCAATCAGGTTTTGAACACGCGTATCGCAAAAAGGTCGCAGCGGCTCGCAAAAAGGCGTTTTCAAACGCCCCGCCATAGAGCGATCGATGGTGAGGTCGCTGATTGGCCCCGACCCAAGTGACGTGGCGCGTAATTTTCAAAAATCAACCGGTAGCTACTGCAGCTTCTGGCGCACGTCACAACCTTTAGTTATAACAGCATGACGATATGCAGATAGGGTGGGAGTGTGTGTGTGTGTGTGTGCGGGAGGGGGGGGTGTAAGGAAAGGGAGTTGAAGCACACAGCTGCACCCCCCCCCCCCCCACACACACACGCACACTTTGGTATGCGAAACATCCTAGATCTTTGACTGCGTCTGCTAGGGCCTACATACATTACTATTTATCGGTGTATAAAAACGACATAAACTGTGTCATAACGAGGTCCGATACTTAACACACCGAGCGCCAGAACAGTTTGTGAAGCGAACTTGGCGAAAATAGAAAAAAAAATTGCCTTCTGACGCCATTGGACCCACGTTCCCCTTGCGAATTTCAAAACTGAAATTCTGACACGGGCTTTCTCTTTTAATAACGAACATAACATTGCTAAATTAAGGACAGTGAAGTTCTCGAAGTATATGTTTAATCAGTCTCCCTTTAAATGGCAAAGCCCAGTACACGGGCACGATCGCTATGCGGGTCTCTAGCGTTTTCGCCTCCATCGAAAATGCGACTGCCGCGCCCGGAATGGACCTGCTCGTTGTCCTCTACACGATCTCAGTAATTGTCGGCGCGTTCTTTGGGTCATCGAAGATGAAAGACGCAACCATGGCGCCATCGCACCTGACGCGGCCGGGGCAGCCGCCGCTAGCGCAGATCCAGGTGGTCGAAGGAGTGCATTCATCTTTGTTTATTCATCTTTATTTTCCTTTGTCGAAAAAAGGAGCGGACGGGACTCAAACCGGCACCGAGGCTTGACAAGGGTCCCGGGTCCCCATTATGTAGCAGGGCAACGAAGAGTTATAAGAAATAAATTCACCGATTACTGGGGTTTAACGTCCTAAAACCACGATCTGATTATGAGAGACGGCGTAGTGGAGGGCTCCGGAAATTTCGACCACCTGGGGTTCTTTAACGTGCACTGACATCGCAGAAGCACACGAGCCTCAACATTTCGCCTCCATCGAAATGCAGCCGCCGCGGCCGGGCTTCGATCCCGCGACTCTCGGATCAGCAGCCGGATACCATAGACACTAGACCACTGTGGTCTAGTGGCTGTGGATGCGAGAAATGAATGCATTAGAGAACACCTAAAATGATAGTTAACCAGAACTGTGTTGAGAAGAAGCATTTGTGTGAACGAAGGTAATGCCAGAATGGCGTCAGCTGCCTCGATCCAACGTGTTTCGCGTAGTTCATGATGCGAATGGTCTGATCTGGACACCGATGCCTATCCGCTGACAGTGTCCACAATATGTAAGCCAGTTCCAGTGCAAGTAAAAGCCGTGGAAACCACGGAGCACTGACTCGCCTGTGTTCATCGTGTACGATTTCGAATTATTTTCGCTTAAATTTATCTCATTACGTTACTAATTACCCATCATGTGTACGTTTTGTATTATTGAAGTAATCTGACTTCTTTTAACCGTTCTTATTCTGGATAAATTCTAACCGGTTTTGGTCATTTATTAGCGTGTCATTAGCCATGTTCTGAACTGCTTCATTTTCGGCGTGACGACATGAGTACACGCCGACAACACGGGTCCCTAAAGCACTATACAGACTTCAAATTGTTTCAGGGACCCTTTGAATAATTTCTGGTGATCAAAGTTTCCGAAGCCCTCCACTGATGCGTACCTCCTAAACGCATCATGGTTTTGGCCCCGCTCACTCTTCTCAGAACCGTGTACAAGATGTGCAGTAGTGGAGGCAAATCCGGAGCACCGACGCCAGCCACGAGAATGTCCATTCTGCGATTGTTCTTCTAGCACAGCATCGATTCTACTCTTCTTCAGTGGCCCTCGTCTCAACAGGGCCCGTACATGAACAATGCTACGCGATTCATGCCATTTCGGGTGGCAACTACGATGATAATAGGATCGACCAATGCGTACGACCATGCCTGAGACCATATCAACCATGGGTACCCAAGGAATACCCAAACCGTGACGCACGACCTTGCTCAGTGAGACCCACAAAGCTGGGATCGAAAGCAGCGCATGGTCTCATCGGTGGCGAACCTAAAGTACACCGGTGTGAGCGAACAATGGTAAGTGCTTGGCTTTATATAACACAGGCCGGTTACGTCAGAGGGAGGCAAGGGCAAATTGTAGATGCTCAGCGCCCACCAGCTCATTTCGTCGGAAAGTTCCTAATTTTGACTACCTGGAGTTCTTTAACGTGGCATCACATCGCGCAAAACGAGGGCCTCGAACGTTTCCCTGCGACAGGGATTCGATCCCGCGACCTTCGCGTCAACAGCCGACTGTCATAACCACTAGACCACCGTGGCGGGGATTTCCTGCGTCTATGACACCGCGTTTCTTTCTTTTTTTTTTTTTGTTCTTGTTGTTCTTGTTGTTGCTGTTCTTGTTGCCACCGCGACTGCTGGCTCCTTATTTTGATGACGGTACGCCAAAGAAGAATGCTAGTGACATGATAATGCGGACAAATAGCAAAAGGTGACTTGTACACGGTGACATCACCGCGTATGTTAGTTGCTCCAATCATGATCCACAACACCACAGGCGACGGCGCGACTGTGAGGCTCTTAATTCGTCGTGAAATACATAGGACCTCACATTTCTCAGTGTGTGAAACCAATAGAAGCGGTCACGAAACAACGATTGAAATGTGCCGCCGAATAGTAATACCATAGTGCAAGCGGCAAGCGCGCGCTCTCAATGACAACATGGGAATAATCAGCGGACAGCATTATCAAGCGCACGTGAGAATGCTGGCTTAACGATAACCGCCGTTTTCTTTACAGCAAAAAAGCTTACGTTTTTTTCTTTAACACGAAAGTGTTTTGTGCAGGTGTCCATCAAGAAATAAATGAATGACTTCCGTCACGGAAGTGGAAGTCTGAAAAAAATGAACACGCATATGATAATCAAAAAACCACCCACTAGGATTCGTGCCCTATAGAAAGGATTGGTAGAACGCCGCAGTGCAGAGCTTGGAAAAAAAATTCACAGCATATCCACGGAGTGAATGATGATGAGTGGGCGAAGCTCCGGAGGTTCATCGTAGATCGTGCCGAGTTCCGGATTAATTTAGTTAACGCGCACGCTACGAATCCTTATGGTTCAACTACGCACAAGTGAAATCTCCCACCAGCACTTCATTGCAAGTCAAGACCCAGTGCATATATATATATATATATATATATATATATATATATATATATATATATATATATATATATATATATATGGGTGGCCGGTGAACGGTTCTCCAGCGCGAGCAGTCGGTATTTTTCAATCAAGAAACTCGCTAGAAGACGCTGCCTGCGCCAACGTTGTCTCTCGCGGGTGAGGGCGCGTTCTTCTCCTTTGCGAGCTGGTACAGCGTTCATCGAAGATTGATTGATTGATTGATTGATTGATTGTGGTTCGGTTAGGAAGGGACGCTAATTTCTGCAGCCCATGAAGGGAGCATGGCTAAGCGTCCGTAGGGGTAGGGGAAAGGGAGTGAAAGAGATAGGAGAGAAAGGCCGTAGTGGAGGGCTCCGGCAATTTAGACCACCTGGGGTTCTTTAACGTGCACCACGGCCGCTCGATTAGCAACTCACGAGTGCGTTTTTATCCAGCGGCCGTGCGTGCACTGACAACGCACAGTACACAGGCCTCTGGCATTTTCGCCTCCATCGAAAATGCGACCGCCGCGGCCGGGATCGAACCCGCGTTTTTTGGGTGGCAGCCGAGTACCGTAACCACTACACCACCGCGGCGGACCATCGAAGAAAGAGCGTTTCCATAGTCAACGCGCGCCTTTCGCTCTCTCTCTCTCTGTCTCTCTCACACACACAAGACAGCAGATGGAAGAGTGAGAGAGCAACGCCATGCAACGCCGGGAGGCACGCGCAGAGGGCGAGCGCAAGCCTCCCGGCGTTGCATGGTATTGTGAGTGGTGTGGGTGACACGATACGATACCTGACAACCGACCCACAGCTTAAGGAGCTTCGCCCCTAAAATGAACCAACTGGGGTTCTTTAAATGGACGCAAAAGTGAACAGCAATTTTCCTCCTATAAGCAGGTTCCTTTAACCCAATATCAAAAACGGCAATCTTGCGTAGAGAAGACCCTCAAAAAACTCGAAACGCCAAAATGAAAATACGGTTGCCGACACTGCCTTGAGGATCTACCACTATCACGCATGACGTCAGAGATCTTTGACTGCGTCTGCTAAGGCCTGATGAAGTATTTACCGGTAAGAAAGGCACTGTGTTCCGTGGAAGCCAGAGACTGAACATTTGATGGAGCGCATATGGTATGAAAACGAAAAGGCTTTTTGACGCCATAAGTGCGGAAGTTCCATGCAGCGCCAATTTCCAAACTAAAATATTAACATTATTTTTTTTCTTTTAGTAATGACCAAAATATTGCGAAATATACCGACCATCGAATTTTCAAGTCTAAGATACCAGTCTAAACCACTTCGCCTTACTCGTTGAGTGTGCCTTTATAACGTGCACAGTCAACGCAAAGTACAAGTGCACGACTGCTACATGAGTCTCTATAAGTGTTTTCGCCTCCATCGAAAATGCCACTGCTGGGATCGTACCCGCTTCTATTGGGTCCGCAATCTCCGTCACTTCCGACGCGTCCTTGCGCCATGGAGGTAAAATACGCAAGCGCGACGCCGTCACTGGCGCGGATCCAGATGGTCGACGGTGTTGACAAGGAGAAAGAGTTGTCAGAATGAAGGTAACATCATATTAGCGCAGCTACCTTGGTCCAACGTGCTTGGCGTAGTTTATGATGCGAATGATCTGATAACGCTGCTGCCTACTGGCTGACACAATGTCAAAAATATGTAAGCCATTGCACGTGAAAGGTGTAACAAGTTCGTAGCAGTGTATCGCTTGTGTTTCTGTTGTGTTTATGGTCGGCGTTTTCCAAATATTTTCGCGTAAACTGATCTCATTAAACGAATAATCACCCTGAATGCATATCTTAATTTCCTTTTATTGTACGAATCTTATTTATTTTTACCTCTTTCAATCTGAATCCATTTTAACCGGTTTCGGACAGTTATTAGCACGTCCAGGCCCTCTCTTTAACCGATGTTTTCTGAGCGTGTCAACCACATGAGTACACACCCATAGCCCGGCTACCTGAAGTACTATATGCACTTAAAACCGCTTCGGGGACCCTTTAAAGAATTACGAGTGTTCAATGTTTCCGAAGCCCTCCACTGATGCGTACCTCCTAATCGGATCGTTGTTTTCGCCCCGCTCACTCTTCGCAGGACCGTGTACAAGGTGTGCAATAGGTGGAGGCCAATCCGGAGCACCGACGACAGCCACGATAACATCCACCCTGAGATCGTTGTGCTAGCACAGCATCGATTCTACTCTTCTTCAGCGGGCCTCTTCTCCACGGGGCCCATTCATGACCAAAGCTGCGCTTTTGATGCCATTTGAGGTGGTAACTACGACGATAATAGGATCGACCACAGCATATGACCATGCCTGAGACCATATCAACAAGGGGACCCAAGGAATACCCAAACCGTGACGCACGACCTCGCTCAGTATAAGCAGGATGCAGAAGAACCGCAAACGCACTGCACACTCTCATCGATGGCGAACCTCAATTACACCGATGTGAACGAACAAGGTGAGAGCTTCCCTGTACATAGCACAGGATGGTTACGTCAGAGAGAGGCAAGGGCAAATTGTAGATGTGCAGCACATTTCGTCGGAAAGTTCCTAACCGCCTATTCATAATGCATCCCTCAGGGCTACTCTCTTCAAGTGTTCATCACTGGAGCCGTTGTTAAATGTATTCGTGGAATAGCATTATCGTAGCTAGGTACTTTTCAAATCTCTCTATTATTCGACAGATCGTGAAACAAACATTCTAACAGCATATCTCACGACAAAAATTAATAACCAAGGGGGTTTTCCGTGCCAAAACCGATTGTGATTACGAGACACACTTCCGTAATGGTGGGATCCGGACTAATTTTAACCATCTGGGATTCTTTACTGTGCACCTAAGTCGATAAGCACACGGGTGTTATTTTCCTTTTGCCTCCATCGAAATGCGACCGCCGCGGCCTGGATTTGATTCCACGACCTTCGCAAATTGACACCGAAAGCCGCCAATCTATAGAGGGGTCAAGAAATAACGAGCCTTGGAAGCCGTGAGCATACAATAACACGCGGCTTCTAAACATTAAACATCAAGTAACAAGTGACCCAAAGTATTACATATGTGACACAAAAAAATAAACATTTTAGAAAGCATGACATTAAAAGAATTCCACACCCCCTTCAAACACAATGACGTTCCGAACCTGTTTGCAGATGCGATATTAATTAGTTTTCTCTGTAAACAATCCTTTTGTTTCACCTTACTGAAGTTGCGGCGATTTACACACCATCCCCAACATAGTTCAAACGTGTCTGAAGCTCCGTATGACTCATATGCATGGCATGCATCACTCTGCAGAGGCTGCGCATTGCGGGCTGCGTTCTCGAGGAAATGGCAACGCTTTCTTCAAGTAGTTCATCCAACAACGATGTCAGCATTGTATAGTGTTTGCATAGTGGGAAATACACGGGCAACCCCGATGTTAAAACATGCAGGGGAGAGTGCATTATGTAAATGAGGTCCAATACAACATATATTGATGAGCGGTCAGGGCAATTTTCCTGAAAAAGTGAAGGGCGGTGCGAGAACTAAGATAATTCTAATTCTCTTCAGGAAGGCAATTAAAAGTTCTCTGTCTGTATGTCTGTCTGCCTGTCTTCAGGAAGGCAAACATGACGGAGAATTCTTCGGTAAACAAGCTATGGCAGGTAACAATGCAAAACATGAAAGCAGTATAATACGCAGTAATAACACTAAATTCATTATTATTATTATTATTATTATTATTAGAAATGTCAGTTGCTAGGATGTAGACAGTTCATACCTAAAATATTTTTTTTTATGTTTGGAATACATGCTTCCTGGATGGTGACTTAATAGTATGTGGAATGAAAATGCGCAGTTCTGCAAATAAACGGCAAATAAATTAATAAGGTTGTTTTTGTTTTTTTTTTCGACCACCCTCCACATTGCTCGACCGGGCCGCAGGCTCGAAATGGCAGCGGTTTGTAGAGGAGGTGGATCACGACAGCCGACCCTCGACCATGGCACCTGCGATGTGCAATCGTCCCTGCAACTACGGCATCCCTTGTGCTCCTCTTCCTTCGAGCTTGCCGCCCTCTCCCCTCTACTGTGAACTTCGCCAGGGGGCCTCCAAGAATCGTGCCGGTGCACATGACATACCGCGCACGAGGTCACGCCTGAGACCATATCAACCACCAAACTGGGAACGTCCACGCATGTTCAATCCTGCTGCGTGGCACTAAAGAAAATGGAGAACATGTTTGGAACCTTACGCCCCTTACGCTCAACGGTGAGAGTCATTGCATCTCGTTGCACATGCTGGCGTGTTGCGTTACTGACACATGATGACAACTCGGGAGCTCTGAGCGCCTAACTGTATGTACTGACCTCAAGGACATACTTGTCGCGTCAAGGGGTGGTACTGAGCAGCGTACGGTGGCTCATAGGTAGAGCCATTCAGGTATGTCACGCTCATTGGTGAGACATGTATCAGGCCTGGTTACGTTATACAGACACTCCAGAACGAATCGTGAATGCTCATCCCGTACCTGTGTATTTTATTGCTTCCTTTCGATATGTTATTCAAATGGCCTTTCTTCAGAGTGCCTTGCAATTTCTGTAAATCACTGTAACTCGCAGAAGGACCCAGCTCATTTTTGGACGTTTTAGAAAAGACCGAACTATCACACGCTTCACTGCAGGACCCCTGCAACTATATATCCTGGCACTGAGCAGCAACCGTTTTCTATGCACTGCAGTTAAATCCCAACTCCGACGGTTTTTCTAGGTCAACGAATCTCAATAAAATTCGCTGCGTACGTTCCCTGGCACACTCCCGTCATTTATGCAAGCTTGCCGGCTTAGAAGTTGCGAAGATGGCGTAGAAATAAATTTTTACTGATTAGTGCCTCAAACAGCGAGCCTGGCTCCTGACAATTGCTGGTAACATTGTATGTGTAATTTAGGAATGACTTGTCCAGCAAAATTGAACAAGGAAAAAACAAGAAAACACAGGCTAGAACGTGTCACTCTCCACCCTGTCTTCACTCGTTTCTTCCATCTTCAATTTTGCGCCAGAACTGCTAAGCTATGCCCCAATACGTCCAACGTTACACTGTGCTTGTGTGTGAACTTCATAATAGACAAACGGACGGAAGTGACGGAAGTGGGCGTCTCCATGGCCTCGGAGATTTGAGCACGCGCGCCGCATGACGACGCGCCAAGTCTCGAAGAAAATCACCACACAATAGGTGATTCGAGACCTTACCACAAGGGAAGCGCGCATGCGCGGTCACAATGACGGATCGACTCATTAGACATCACGAGAAGACGGCACTTCGGTTGGATTTCGGTTTCGGTTTTGCGCCTTGTTACTTAACGAAAATTCTCGAATTTGCTGAGTACTACCACTGTATCAGGCGTGCGACGAGGGCTTCTCAGAAACATAGAATCGCTATTACTTTGATTTCGAAATGTAAATTCACAATAGAGAGTCGTGCTGAGCCTACAGCATGAACACAACTTTTCACTTCCACCTCACTGGCGTTCACTTTAGCCAAAAGTGTATAACTAGAATTCTGTGCATCGTAGAAGCAATATGTTAGTATGTGGTTTAGGAATTTAGGGACAAGCCGCGTTTTGCGCGATCCTCCTTACGTGTTCGGGAAGACTCGGTTAAAATCTGGTTTTAAGCTGAAAACAAGGAATCCTAAATATAAACAAGCAATCGCGGCCTTTACCACAATAGAACCCCGAGACAACCGATGAGACAGAATTTCTACCATCGGGATTTGACGTACATACCGTAAACACATAATGATTACGAGGTATACGGCTTCGTGGAGCACTCCGCTATGATTTCTGCCGACGAGCAGCTGTAGCCCGGCGGCCGGGGTGTTCGCTTGCGAAGCTCGAGGGTTCGAATCCCAGAAATGGTGGCCGCATTTCGATGGGGGCATGCAAAAAAGAACACCCATGCGCTTAGATGTAGTTGCACGGTGAAGAACCCCAGACAGTCACTTTCCCACAGATATATACGGGGCGTGCTTCACAATCATATCGTATACGTTTGTCACGTAAAACGCTACGAACCATGCGTGCATGCACCCAATGCTATAGGTATACATGGGTGTTCTTCGCCCCCAACGCGAAATGCGGCCGCCGAGGCAGGTAATCGAACCCGTGCCCTCATACTTACCAACGCTACACCATAGTGGATAGCTTCGATATAACTGTTTGCGCTGCAAAATCTTGACGTCAAGTTAGGTGCTTAGTTGTGTATGCGATGACCGGCTTCGAGAATCTCTTTCATTGATTGATTTCTGATGTTTAACGTCCAAAAACCACGATATAATTGAGAGACGCCGTACTGAAGATCTCCGGAACTTTCGACCACCTGGAGGTTGTTTAACGTGCACTGAAATTGCAGAGCATACACGGCCTCAACATATCGCCTCCATCGTTATGCAGCCGCCGTAGCTGTCGACAATCTCTTGGGAAGAACGCAACTTATCAGGAGCTGTTACTGAGGGAAGAGTATTGCGTTTCGTCAAGCGTTGTAATCTAAGTAAGGGCAGTACCGAGCTAGAGTGACGACGGGTGCTAGGTCACGCGTCGCACCTCTCGTAGGGAAAGCCGAGGTAAGAGAAAAGAACAAACTATAATTGAACCGTATCCTCTCTACGCATGACTGTGTGAACCGTGTGCCGACTACAGCGGTTAGTCAACGACGTGGATCTGGAACACCCACGCCACTCATATGGCCCCTGAAATACTTGGTCCTCACACTGGTGCGGCATCGATTCTGTTCCTCTTCCTTGAAGGCAGCCAGGGGTCACGACCCGTGCGGAGTGAGGTAACTACGCCGACGGCGATATACCAACACCGCGTAAAGGACCACGCCCTGGTACTTTATCGACCGCCTATGTATGGGGGCGTCTGCAGGTGCCCGAACCGACGACGCACGACCTTGCTCAGTCCTGCGTGGCACTGCGCTAGCTGGAGTTCACGACTGAACCCATAGGCTCAACGGTGAGAGCATTTCTTGTCCCACATGCTGGCTTGTTACCTTACCGACACACGATGACAACTCGCGTGTTCTGAACGCCTAACTGTATGTATTCGCCTCGAGGACGCGCTGTGGCGCCACCTACGTTTTCACGTCACTCACAGGATGCCGGCTTTTGTCTCCTGCTACAATGTCGCGTTTTCTGCGTTTGTAATTTCTGGGGTGTTACGTCGGTTTTTGTCCGAGAACTGCATTATGACTTAGAGGGACGCCGTAGTTGAGGACTCCGCAAATTTTTACCACATGGAGTTTTAACGTGCCCTCACATCTCACAACACAAGAGCATCTAACGTTTCCCTGTTACAGGGATTCGATCCCACGACCTTCGGATCACCAGCCAGCCGCCATAACACTTGAACACAATGGCGGTTATTTCCAGAGCTTATGGCACCGCTTTGTTGTTGTTGTTGTTGATAATGTTCGCACCGCGCCTGCTCGCTCCTTATTTCGATGGTCGTCTGCCGAAGAGGCGTGCTAGTCGCATGATAATGCGAGCAAGTAGCAAACGGCGACTTTGCGTGTATATAAGCAGTTGCTGCAATCGTGACCCAAAGCCAACGCCATAGGCGACGGTGCAACAGCGAGGCATGCTCTTAATTCGTCGTGAAATACTTCGGACCTCACATTTCTCAGAGAGTGCGTGAAACGAAAGGAAGTAATCGTGAAACAATGAATGAAATGTGCGCCGAAATAGTAATACCACTGAGCGAGTGGCTCGCGCACACTGTCGATCACAATATGGGAATAATCACCGGACTACATTATCGAGGTCAAGGATACTTAGGCGTGCTGGCTTAACTTAAGCTCACCGCCGTATTCCATACGGCAAATAAGTTCACTTTTCACGACAGTGTTGTATGCCGGTGTCTATCAAGAAATCAGTGACGTATTTACATCACGGAAGTGCATTCCCGAAAAATAAAATTAACGTGCATTTTACATCGAAAAAAACCACCCATTTGGATTCTGACCCTCAAAGGAGCGCCGCGGTGGAGAGATCGGGAAACAATCAAGTGGGGTTCATTAAATCGACACAAAAGTGAACATCAATTTTCCTCGTGTTAGTAGTTCGTTTTTACACAACATCAAAGGCGCCATTCTTGCGTGGAGAAGACCCTCAGCAAACTAGAAAGCGTGCCGAAAATGAAAATACGGCTGGCGACACTGCCTTGAAGTTCTGGCCCTATCACGCATGACGTCAGAGATCTCTGACGGCGTCTGCTAATGCCTAATGATATATTTGCCGGCAAGAAAGGCGTTGTGCTCTGGGGAAGCCAGAGACTTAACAATGCCAGTATCAGAACATTTTATCGAGCAAATATGTTATGAAAACGAAAAAGCCTTTTGACGCCATAAGAGTGCGAGTTCCATGCAGCGCCAATTTCCAAACTAAAATATGAACATTCATTGTCTCTTTTATTAATGACGACAATACTACAAAATTACCGACCATGAAATTTTCAAATCTAAGATACCAGTCTAAACCACTTCGCCTTACCAGTTGAGTGTCCCTTTCTGGCGTATACTGTCAACGCAAAGTACATGTGCACAACCGCTACTGGAGTCTCTATCGTTTTCCCCTCCATCGATAACGCGACTACGCGGCCGGCATCGAACCCCTGACTGCTGCGACCGCAATCTCCGTAACTGTCGGCGCGTCCTTGCGCCGCGGAGGTAAAATACGCAACCGTTACGCCGTCACTGGCGTGGACGCAGATGGTCGACGGTGTTGACAAGGAGAAACAGTCGTGAGAATGAATAACATCATACTAGCCGCAGCTGCCTTGATTCAACGTCCTTCGCGTAGTTTATGATGTGAATGATATCACACAGCTGCCTATTGGCTGACAGACAGGCAGACATTCCGTGTGAAGGGTAAGTTCGGAGCAGTGGGCCGCTTGTTTCTGTTGTGCTTATGGTAGGCGTTTTCCAAAGATTTTCACGTAATTTGATCTCATTAAACGAATAATCCATCAATGCGCATCTTTTCTTTTATTGTACAAATCTGATTTATTTTTACCCCTCTCAATCTGAATCCATTTTAACCGGTTTCGGACCGTAATTGGCACTTCCTGGCTCTCCTTTTAACCGATGCTTTCTGCGCGTGACAATAAGTTGAGTACACGCCCATAGCCCGGCTGCCTAAAGTACCATACGCGCTTAAAACCGCTTCGGGGACAATTTAAAGAATTACGAGTGTTCAATGTTTCCGAAGCCCTCCACTGATGCGTACCTCCTAATCGGATCGTTGTTTTCCCCCCGCTCACCACTCTTCGCAGAACCGTGTACAAGGTGTGCATAGTGGAGGCAAATCCGGAGCATCGACGTCAGCCACGACAATGTCCATTCTGCGATTGTTCTGCTAGCACAGCATCGATTCTACTCTTCTTCAGTGGGCCTCGTCTCAACAGGGCCCATACATGAACAATGCTACGCGATTCATGCCATTTCAGGTGGCAACTGCAATGATAATAGGATCGACCAATGCATACGACCATGCCTGAGACCATATCAACAAGGGTACCCAAGGAATACCCAAACCGTGACGCACGACCTTGCTCAGTCCTATATAAGTGAAGTTCAGACATGTGGGATCCAAAGCAGCGCATGGTCTCATCGGTGGCGAACCTAAAGTACACCGATGTGAACAAATAATGGTGAGAGCTTCCCTTTATAAAAAAAACACAGGCCGGTTACGTCAATGAGAGGCAAGGGCAAAGTGTAAATGCTTAGCGCCCACCAGCAAATTTCTTGGGATGTTCCTAACCGCCTTGTTCTAAACGCACCCCCAGAGCTATGCTCTCTTCAAATATTATGATCCCTGAAGCCACTGTTAAACGTATTCGCACAATAGCTTTACCGTAAGTACTTATCGAATCTGTCTGTTATTCGACAGGTCGTGAAACAAGCGTAGCAGCATATCTCACCAGAAAAAGAACTGACGGGGTTTTACGTGCCAAAACCAACATGTATGATTACGCGACACGCTTCCATAATAGTGGGATCCGGAGTAATTTTGACCATATGGGATTCAAGAATGCACGGATGTCATTTGCATTTCGCTTACATCGAAATTCCGCCGCAGAGACCGGGATTCGATTCCGCGACTTTGGCAAATTGGCATCTAAAGGCGCTAATCTATAGAAGGTTCAAGAAATAACGAGCCTTAAAAACCGTGAACATACGACACGCGGCTTAACTCTGAACATTAAAGGTCAAGTAACGCAATGTATACATAAAATACGTTAAGCAGAAAAATAAGCATTTCAGAAAGCGTAACTTTTAAAGAATTAGACACTCATTTCGAACACCATTACTTTCCGAACCTGTCTAAAGACCTGGCAACAGTTTTCACTGTAAACAAGCCTTTTTTTTTTGTTCTCCTTACTAGAGGTGGCTATTTACACACCTCCCCCATCACTGTTAAAACATTTCTGAAGGTTAGTATGAGTTAAGTACATGGCATGCATCACTCAGTTGTACAAAGGCTGTGCATTGCTGGCTGTTCTCGTAGAAATGACGTTTTCTTCAAGTTTATTCATCAACGATGTCAACATTACATGATCCCCAATGTTGATTGATTTGTGGGGTTTAACGTCCCAAAACCAGCTCTGATTATGAGAGACGCCGTAGAGGAGGGCTCCATCGAAATGCAGACTTTGCTGCCGGGATTCGATCCCGCAACCTTCGGATCAGCAGCCGAGTGCCATAGCCACTAGACCACCGTGGCGGGGCCAATCCCCTATGTTAAAACAAGAAGTTGGATGGGAACGAAGGTTGGTGGAGGGGGGAGGGGGGCGGCGTGTGCAAAAAGTAAATGAGGGGCAATATGACATACTCTTATGAGAGGTTAAGGCAACTTTCCTGAAAAAAAAATGAGGTGCAGTGCGAGAGTATGGAAATTATAATTCTGTTATGGAAGGCAAAAATGGCGAATTAATAATTTAAACCACCCGTCATTCCCATGGGTGCACCTAATACACTAATACACGGGTGTTCTAATACACTGGCTAAGTTCGCCGCCATCGAAATGCGGCTGATGTGGCTGATAGAATTGAACCCGTGCCCTCGTGCTTACCAGCGGCACACCATCGCTGATAGGTTCGACACTAGTGTATGCGCTGCAAAATCCGACGTCCCGCTAGGTGCTTAGTTGGGTTTGCGGTGACTGGCTTTGAGAATCTCTTTGATTTGATTTCTGGGGCTTAACGTCTCAAAACCACAATATCATTATGAGAGACATAGTACTGGAGGCATCCGGAACTTTCGACCACTTGTGGTTCCAACGTGCACTGACATCACACAGTACACGGGCCTGAATATTTCGCCTCCATCGAAATGCAGCCGTCGCGGTCATCGAGGATCTCTAGGGAAGGTCGCGCTTACCAGGAGCTGTTACTCAAGGAAAAGTATTGCATATCGTCAACCGTTGTAATCTAAGTAAAGGCAGTACTGAGCTAGAGTGGCGACGGGTGCTCGCACACGCGTCGCCCCTCTCGTACGGACAGCCGGGGTAAGAGAAAAGAACAAACTATAATTGAACCTCGTTCTCTCCAGGCATGACTGTGTGAACCGTGTGCCATTGGCAGCGATTCGTCAACGACGTGGATCTGGAACACCGACGTCAATCATGGCCCCTGAAATACTTGGTCCTCACATTGATGCGGCATCGATTCTGTTCCTCTTCCTTGAAGGCAGCCAGTGGTCACGACCCGTGCGGAATGAGGTAACTACGCCGACGGCGAAGTACTTACCAACATCGCGTAAAGGACCACGCCTGATACTATATCCACAGCCTATGTATGGGGGCGTCTGCAGATGCCCCAACCGACGACGCACGACCTTGCCCAGTCCTGCGTGGCACTGCCCTAGCTGGAGTTCACGACTGAACCCATAGGCTCAACGGTGAGAGCATTTCTTGTCCCACATGCTGGCTTCTTGCCTTACACCACACGATGATAATTCGCGTGTTCTGAGCGCCTAACTGTATGTATTGCCCTCGCGGACGTGCTTTCGCACTACCTACGTTCTGACGTCACTCATAGGATGGTGGATTTTGTCGCCTGCTGCAATGTCACGTTTTCAGCGTTTGTAATTTCTGCGGTTTTTGTCCGAGAACTGCATTATGACTTAGAGGGACGCCGTAGTTGAGGACTCCGAAAATTTTCACCACTTGGAGTTTTAACGTGCCCTCACATCTCACAACACAAGAGCATCTAACGTTTCCCTGCTACAGGGATTCGATCCCGCGACCTTCGGTTCAGCAGCCAACTGCTATAGCACTAGAACACAATGGCGGGTATTTCCAGAGCTTATGGCACCGCTTTGTTGTTGTTGTTGTAAGGGGCGAGCAGTCGCGATGCGACTGCTCGCCCCTTACTTTGATGGCCATCTGCCGAAGAAGCATGCTAGTCACCTGATAACGCGAGCAAGTAGCAAACGGCGACTTGGCGTGTATATAAGCAGTTGCTGCAATCGTGACCCAAAGCCAACGCCATAGGCGACGGTGCAACAGTGAGGCATGCTCTTAATTCGTCGTGAAATACTTCAGACCTCACGACCTCACGTTTCTCAGACAGTGTGTGAAAGGAATAGTAGTGGTCGTGAAACAATGAATGAAATGGGCCGCCGAAAAGTAATACCACAGTGCGAGTGGCTTGCCCGCATTGTCAATGAACACATCGGAATGTTCACCAGACTGCTTATCAAGCCTACTTAGGAATGCTGGCTTAACGATAAGCGCTGTTTTCTTTACGAAAAATAAGTTTACTTTTTTTCTTTAACACGAAAACTTTTTGTTGCCGGTGTCCATCAAGAAATAAATGAATGACTTCACGGAAGTAGACGTCTGAAAAAATTAACACGAATTTTACAATGAATAAAACCACCCATCACAAATTTTCCTCGTGTTAGTAGTTCATTTTTACACAATGTCAAAAGCGCCATTCTTGCATGGAGAAGACCCTCAATGAACTAGAAAGCACGCGAAAATTAAAATACGGGTGGCGACACTGCGTTGAAGTTCTAGCACTATCACGCATGACGTCAGAGATCTTTGACGGCACGTACTAAGGCCTAATGAAATATTTACCTGTAAGAAAGGCATTGTGTTGCGGGGAAGCCAGAGACTTAAAATTGCAAGTACCGGAACATTTGATGGAGCGAATATGGTAAGAAAACGAAAAGGCCTTTTGACGCCATAAGAGCAAGTTCCATGCAGCGCCAATTTCCAAGCTAAAATATTAACATTAATTTTCTCTTTTAGTAATGACCACAGTATTGCGAAATTACCGACCATCGAATTTTCCAATCTAAGATAACAATAAACCACTTCGCCCTACCAGTTGAGTGCCCCTTTATGGCGTGCACTTTCAAGGCAAAATACAAGTGCACGACCGCAGCACGAGTCTCTAGCGCTTTTGCCTTCATTGAAAATGCCACCGCGCGGCCGACATCGTACCCGCTTCTATTGGGTCCGCAATCTCCGTCACTTCCGATGCGTCCTTGCGCCATAGAGGTAAAATACGCAACCACTAAGCCGTCACTGGCGTGGATCCTGATGGTGGACAGTGTTGACAAGGAGAAAGAGTTGTGAGAATGAAGGTAACTGTAGCGAGGAAGGAAGCGAGAAGCCGTGACGGCGGCCAACGGTAGACCGTGGCGTCGTCGCTTTTGCCTTTTGTTTCTCCTTACTGAAGCTGCGGCGATTTACACACCTCCCCCTACATTGTGCAAACGTTTCTGAAGCTCAGCATGATTTATGTAGATGGTATGCATCACTCAGCTGTACAGAGGCTGCGCATTGCGGGCTGTATTCTCGAGGAAATGGCAACGCTTTCTTCAAGTAGTTCATCCATCAACGATGCCAGCATTACATGAGTGTTTGCATAGTGGGTAATACACGGGCAACCCCGATGTTAAAACGTGCGGTGGAGAGGAAAGGGGTGAAGGAGCGTGCATTACGTAAATGAGGTCCAATACGACATATTATGATGAGTGGTCAGGGTACCCTTTCTGAAAAAGTGAAAGGCGGTGCGAGAACTAAGAAAATTCTAATTCTGCTTAGGAAGGCAAAGATGACGGAGAGTTCTTCGCTAAACAAGCTATGGCAGGTAACAATGCAAAACATGAAAGCAATATAATACGCAGTAATAATACTAAATTTATTATTATTATTATTATCATCATCATCTGTGGGTGATGCCCTAATAGTATGTGGAATGAAAATGTGCAGTTCTGCAAATAAACAACGAATAAACTAATAAGCTTGGTTTATTTCGTACCACACTCCACCTTTCTCGACCGGGCCGCAGGCTCGAAATGGCAGCGGTTTGTAGAGGAGGTGGATCACGACAGCCGACCCTCGACCATGGCACCTGCGATGTGCAATCGTCCCTGCAACTACGGCATCCCTTGTGCTCCTCTTCCTTCGAGCTTGCCGCCCTCTCCCCTCTGCTGTGAACTTCGCCAGGGGGCCTCCAATAATCGTGCCGGTGCACATGACA
The DNA here is from genome assembly GCA_013339685.2 of Hyalomma asiaticum. Classification (NCBI taxonomy): domain Eukaryota; kingdom Metazoa; phylum Arthropoda; class Arachnida; order Ixodida; family Ixodidae; genus Hyalomma; species Hyalomma asiaticum. Next base: position 81,340,362 of record CM023486.1, on the reverse strand, counting down.
TACCGCGCACGAGGTCACGCCTGAGACCATATCAACCACCGAACTGGGAACGTCCACGGATGCCCATGCCGTGGCGCACGACTTCCTCCATCCTGCTTGCGTGGTACTAAAGAAAATGGAGAACATGTCTGGAACCTTAAACCCCTTACGTACAACGGTGAGAGCCATTTCTCGTTGCACATGCTGGCGTGTTGCGTTACTGACAAATGATGACAACTCGTGAGCTCTGAGCGCCTAACTGTATGTACTGACCTCAAGGACATACTTGTCGCGTCAAGGGGTGGTACTGAGCAGCACACGGTGGCTTAGAAGTGGATCGCAAACCACGCAGATATGTCACCTTCACGCTCAATGGTGAGGCTTTTATTATGCATCCGGGCGGCTTACGTTATACAGACACTCCAGGACGAATCATGCTCATCACGTACCTGTGTATTTTATTGCTTCCTTTCTTGAGACTGCTTTTCAATTCCTGTAAACCACTGTAACTCGCAAAAGGGCCCAGCTTAGGAACCTTTCGCTGTAAGAGCTTCTTTCACATAAGTTCATTTCTGGACGTGTTAGAAAAGACCGGGCTATCACGCTACCACTCCTACAGAATCTTGGGCTTCCCTGCAGGAGCCCCTGCAACTATATATCCTGGCACTGTGCAGCAACCGATTTCTATGCACTGCAGTTTTTCAGCGGTTTTTCGAGGTCAACGAATCTCGATAAAATTCGCTGAGTGCGTTCCCTGGCACACTCCCGTCATTTATGCAAGCTTGCCGGCTTATGAGTTGCGAAGATGGCGTAGAAATAAATCTTTACTGATTAGTGCCTCAAACAGCCAGCCTTGCTCCAGACAATTGCTGGTCACATTGTATATGTAATTTAGGAATGAATTGTCCAGCAAAATCGAGCAAGGAAGAAACAAGAAAATACAGGCTAGAACGCCACTCTTTACCCTGTCTTCACTCGTTTCTCCCTTCTTCAATTTTGCGCCACAGTTAATTCATAAGCTATGCACCAACTCCTCCAACGTTACACACTGTTTGTGTGTGCAACTTCATCATAGGCAAAGGGACGGAAGTGACGGAAGCGCACGTCCACCCATCGTTTATAGAACTTTCTATAAACGTTGCATCCAACCATGGCCTCGGAGATATGAGCACGAGCGCCGCATGACGGCGCACCAAGTCTCGAAAACAATCACCACACAACAGGTTATTCGCGACCTTACAACCAGGGGAAGCGGGCCTGCGCCATGGCAAAGATAAAGTCCCTTCAGGGGCTTTAGGCAAGGACGGATTGACGCATTCGACGTCACGAGAAGACGGCACTTCGGTTGAATTTCGGTTTCTGTTTTGCGCCTTGTTCCTTGTCGAAAATTCTCGAATTTGCTGAGTATTCCCGCTGTATCAGGCGTTCGGCGGGGGCTTCTCAGAAACATAGAATCGCCATTTACTTTGATTTCGGAATGCGAATTCACAATGGAGACTCGTGCGGAGCCCACAGCGCTGAACACAACTTTCCACCTCCACCTCACTGGCGTTCACTGTAGCTACAGAGGCTGGAAAGGTTGGAAATAACCCCAAAAGTGTATAACTTGAATTCTGTGCGGCATAGGAACAATAAGTTAGTACGTGGTTTAGGAATTTAGGGACAAGCCGCCTTTAGCGCGATCCCCCCAACGAGTCAGGAAGTAAGACTCGGTTAAAGTCTGGTTTTAAGCTGAAAACAAGGAATCCTAAATATAAACAAGCAAACGCGGCCTTTACCGCAATAGAAAACCGAGACAACCGCTGAGACAGAATTTCTACCATCGGGGATTCGCGTGAATACCGTAAACACCTAATGATTATGAGGTACAGCTTCGCGCAGCACTCCGCTATAATTTTTGCCGACCAGCAGCCGTAGCTCGACGGGCGGGGTCTTCGCTTGCGAAGCTCGAGGTTCGAATCCCAGCCATGGCGGCCACATTTCGATGGGGACATGCAGAAAAGAACAACCGTGCGTTTAGATGTAGTTGCACGTTGAAGTACCCCAGACTGTCACATCCCCGCAGAGATATACGGGGCGCGCTTCACAATCATATCGTAGGTTTGTCACGTAAAACGCCACGAAGCATGCGTGCACCCACTGCCGAGTACATGGGTGTTCTTCGCCCCCATCGCGAAATGCGGCCGCCGCGGCAGGGAATCGAACCCATGCCCTCGTGCTTACCAACGCTACACTATATGGTGGATAGATTCAATACAATTCCATGCGATGCGAAATCTTGACGTCAAGTTAGGTGCTTAGTTGCTTTTGCGGTGACCGGCTTCGAGAATCTTTCATTGATTGATTTCTGGAGTTTAACGCCCCAAAACCATGGTATAATTTTGAGAGACGCTGTACTGAAGATCTCCGGAACTTTCGATCACTTGGGGTTTGTTTAACGTGCACTGATATCGCAGAGCATACACGGGCCTCAACATATCGCCTCCATCGATATGCAGCCGCCGCAGCTGTCGACAATCTCTTGGGAAGAACGCACTTATCAGGAGCTGTTACTGAGGGAAGAGTGTTGCGTTTAGTCAACCGTTGTAATCTGAGTAAGGCAGTAGCACACCCAGGATCTCTGCGAGGGGGGGGGGGGTTCAATTTTTCACGAAGGGCCGGGCATGCGATTACACAGTTGTTGCGTGTGTAAAAAAGGTAAATAAAATGCCAAATAATAGTAACGTCAATGATGATGATGATTTTTATTATTTTTTTCGGAGTTTTGCAGACATTAGCGCCACATTCTTCTAGGACATAGGTGCAGTTACGGAGTGGGAGGGGGGTTAGGTCGGCCTCAGGGAGGGGTTACAACCCCCCGCCACCGTCGGTGCGCCACTGAAGTAAGGGTAGTACCGAGCTAGAGTGACGACGGGTGCTAGCTCACGCGTCGCCCCTCTCATAAGGACAGCCGATGTAAGAGAAAAGAACAAACAATAATTGAACCACGTTCTCTCTACGCATGACTCTGTCAACCGTGTGCCGACGGCAGCGGTTAGTCAGCGACGTGGATCTGGAACAGCGGCGTCAATCATGGCCCCTGAAATACTTGGTCCTCACACTGGTGCGGCATCGATTCTGTTCCTCTTCCTTGAAAGCAGCAAGGGGTCACGACCCGTGCGGGACGAGGTAACTACGATGTCGGCTAAGTACTTACCAACATGACGTAAAGGACCACGCCTGATACTTTATCAACTGCGTATGTATGGGGGCGTCTGCAGATGCCCCAACCGGCGACGCACGACCTTGCTCAGGCCTGCGTGGCACTCCTGAAACTGGAGTTCACGACTGAACCCTTATACTAAACGGTGAGAGCATTTCTTGTCGCACATGCTGGCTTTTTGCCTTACAGGCACACGATGACAACTCGCGTGTTCTGAGCGCCCAACTGTATGTATTGGCCTCGAGAACGTGCTGTCGCGCCACCTACGTTCTGACGTCACTCATAGGATGCCGGCTTTTGTCGCCTGTCAAGTTTTCTGCCTTTAGAATTTCTGGGGTTTCACGTCCCAAAACTGTATTGACTTCGAGGCGCGCCGTAGTGGAGGGCTCCGGAAATTTCGACCACCCAGGGTACCTTAACGCGCACCGACATCGCACAGTATACACGAGCCTCAACACTTCGCCACCTTTGAAGCTCAGCCGGCGCCGCCGGGAAAATGCGCAAGAAAATGCAAGTGGCGACGGCTGCGTACGTCCCTGCACTAATACGCGTTACGCCATATATTTTCTACGGTGTCTGCTAAGTCCCATATAACTATTCTCGAGTAAATGATTGCGTTGTGAGGAACGTGAAAACTTAACATGGCGCGTTTCAGACAATTGGGTTGAGACAATCTGGCGACAAAACGCAAAAATAGGAATGAGGTTCGTGACATCGTCTCCTCAAAGTGTTGGCGCGGAATTCAAAATCTGAAACATTGGTCCTCTGCCACTATTGAAAATAATATGGCAAAATGGCAGTGGCGTACGTTCCCTTGTAATAATAATCTATCAGTCTAAGCCCGTTTAGTGTTCTTTCAAAAGCGCCGCTAACATTTACGTGAGATCATCCGCGCCTCGGGAATGCTACAGTGCAAGTTTCTACGGCACCATACCCCAGAGCAGCTCCTTTAATTACGGAGACCAGCTTCTGAACATACAGCGGTGCTACCCTGGACTTTGTCAAATTCCGCCATCTCGTCAAATTCAGTAATGGTGCCCATAGCTGCCCTCTGAGCCAATCAGGGCTGTCAAGATGGTGGAATTTGACTAGCATATGGCGAAATTTGACAATGTCCAGGATAGCACCCCAGGAAAGGCCGCAGTCAGCGGGAGCCTGCGCTCAGTGGAAAAGCGCACGGCTTTGTGTCCCGTGTTCTGTGAGACAAAACGAAAGAGGTAGTGAAAGCTTGCACTAGTGGCGCAAGGCTGTAACTGAAGCTGGTGGGAAAGCATTGCGACGCCCAGCGAACGCTTAAAGACATTCTCGAACCACAGAAGGTGGCAGACGCGGCACGCCTGGCGTCGCTCGCGACATCCCACCCCTTTGCTACAACATATAGCGTTTGTGCATAGCTTTCCAGTTTGTCCTTTTTGCACCGGACCGGCCCACACTTCGTATTCTCGTTCTTCTGCTTGAACACGTGCGTCCGCTAGCCGCAGTTTTGCCAGTTTAGTAGTGGGCTGAGGTCATATGCACAGAAAAGACGCGGCACATTGGGCATTGCATATAAGTGCAATGCCTTGGGACTTGAGCTAATGATGATGATAGTTTTGTGATACACTACACAGTTTATGAGAGCCAGAAATGCTTCGCATTTAAAAATCAAGTAAACTATGCTTTTTTTTTTTTTTTCCTGGTGGCGCTCTCTCTTCGCATGGCCGGACCTGCGGTACATCAAATGCAGCTGTTAGTGGAGGAGGTGGATCGAAAGAATCGTCAACCCTGCGACGCGTGGTCATCGTGCTTGACGGCATCGACTCTGCTCCTCTTCGCGCGGTCATTCGAACACTTCCCTACCTCTACCAATCCCTTATATTACGGTTTGTCAACACTAGCGGTTAGTGAAAGCGGTGGATCGAGAGAATCGTCGTCAACCTGCGCCGTGTGGTCATCGTGCTTGACGGCATCTCCTCTTTCTTGAAGCATCATGTGCTCGCTCCAACCCCTGTGTCCCCCTTCCCATACCTTTATATTACGGTGAATAACTCAGACGGGCTCTACTGACACTCTCCTTCATCAAGGGGCTCGCAGTTCGCAGGGAACGACGCGACGACAGTGAAAGGACTTAACCAGCAATGCAAATCACGCCGGAGACCAACTGCAGCGGTCAGTGAACGAAGTCGAAAGAATCAACCTGGGACGCGCGGTCATACTGCTTGACAGTATTCTGCGCCTCTTCCGTCAAGCCGACGTTCATGGATTAACGGATAATATGTACGGTATACAGAAAAGTGCGGCAATGGTGCATGAACTTGGAGGAGGACAGACAAGCTGCATGCAGACCATCGCACAAAATTCACTGAAAGCGAGGAGAAATGGTGCCGCGAAACAACAAATGTATCAACAGGAGCAGTAACTACGTGTAGTAGTAGCTGGAAGGTCTATTTGAATGTTCCAAATAAAAGCATGGGTCATGAGGCAGTGGGCGCCGTACTGCATGCGTGTCAAAATGCTTGTACAAATAAGTCTTGATTTGCACGTTATGAATGCTCAAAATCTGGCTAGGAATGTGGTTGTGGATTAATTTATACAAAAGTAATCTCGACAAGTTCCTTATTTGTAACGTATCTGTATTTCCAGAAACCACTGCACGCAGCATAGGTTAAAAGTTCATGAAAAAAAAGAAGAAAAAGAAAGAGGCTCCAACCCACGCTGTTAAGGTTGGGTGGCGAAGCTGTAAACACCCTGAACGTGCATACACATCCCCGACCAGGCGTAATGTATGGTAAAGGTATGCATTCTCACATTTGTCGTAGAGAGATGCTGACATAAATGCTGGGAGGTGTGATGTGTTAATGTGTTACAAACTGTGCAGCAGGCAATCGCCTCCAGGTATTACATAGGCTCAACAAAAGCCGTTAATTTTTGGCTGGTTTCATCAACGGTGCGCCGGTGACCGATATCGCAGGGCACGACCTACATCGCCCAAATTCCGCGGACTGTTACAAAGCGCATGCAGTCGTGTCATACGACAAAACTTTCCAATGGTGCCATAAACGAGCTGGAAACTGGATCCTTCCCCACCTCACTTATTTACGGGCAAACAAGCAGCAATCGCAGAATGGTCATTCCTGTCGGCAGCCACCACTTCCGTCATCGGGATCAGCTGCCACCCAAGGATGTCTGATGACCATCTGAATGTGGCTCAGTACACTCGCGCGTGTTCTGCCCACAAAACGTGCGGACAGAAAATGTCGCCATGTGGTGCTGGGAAAATCGAGTGGGGCACGAGGATGTTGGTAACCCACCGCTTCCATCACTGTTGCGAATGGTGTTGCGTGGCCGGTTAACATCGTGTGTGAGTTGAGCCAGGTCAGTATGGTGAAAGATGGAAGAAAGCTTTATACAAGTATTTACATTTTACACGTCAGGATCTGAAGGAATGGGTTTTTTGGCACACCAAAATGCGCCAACTTAAATAATCGGGCTGCGGTTCACTCCCTTTGTCATTTTTCCACGAGGTGGACCAGATAGCACGGATCTGGGCATTGAAGCTATGCCTCGTTCCAGTGCCCCTGGTCTCATGGGACCAAAGGTATGCGGCATACCATCGTTTCCATCAAATGACGTCACTGGCCCTCCTCCACCTTGGTGCCCAATGGCAGCCATACGCAGCTGCACTCGGAACGCGCTCTAGTATTCTCACAAAATTCAATGTCCAGCTGACTTGCATTGCTGAAGAGGCGAGCCCTGGTGTGTGGTGCATTGCCATTTCTGTCGACCAGCAACGCTGCTCATGCGGATGCAATAGGACAATGGCAGATGCAGGCACCCATTCCTGGAACGCACAGCTTCTGTTGCTGGTCGAAGAAGTACTTGCAGGGGGAATTAAAGCACAACAGTGGTTAGTAGTACGAGCCATCGTGAGTGAGAGTCGTTTTAAGTGAAAAATGTGATACACTCACCTGAAATAAAAGGAAAACAGCAATATGTAGTTAAAACAAAGCTGCCGAAAGAAAGCGCAACAAAATGAGAACTCTTTAGAGGCTCCCTCAAACACTTGACCTTAAAGGACGTGAGCCAAGCTGTACATCAGTGTTCATGTGGCGATATATACTTAGCAAATTATCTTGAGATGGAGGTGTAAGTTTTCATTGCTGCATTTGCTTCGGTAAGCCTCGCGGACAAGTCACTTCAACGGGATATGCTCTTTTACTGGAGAATGGCGAGCTTCACTTTGGCGGTGCGAACTGCTGGGTTCTCCAGACACCTGGGACGTTGTTCACAGATTAGTACCTCCTACCTCCACTATGATACTGCCGGCATTGGCAAAATAAGAGCGTTGTGGAGTTCAAGACCCACATGCCATAAGATCTTTCGTTGTGTTTGTTCGCTCGGCTACCAGCCAGCCTCGTAAAATGAAAAGTGTCGCAAGGCTTGACGCAACACTGTGTTCACTGTGCTCGTTTACGACAAGGGCTGACAGATTACGCACAACACGGGAATGTGAGCTAAGCAGCCGTGTTCTAAAGCAATAAAACATGTGAGCAGGTGTGCTTGGAGCACCTCTCGACATGTCACCAGGACCAATATTTTCGCATGATTGCAAGAGGCTAAAACTGTGAGTGTCGATTGATTCAAAATATGAGAGAGGCTTGTCATTCAAAAGGCTGTTTTATTTCAACATTTTACTGTGCATAACGAAATGCAGAGCATGCTCCATGAAGTAACGAAAAATATTTTTTGCCCAGGGCAGTTTGCAAACCATACCTTTGAATGAAGTACGGTAAAGGAAACATCTAAATGATCATTCCTGATGTTATGTCAAACAAGAGAGGTAGCAACGTCATCAGGAGTCAGCGGTAGCAAAAACGCGTGTTCTTCCCTAATATATGGCACAATGTTATCAAAACACAGCGCAGTTAGATGTCCCTCTATGCAGCTTCAATTGCACGACGAGGACTGCGTTACCATTACACAAATCTAAAATGCAGTTGTTCAGACACTAACGTTGAGCTCAAGCTACAGCTGTGCCAAATTGCAATAGGGTTGCCCAATGCAAGTAAAATGGGAATCTAGTCAAAGCAGGGCATCAACTTTTCTATTATGTACAGTGTGTCCCACTCAGAGTCTCAAACAACCAAACCTTAAAACAGCCTAAACAGCCATCTGACATAAACGCACCATTGTCAAATACGATATCCGGTAAAAAAAATTCCATTCTGAGACTGCATGCCAAAATCACAGTCTCATTATGACGCACTCAGTAGCAGGAACATGTTAATTTTGCCCATACAGGATTTGTTTAAATGCTACTAAAGAATGGTGCATGAGAATCTTCATACAATGTCCCAATCAAAATATGACCACCACAGTCATTAACTGCTGACCTAGCTCACATTGCAATGCTACAACTAGGTTACCACAGCAGGCAAATATTTGTTACAACCATACATCAGCCACATGCAGACACAACAAACTTCTTACAGTGATTTTAGTATATGCCCATGAAGTCAAGATTCTGATTACATATGAGAGCTCAACAATGTAGAGCTTAAATGAAATGTTGACACATGCTTGACATAGTGGGTACATAGGGAGGGGATGAGAATGACTACAGATGTTTCAAACACAATCTCCCATGGTGTAGAAATGCACATCGATTTCGTATTTCCTCCCTATGGAGGCAGCTGTGAGAACATGCAACGTAATTTTGTTCACCGAGTCCATGCAAAGTTAATGTAACAAGTCTCTAAAGAGGCATTACTTCAACGCAAGGGGGCAACATAATTGACACGCATCCTCTTCACTGTGACCAGGTTTCACTGCCCAGACCTCTTACAGGCGTTATCGTTCAGCTCAGGCTGCGAATGAAAATGAGTTGGAAACTTATCAAGACTTTTCGAATGATGGAACCAGACTGCACCCATGATGTGAATGGCTGAGTACACTTTGGAACATGTATAAGCAACAGTGATAACACACAGTTTGTCCCATGCCACAGGTGACTACGATGGTTGAGTATGATGTTGCTCTCACAGAATCTGCCCAATAATGATCTTATATACCAGCATGCCTGATGGTGAGAAGTAACACATCATCATAGCACGCTCACATGACACAAAAATCCCTTCTTTTATCCTTAATATTCATTACGTCCATGCACCCCAATACAGGCAACACACGAAATTATAAAAAATAGCAATGCCTGCATGCAAAATGAAAAAGAAAGCAAACGCAATGCAGCCCCCCCCCCCCCCACGAGCAAAAAAGGGATTTCTGTGCATTGAGGGCCTGTTCATATGATCTGTTTCCATTTGATGACTGCATATCATCTAGTAATTTCATTACCTCACTATATGGTCTGTTGCCCTCAAATGTGCCTCCCAAGTCTTTGAACCCGTCCCTCACTTTGTCCTATATGTCCTCTGCATTACTAGGCTTGCCCTGCTTGATAATGCTATCTAGTATATCAGCTACTCCTGCATGTTCGCTCATCCACTTGGTTGTCTTGCTGTTTCTTGATGCTGTGCCTATCGTTTCTCGCTCTATCGCGTGCTCCATGGTTCCCAATTTCTACACTATATACCTGCATTGATACATCTGCATTAGGTCATACCTTTCAAAAAGTTTTAAAATAGGAGAATAGCTAACCAATATAAAACATGACTAACCAAATGATTCACTTTGTTTTGTATTGCCATTTTCTATCTAAGCACACTCCTTCCCAAGTTACTGTGTCTACTGTTGCTTGCTATCTGAATAAGACGAATAGCACTGAAATAACGATGCCAACCTTAAGTCAAATAAATTAAACAGAGATGAGCACATCAAACTCTGAATGCAAGAGGTCTTTTTTTGTTTTTAATGCTGTATAACATGCTAACACAGAATGCGACACTTGGGGATTTGATGAAATGGTAAAAATGTTTTATGCATTTCATTCTATGACTTGTTTCTGCATTTCACTGTACATGCCATGTCAAATAAATACACATGGTGAAGCAGCACTGGCAAGAAATGAAGGCCAGGAGAGATTAAAATTCGAACATTCAAGGACCGCACTCGCTCATTCGGTACAGCTGCTTTCGTGCCTGCCTCCCGTCCACAGTGAAGGCCAGCTCCACATCCAACATTCTGAGCACAAAAACAGATAAATGCGAATGAATAATTTGCGCCACAGAAACTGCGAAGAAGCACGGAGGGCGCTATAACATGCACAGTCACACATATACTCGCAATGAACGTTAACATACCCTGTTTGTGTCAACACACGCACTCACATGAGCATCAACATCCGCTGTCTGTGCACCAATGATACAAGGAAAACAGCCAGTTGTGTTTATTTACAAGTGAGCATCACAAGCATGTATGTGCAACTCTCAGTGAACACACTTGTCAAATTCTTCGATTGCACACCACATCACTGCAATACAGTAAAACCTTGTTATAACGAAGTTGAAGGGGGAGTGGTAATTACTTCGTTATAACCATTAGTTTGTTATAACCAATATCAATTTCATCTATAGGAATTTCAAGGGGAATTGCGATTACTTCGTTATATCCAATAGTTCGTTATATCCAGGTTCATTTAACGAGGTTATACTGTATACACCTTTTGTGTTGCAGTAATGCAGTGAAGCTTTTATTAACTACAACTGTAAAAATGACATACATGACTTCTGCAGGTGAGAAGTGTCAAAATGTCATTCAAACAGAATAATCTACCTAGCCAGAAAGCCCGCAGCCTAACTATAGCAAAAAAAGACAAAGGAAGGGAGGAATGAAAATTATTGAAGTGTTTACTAGTGGTGCAAGGCTAGCGAAGCAGGTGGGCACTTGGCTGGTCCGGGTTTGTGTGCGGCACACCCGCATTTCGTCTTGGCCCAAGGCTTTGGGAAACACCTCGTAAAGCACTGCGAGGCTTAGTGAACGCTTCTCAACGTTTCGCAACGAGTTCAGCCACACCGAGCTCGGCCACAAACGAACAACAGACGGTGGCAGACGCAGGACGCGTGGTCTCAGTTTGACGCCTTCCCACCTCTTTGCTATACTACACTATGCGTTTGTACATAGCTTCGTGGCATGAGAGGATGCATGTTCTTGCGGAGTGAAGCTATGCACAAGCGCACAGCTTTGCGAGACACTGTGCACCTGAGCAACCGACGCACAATGTCTTTGTCTTCTTTTTCTTAGCTTGAACACATACGCTCGCCAGCCGCAGTTTTGCCAGTGCAGTAGTGGGCCGAGTTCATGCGCGCAAGAGAAGAAAGGAGCGCGCATGCAAATGCCGCATATTGGGCATTGCATAGACGTGCACGCACACTCTTGCGGACCTGAACTAATGATGATGATAATTTTGTGATACAGGTGCACAAATTATGAGAGCGTGAAATGCTCCGCATTTAAAACCTTCCCTTCAAAGTTGTCTGTGAAGTATTGACACAGTGGCCCCATCATCAGCCTAACCTGGCACTGGCTAAGCCCCCCTGTACTCAATAATTATTAGCTATTATTAGACACACAAACAATTGCTGAAAGCATACATCATATGCTGTGGCAAGTATATGTGCTCGAATAATGAAGCCTACTAGTCTATGTATTATGACCCCACAGAAGCTATCAGAAGGCTTCACTGCAATACATATTCTCTATTACTGGGAAACGTATTCGAAATAGACTGAGATCACAGTTAAATGCTAGCCATGGCAGCAGCATTGCCGACTACACAGCAACAGTGCTGAACACTTGTCGTCATTGTGCTCTTGGAATTTGCAAATTAGCAGCGACCATGCTGTACACTTTTAAAGGGCCCCCAAATGACTGCCGGTATTATTAACGCACTTCAAATAAAGATGTGCATCAAAAGCAGAATGCTGTCACAATAAGGATGTCCAATGAGGCAGCCCTATGTGGCACGAGTGCACTACAAAATAAAAAACAATCCAATGCGCTTATGCAGTTTTTTCTGGTATACCGCCTCCTTGTCTCAGCGCCACCAGTCTGCAGGTGCTACTGATTGGTCAAACTAGGACGTACTACGTTTGCCAAGGTCTGCGAGAAATTACAGGCCCTCCCTCTCCTTCCTAATCACATTGCTTGCTAGAGTTCAGCCAGCCAGCAGGCGTAAAGAGGTGAATGCATTCTTTAGCATGGCATATCATAATACGGATGTGGTGCATTGGTGAGGTCAGCACACTTGCAGGAGGATAGGCTGGCATGGCAGAAACAACAGGTAGCCAACAGTGCATTGGTGATGGCCTCTTAAGTGGCACTTGGACGAAAACTCAACAAGGAGGAGACAAAACTAGCCAGATGGTGCACAGTGAAGGAAAGAGCAAAATGAACGGTGACCACACTTTAATTGCCAAACATGTGCAACTCCGTTATTACTGCAAAATTTGGAAAAATTCTCGCAAATACATGTTTGCCGCAGACATGTCAACAACTGCAACACTGCAACTAGATTTCGACCTCTATCTAGATGGTTTAAGCAACCTGTAATTCATACTCAAGAGCACAATTTGTAACATGATAGGGAAATTAATTCGGAAGTTTTGCAAGCAGAAAGCCACATATCTTTCTGATCGACTCTTGTTGCTGATTGCTTTTGATGTTTGCTGGTTAAACTTTGGTGCCGTTGGCCGAAGTTGCACTTGGATGGTTGCGGCATGGCACGCACAAGATTGGAGCAAGACAGCAGAAAAGGCACAGTTGAACAACCACTGTTTACTGAAGTTGCATTACGTTTTAATTCATCTCGTTATTATGCTATTCCTCATAAGTCTGGCACGTGCTAGACTGCCTAATGTTGACGTGCAGCCTGTTACAATGATGGTACAAACTAGCAGCTGCTATATGATCACTGAGCATGTCCTAACACTGAAACTAAAAATAATGAATTTCTTTTTATGCAGTTATCTTTCCATTTATGCAAAAGTTGCAGCAAACTATGCAGTCATTTGTAGCGCAAGACAACATGAACTTCTTTTCACTAAAATAACTGGCTTTCTAACTCAACCACAAGATTAACTTTTGTGCTAGTTTTGGCACATTCTTAAACAATGCATAGCACTTATCTCTTCTACTCATTTGTCCAGACCATCTGGCCTCTTTAATGCATACCAAGCTAAGAGACAGCCATTCAATTGCATACACATGACGGCACTAGTCCATCACATACTTTCTCTGAGAACATGCCGAAAATCTATACATGCAAAGTACTAGTTCTACATTTGCCACAGATAAAAACTGTGGAATGTCATACAGTGGTGATTAGATGAAGAGAGAGACAACTACTACTTGCCTTTACAGAATAGGAAACTTATTTTTTTCTGTAGTTGCTTTGTTTCGAAATCCATTCTTATGGCTTAAAGATCAATTATGTGGATGCTTTGATTGGATTCTGATAAAGGTCACCGTGAGTAGCTCGGCCTACAAAGGGTTGCCAAGGAAAGCCTGTGAGCTTCTCTTTGAGATGTGGTTAAGTTCTAGTTTTCGGTCTGTAGAGGCTTTTCCCTGTCTACATTCAGACGGATATCAGAGTGCTTCCTTTGTTTACGCTGATCTGCCTCCCAGGTCGAGATTTGGCAGACGTCAGCGGCAAACTCAATTCAGATTAGTTTGGACAGTGTAGCTGCGATCAGTGCTGATCACGACAAAGGAAGCAGATCTGAATCAACGTTGACTGCAATAAAAAGTGCCCGCGTAACACCAGCATTACCCACAGCCACAGGCCTTGGGCATGCAGAAATCAAGACAACCATCGCTATCTTCAGTGCAAAATAAATTTTCTTTAACAAGCTTTATGATGACAGTGGCACGCCATCACTTGCATTTAATTCAGATACAAATACAAAGCAAACCTGCTGCAGATGAACACAAGAGCAACCAACATAAATTCACAACCAATGTGCTCTGCTGCCATGGATGCCACCATTTTGCGATGGTGATGATACTGCACCTGACCCCCATGATGGAGCACTTTTCATTGCGAACATAGTTTTGGTTTTGTTTGCACTCATTGCTAACACGCAGGCAATCTTTGGGCTTATTTTATCAAAAAAAAAAGGTGCGCATTAGGGTAAATACGGCAGATTTTGCTCACTGACACATGCAAAGCAACACAGCATTATGAAATGAAGTCGGACCTTTGTATAAAGAAAAAGTTGGATGATGCTTAAGAGTCAACTGAGTGAGTCATTGGGCCCTGTTCACATCAGCTTCTCGTAACAGAATGTTTTCTCGTACATTCAAATTAGGCTTAGCTATCATGGGTGCAGGTGTTAAAGTCGTAGTTTACAATTCTTCTGATGGATTTTGCGTAGAGAAATTGAATTTTGTTCACTGACGTAGCTGTGCCATTGCGGAGGGCTCGCGAGGTAGGGTGCTTCGGGAAACACGGAGGTAGCTTTAGATGTTTATTCCCACTGTGAACGCCTATGCCTACGCCAATGCCGACACCAAATTTTCTATGACACAATCTCCTTAGCACTATCACGTCAAATCCCCCTAGATGACAGCAAGCAGCTAGCAGAGTGTAATTTGTTTCGCTCACCACCTACACCCAATAGATCAGCAGCAAATAGAATAAAGATAATCTAAGCGGTCGGTTGTCTGTGTGTGCGTGTGTTTTGCTTCTGATTATAATACAATAAAAAGAAACAAAGAAGCCTGAGAAAGCAGGCATGAGAAGATAAGTGCTTGCCTATGGTGGTCGGCGCTTGGATTGATGGTGACGGTCCCTCGTATCTCCGAGTCTTGCTTGACATCAACAGGGTTTATGTAGAGAACTGTCTGCTGCCAATGCGTCTCACTGCAAAAGGCAAAAGGGGAGGCGCCTTTAAGCACAATGTGCTAGCTCAAGCAGGCCCCACGGACACAACACCAGAAGAGGCCTAAAGGGTGAACTGGCATACTTGGTTTTTCTTTTTCTTTTTTTAACGCAATAGCATTACAGAGCTTGTGCTGCAGTGGTGGCAGTGGTGATCGCTTTAAGCAAAAAATCCCAATAACAGTAGCAACTGAAAAGAATGGTGGGACTGGCACTGAATTCCTTAGGCTTATCCTACAAAGAAAGAAAAGTACTCGAGCTGAAAATAACAATGAACAAATTTGTGTCAGTACTGAAATAGAACCCAAGCTCTGTAGGCTTAAGATGACATGCACGAGTTCTCGATAATATAAGCTAAATAAAGGGGGACGCAGGGCTGACAAGCTAGAGCTCCAGCAATGGCTGTCCTACTGCTGCCATCATAGCCATCACTGGCAGTCCCCTCCGTGAGTAAGCGTTTTGGGTCCGCACATGACACATATGATGCCACCCTCCCGTGATTTCAGATAGGAATGTGGCACGGTAAAATTATCCCGTTCCACTTTTAAAGGCAAAGCCTAAGCTGCTTCTTTTGCTTTCTTTCTTTCTTCTCTCTCTCTCTCTTCTTTTTTCTCACAGCAAAGCTGTTGGCCTCTAGATGGTCAAGATTTTTCATGGCAATATCGCCCCGACAGGAAAACGCAGGGTGTGGCACCTCAAAACATGGACCCCATGACAGTTGACAGCATATTGGTTTCCCTGAGGAGCCTGTGGTTTTGTGCATCGGGCAACAGAAGGAAAGGGACAAGCGACCGCTCTCTAACTATACTCTTTCTACACAATGTCCAGAACGCATGACAGCATTATTGAATTGTGTGTGCACCTTCCTCTTCTACTCCCAACCCCGAAGAGAAGTGGGAGACACCGCTGTCCAGCAGCCTCCTGCACCAGACTGAGTCAGTCGAGAGGGTTGAGACAGCCAAGATGGTGCATGGGTTCCAGTGAAGAGTGGGCCACTTCCACAATTTCATGCCCAATAAAGATGTTGATTTTTTTCACTCTCTGCCAATGGCTACGGCTTCCATTGCTAGCACTTTATTCTCAGGCAGGATTTGTGGACCACAGATGCCATGGGGCAGCACCACATCAAATATGTTTAAAGGGCCCCTAAACCACGCCCACATATTTTTAAACATTTCAAGTTGACATGTGCATCGAGTTGAGAATGGCATCACGATGAACGTTGCGAAATGCAGCAGCGCTGCACACCAAAGCCGCGCCACAAATTAAAATAAACAATCCCGTGCACCTCTCCGGGCTTTTCCGGCATACCAGAGTCAGCCGTGATGTCACCAGCTCCGTTGACTGGTCGAAGGAGACCTACGACTTCTACGTTAGACAGGCGCTCCCTGCCTGTCTGCTCATTTCCTCCATGCTGCACTTCCTCGTGGTGTGTGGTATGCCATTCATGTGTGCGCGTTTGTCATGTGACATTCAGAGGAGCACTCGGCAAGAAGGTGGCACTGGCAAGTGACCAGCGCGTGGTGAAGGAGAGAGCTGAACAAGCAAGCACTCCGTTTTAGTAATTAAACACATGTAACTTCGCTATCATGACACCACTTTGAAAAATTCTCGCGGCTACATGTTCGTTGCAGACATCAGCACAACAGCAACACATCAACTAAATTTTGACCTCTGGGTGGTTTAGGGGCCCTTTAAAGAAATAAAGAAGAGATAAAGTTCAAGGGCATGATGTGCCCTGGCATGGCTTCTTGCCCCTTTTCCAAACCCTACTGTGTATTTTTCAGAGTACTTGTCTGAAGGAAAGTGAACATGCTCGGACAGTAGAACTCCTGTCAAATTTTACACTGTAGCTCCACTAATAACTGGCGGATTTGAAAACTTTTTTGCAGCAGGCGATTCATGTGTGATGTCACTCGAGGGTGACTTGGAAATGTGTTGCACATACATCAGCTTCGGCACAGCCAAGGGAGATATCGCAAACTGCATGAAATATCGCTTTACCTAAGAGAAACAGAAACAAGATTTACCGGTAGGAAAGTTGATGGCTTTAGACACTGCACAACACAAATTGGAGCGGTTCGTGTTTTTTATCAGAATGTTTTATACTGTAGAACCTCGTTATAACAAACCCGGATATAACAAACTATTGGATATAACGAAGCAATCGCAATTCCCCTTGAAACTCCCATAAATGAAACAGGTATTGGCTATAACGAACTAATGGTTATAACGAAGTAATTACGGCTCCCCCTTCAACTTCGTTATAACGAGGTTTTACTGTACTTTCGTGCTTCAACGACACGAATCAACCCACAATGCAGCACAAATCGCATCTCAGTTTGGTCTTGACCACAAATGTGTCCAACTTGGTTGCCCAACGCACTTGCCGTACACCACACTGACTACAAAGTGGTGGTTACAAACAAATGAAATAAAAATATTACATCAGTATTTTCAATGTGTACTGCCTAACATCAGTTGTAGCTGTTGTGTATGTCCAACAGCATCCCCGTACATCCACTTTTGCAAGGTGAAATGGAGGAGACTCTATATTTAAGTTTGCACTGAGCCCAACCACTTTTTGTGGAATACAGACGTTTTTATGCCAAAACCTGTGTCACAGAATATGCTACAAGAACACAAAACACATACCATGAGAACGTAAAAGGCATATCACACTTCGCAATATGAACCCCTGCTGCATTCTGCACAGATCATATCGTGGCAATTTCCACCAACGCAGGTATTGAATGACAACAGGCGTCACGAGTAATACAATGTGACCATTTTGCTTCATACTTGGCTTCACAGCAACGAGCTCTCTGCTGCCATGCGGCCATGCCGAGATTGCCAAACACCAAACACTTATTGCTGACTACATAAAAGGCCAAGGAACTTACGAGTCATAGGGTGATGTAGAAAGTATGACATCCCGAGGAAATTCCACCGAAAACCAAATGACAAATGCATGAACCCTGCCATGGCCATAGCAACAACACATGAAGTTTTCCTGCATTAAGAGAGAAAAGAAAATGCAACAATAACTTCAATGACCCCCAATACCAATGAAGAAACTGCATATTAGTGGAACATAGTTATTCATATTACTTGCCTGACCCTTGTTGATCATGTGATGCTCACAGTCAGAAACACAAAGGAACGAAAGCACAAAACTAGCACTCTGCTTTTCTTCCTTGGTCCCCGTCTGTGAGCATTGCACAGTCAAGAACAACATGCCTACAAACTAGCTTAGTTTGCAATTTTAATTCCAGGGAGGCAGAGTGTACAAGTGGTTATGTTTGTTGGATATGGTAAACAGAACCAATTTCTTTAAAGGGACCCTGAAACGGTTTTGACGATTTTGTGCAAACATGGTGATCCGGTAGAGCGAGTCATTAGGATCATTAGAGGACAGATTTCAGTGCTCTGCATAAAGTGTGTAATTTACAATAAGGTTTTGAACACACGCATCTCAAGAGATCGCAGCGGCTCGCCAAAATGCGTTTTCAAACGCCACCGCCTATCGAACGATAGATGGGAGGCCACTGATTGGCCTGTGACAGGTGACGTGTGCGTAATTTTCCCAACCTAACTGCGAACAACGTGCTCCTTCGTTTCAGCCAACGGTATCGTCGCAGCATCTGGCGGCGTACACACGAGTCGCCTGGCGCACTATTACAGAGGCTAGCACTGCCGAGGCCGGCGACCTCAGTAAGGACATTGCGGCGCTAAGTCGTTACAGAGGGCTCTGCACAGCGGCTGACGTGGGAGGCGCAGTAGTCGCTAGCACGTGCTCCGCAGCTGATCGAGTTGAGGAGGCACAGCAGTGGTAAGGAGGAAGGCGACAGAAATAAGCCCATAGCTGCCTCAGCACATTGTGCTTCGCTTTATTTACGGCGTGAATGATTTCACAATTGTGTTGCCTAATCAGTGACGCAATGTCAAAAGAACGTTTCAGGGACCCTTTAAGTCATGCCCCAAATGTGCCAGAGCAAGCATTCTTGGACTGTCTTGCAATGGGGGGAGATCCACAGATGGCCTTGGGGTTCTCAGTATGCGACAGAAGATTGGGCAACACCAATTTCACCTCACCCTCCAACTTCAGCAGAATGAGTTTTGAGCAAAGCAGTGAAAGGGGTCATGAAGTACAACACACTACCTGTGCCTCAATTCTCTGATACTGAATTACCAATGTGTCAAACTGAGTTCTATTCTCAGGCTGTGACACATATGAGTTTGATTGTATCATTGTTCCTAGAACTGAGAGTTCACCACATCCGTGCCAACCCACAACAGAATGCGGGTAAGATATTCTTGGAACCCCTTTCCATGAGGTATTGCTCACTACGCTGAAAGGTCTTTGAGGGAGAATAATAATTACAAAAATCTAAAGGGGTCGTGAAACGTTTTCTGAACATTTTGTACTAACTGCGTCTTCGGGATCCTGACCCTCCAATGATCAATATGCATTGTTCAATTGCACCTTGTGGGTTGATTTAGAGCGATAAAAAATGCGGTTTTGGTTTCACTGCACGCGTTCCCCTCAACTCTGCAATTGACGTCACGTTAGTAGCCACCGGACCTCCGAGGTTGGCACGCCCTCGGAGGCCACGGGAAAAAAACCGTGCTGCAGCTTTTTTTCCGAATGGCGAATGGCACCGCACGGTTTCTAAGTCTTTCTTTCTAGATTTCAAGTAAATCGATTCTTTTAGAGCAAACGCGAGTTCACTATACTTTTGCACTTAAAAATATCTTACTGCAACGGCACCGAATAGTACCATGCCGGCCGGTTGTGTCGCATAGTCGTTTCGGGAGCGCAAGAAAGCTGGGGTTTCAAACGGGCGTTATTAAATGTGCACTGAATATTTCGCCGAAATATTTCAGAATCGGCTTGTCGAATGCATGTTGAAGCAGTGAAGATTACAACCAGGCATCCCCATATTCTTTTCACGACCCCTTTAAACGCCTTGAAAAATATTTTTCATTTTAACTGGTTTTGAAGGACTTGTGTGCACCCCAAAGTCCACCTCTACAACCACAAAAAAGATCAATTTCAAGTGTACAAAATGCTGCATGATGTCATGAGCAAGTAACTCACCTTAATACACTGAAGATCTTCAGACTTGACAGTGTAGAGGTCGAGCTCAAGAAAGCAAGTGCCTCTCGAGATCACATTTTCTGCATCTACAGTTTTCACAGTAATGTGTTCTAAAACAGTTTAAAAAAAGATGGAAACAGAGAAAAATAAACATGACACGACCCAGCGAAGAGATTAAGAAAACGCAAGCTCATGCTTGCAAAGACAAAAACAGTGTTGCTTACTGTACATCTCTGCCTTTGCGAACTCGGTCACGCAAGACATATCGACGTGAAAATTGTCCTTTACCATCTTCCAGAAATCGATCCTAAGGAAAGGAAAGCATCGTAGCTCTCAACAAGTAGAATTTCTAGTAGCGTCACAAGGAAACACCCGTAAGAACTTTTAAAGTGCTGTTAACATCAGTATTTTGCTTGAGTTCAACACAAAATTAGAAACAAGTACGGTGCTGGTCTAAACATGAGGTATTAAACCCTGTTGGAAGTTCACATTTCATTGAACGTCAAGTGTGCGAGAGGTTTAGTCCTGCTCTGGAGCACTTTTGTTAACAACAGACACAAAAACAGTTTTTGAAAATATAATCTACAAACCTTCAAGGAAAAGAAAGAAAATTAAATAAAACATTGTGCTAAAGACAGGTACACAATGAAGGTCATGCTAACAGCCACAATCGCCCGAAGGAATGACAATGAAAAGCATACTAGTATATTACTGAGGTTATTTGATATATAATTAATGCTATGTTATTTGTACAATGAGCACAAAGATGTCAGGAATCTCAGTAAACAGAGTGCTTATGTCTGACCTAGTCAAATGCGGTTGCTGAGATAAAGGAAACCTGCAACAACTGCCACGGTGCAGCAAAAGGAGCCTTAATGCACCCACATAACAGTTACATTGTCTTACCGAGGTGATCACACTGAAAGAAATGTCACTTAAATGCAGCTAACTGAATGTCTATGAGATTAACACAATAACTACCGCTCCAACAGACCTACTTAACCAGAACAGTGCCTCCAACGTCAGAGTCACCAGCATCTAAAGCTAGAAGCAGCAACTGTCAACAACTGCACTTGCAACAATGGTAGTACTTCCAGATCATGCAAAAAAGAGACATCTTAAAGCATCATGTCTTTTTTCCTTACGTTCAATACCAATGTGGCGTGGATCCTTTGATAAACACCTTCTTTGCTGCAACATTTCAAAAACAAGTATACACCTTCTTTGGTGCAACATTTCAAAAACAAGTATTCAGAGGTATGGCACACCCCTCTAAAGAAAATAAGGGCTTTACAGTAAAACCTCGTTAATTCGGATCTCAAGGGAGTGAAAAAAATGTCCAAATTATCCGAATGTCGAATTAACGAATGCATAACAAAAACGCACATTTTCAATTCCTTTATCGCATACCTTTATTTTGAGAAGTAGTCCGTAATGCTTGTTTGTTTTTTTGTGGACAGCTGGGCGGCAAGGACTAGTTTGCGGGCATGTGACAAACCCTCAAGCGCTAGAATATTGCCTGGGACATCGTAACAAAACTCCTCTAGAACGACGAGAACGTCCGCGGCTTCTTTTACGGTACGACATACGGGGCGTAGTTCATCGCACGGGTCTTCGTCAGACACCTCATCCGTCTCACCGAGGTCAGCACTGATGATCTCGTCATCGTTCAAGTAAGCGGTGACGACAACGACCTGACCAATTGTAACGCAATCTGCAAGCTCCACTTCGGAGGAAAGCAGGCCAAGGAACGCCATATCGTCCTTTACCGCGTACTTTGCGCGTTTCGCCGGTTCCGACATCACGGCAGGGTGATATCACACCACCACTATGGCTCGACCCCCCACCACATCGCGCACCGACACTTTCGATACGACGACATGTCACAACGCACCGAAGAGGGGGAAAAAAGCACAACCGATGCCTGCAGGTCCGCACGCTATCCGTCTGAGGCCTTGTTTCTTTGTTATCCGTTCTCACGAGTCCGTACCCCGTACGATCCGTTCTCCGCCGATGACAGGACGATGCGTGCTCCAAAACACCACGTTGCGTCCCCTTCCATAAGTTTTCGAAAAGAAAATGCGGTTTTCCTCGGCCTCCGCGATCGGCATCGACAGTGCACCGTTGCTGCCGGAGCCCATCTCGGAGACCACAAGTTTGCACATGTGTGCCAAAGAAAATGCAATGCGATAAATATTATGGCCTCCGAGACGCAGTTTTAGTTTCAGTTTCGCCGTCTTTGGCTTGCCTCCAGTCCGAATTAACCAGTGCGCGTGCAATTCTGCGTCGAATTAGCGAATGTTTGTGGCCATAGGGCTATGAACATTTTTGAAGGGAGGGTGTGGGAATGACGAATTATCCGAATTTCCGAATTAACGGGGGCCAAATTAACGAGATTCTACTGTATAAGCCTAATGAAAAAATTTTTAAAGAAGATGTGGCTGGTCCCCCTGTTATAGGAATCGGTATAACACGAAAGTGAAATGACCAAACTGTACCGAACTGCGCTTTCGGAGCAGGGTAGCCTCAGCGAGAGCGCTGACACTACCCTACCCAAGACGAACTATAGGTGCTCTTTGGTGCTATGACGATATTTCACTGTACCGATTCTAGGTGACGGCACGGCCCCAGCCAACAGAGAACACAACGAGAAGGAGAGATATGGAGAAAGTTTAAATGAAGAGTTATAGGGCGCATTCGTGCTCCTTCTAGCATGGCCGACGATAGCTCAGTGGGTAGCACGGCGGGCACATTTCGTCGTGCTTCGAGCGATCGTGGTTTCGATCCCGCCCACGTTAGTGAAAGCTTTTCTGCTTGCTTTTCCTTTGTCATTGTTCAAAATTTTACTGCATCATATCCGTTACGGTAGTGACGTATAGTGATGCAGTAAAGCCATGGTGGACCCCGGCATAAAACACTTCGTGTTAAAATTGCATGCCTTGATCAATACAGCCTCACTAAATAAATGTTGCTTAATAGGTTGGTGACATTACATACTACAATGTTAAAGGCATCAAACAATCAACTATAAAAGAAAAGGAAAAAATGCCCAAGTTGGTGTGTTTCCATAATTTGTTGCTGCCAATGCACAAAACAAGATGATACGTGATAGCTACCAAGTAGCAAGACTGCCATAAAAGGCAAATATAAAAACTATTGAACACTATTCACTTGCCTTTCAAATCCTTCATCAGGATCAGTGAGCGGAGCAATGAACATGCGAGCTTTTTCTGGAAGGAGAACCCCATCCTGCACGAAAGGAAAAAAAAAAGGAAAGAAATGTTATCACCTGTAATTTCATTCATTATTAGGAATTAACAAATGCTACAAAATACACTAGAAAATGCATAACAGAGCAAAGTGAGACAACCACACGAATAAAAAACACTAGTGTTCATCCTTTTGCTTCTTCCCATACACCAGGCATGCATCTCTCGCTGAAAATCTTAGAAAAATTCTTTTGTGTTCTCTGCTACAGTTTCCTTGCTCAAATACTTTTTCGGAAGGCTTAAATTTAATTGCTCATTCCTTCATTCCTTTCAAAGCAACGATGAGCACAATCATTCACCTTTTTCTTAATGACAGAACAAATGTATACCTGCCAACCTAGGGACATCAAAAAAGCAGGAGATTCACAAAGCAACACGAGGGGGCAGGTGGGAAAGGGGGGTGCTTATGGATGATCATCAGTAAACCTTTTGGGTGCCAGTGATCATACCAGTACTAGCAAATATAGTGCACATGTCCGGGGGGGGGGGGTTGCCCCAAGAATTGAATTTAAGGGGTGTGTCTATGTGCCAAGGAGGGATGGCAGTTGAACGAACATAAGGGAAGTTGGAAGTTGTGTTAGATGTTTTATATGCATTGATCTGGAATAGAAATTGCTTGTCTATGTTCACCCCGCCATGGTGGTCTAGTGGCTATGGTACTCGGCTGCTGATCCGAGGGTTGCAAGATCGAATCCTGGCAGCAGTGGCTACATTTCAATGGAGGCGAAATGTTGAGGCCCGTGTGCTGTGCTATGTCAGTGCACGTTAAAGAACCCCAGTTGGTCAAAATTTTCAGAGACCTCCACTACGGCATCTCTCTTATAATCAGAGCTGGTTTTGGGACGTGAAACCCCACAAATCAAATCTTGTCTATGCTCGTTACCTCAGATTCAAGAAAACACACCCAAGTGCAAAACACAAAGGCCACATACAAAAATGCTATCAATGCTATTTTGAACAAATGCAGAACCAGGGGAACTCTCCCCTAACTTTGGTTAGAGCAGTGCATCATGGCAAGCTGTTGAAGTTCCCCCAAGGACAGAATTCATTCTTAAACTGCAGTTTCTTCCTTATTTTCCTTTTGCAGCATTAAGGCTGTTTCTTGGGACATTTATGACAGCCACTTGTTATGACAATAAGCTTGCTCATGTAACAGGGGTATAAGCGACCATAGCAGGTCTGGGCAAACAGTTAACACAATGTAAAAGTGAACTTCCAAATCAGTACTAAGGCAACATACCACATTAGTGCAATGAAGTCAGCCACCGTGTGACAAATATCCGTGTTAACATTTCAAGTATTCAAATTGTGAAAAAAGAAAAAAAAAAACAGAAAAAGTCTACCTTGGCCAGCCACTTGTCCCTGGCAAATATAACTGACTGAAGCATGGACTCGTAGAGCAGCATATAACCCTATATTGGGAAGAAAACAAAAGTGACATCACCTTAGTTACGATGTAAGTAAGACTCCCCAGAAACAGCTCAATAAAAATTGAGAAGCTTTACATATGGGCATCTTTACATCTGTCTAGAGTGGTTTAGTAGTGCCCTATTTAGCAAAGAGTAAGAGCAAAGCACCAGCTAGGTTTGAGGTGCCTGAATGAATCCAGCGTTACCTGAATATCGTTGTGGCTTCCGCTGATCACATGCACAATCTCTCAAGCTATCCAAAACTGCTCAGATACCACTCTCTTTGCAAAACAGCAGACACCAATTCTATGATCAACAGGATCCCTGGACAACTGTAACATACCTACATATGTTGCACACCAATGCTATTGGGAAGACCTCTGTTAGACACCTGTTCCGACACTATAAACCAAGGAGGTTTCATGCAATAGTGCAATGGGAATGCAATTACCATCCATTCGCTGACGATAACATCAACTTTTTCAGGCAGTGTTGCTTCCTGAAAAAGAAATTCACAAAAAAATGTACGTATAGGTGTATGCTCAAACTGGCTTTGCTGTGCCACACAAAACTGAGCCAGCAGTGGCATAGCCAAGAAGTTATTTGCAGGACAAAACATCACCGAAATACACAAAGCAATGTACCTGCATTTGTAACAAAATCTCCTTTTGCAGTGCTTCCAATTCACATGCAAAATCTTCAAACTACTAATAGCAATTTCGGGGTACAGAATATTGCAAGACTTAACAACGAACACAATTAGTGAGCTTGAATGGACAGAAGAGGGAAGGAACAAACACAATCCAGTGAGCTTAAATGGACACAAGAGGGAAGGGTTAACTTAAGCTAGATTGAAGGGTTGGGCTGTTGTGGCAATAAATTCACTGCTCCTAGCGAGAATCAAGCATTTGTAAGTGAGAAAACAACAAAATCTGGAAATTACAGGGTCACTCCATCATGCACTGTGTTATCTCAAAAAAGATGTCAAAACCTCTTTTTAGAGATTACACTACTATACTGCTATAAGTTGCAGGTGGAAAGTACATTAAATTACGATAATAGAAGAAGTGCAGTCGGCTGGAGCTATTGCTACACGTTATGGCGGTGAGTTCACTGCACAGCAATGTTAACAACCTTTGATTTCTGTCGGCTGTGTTGAGTGCACTCACACTTTCACTCTGTTTCTCTAAGTCTGCTTAAAGCAGACAGCATTCTGTGCTGTAGATTCTGCATCCCAAAAGCTCCTGTCAACTTTAGTAATCTTTAGCAGTGGCTATTTGTTACGTCTTTTAAAACGAGCCGGTCAAATCCATCAACTGTAGCACTCCCCCTCGAACGACCACTGGTTCACACAAAGCAGCAGTAGAGAGCATGACATCACTTCCCGTTCTATGGAACAGCGGATTAAAATTAAGTAGTGGCACCAGGGGCTCTCATTAGAACTTTTTGATGCAATAAACATGTTCATCGCCATGCAGAAAGTGGTAATGTCACTGTGCAATGATAACTCGTCAATATAACCAGACTTGATATCCTCCTTTATGAAGTGTCCCTTTAAATCGCTGAAAACACTGCGGCCAAACATGCACAAGTTGGCAGTTGTCAAACAGAATTAACACAGTAGCCAAGCGGGTGCAATTTTATGAAAGAGTATGGGAAAAGGTTAAGACTCTTGTGATATCCTTTCTGAATTTTCTTTTGTTTTTTGTGCACACAATAGCTAAGCAAATAGCACCGATTTCCACATTCTAAGAATGCTGATCAAGATAATCAATAATTAGCAAAAGAATGCTTAGATCATATTATGGTCCCATGAGTTTTTATTCCAGCATTTTTGTTTTCATGAGTTGCACACCCGGATTTTTCTAAATATCATGTGAGCGATTTTTACAAATTCATGTGAACAATGGGACCTCATCGATAACGTGTGCAGAGCATTTGTAATCCTTGTGGAAAGAGAAGGAAAGATGACCTCAGTGACGGGCGTCTTGCATACACTTGTGTACTCCCGCCACCTTTTGCACACGTCTCGTCGAGAAAAATGCTCACGCCCACAGTAATGCTAAAAAGATGACTGACCATGTTCTATATTTCTGTACCACTCTTGACCTTAACGTGCTCTACACACTTCGATGTTCAACTTCGCGTTTGCTATCTTCTATTACTCTGTTATCATCACTTCGTTCACAAACAATGCTCTGAATTTCAGTGTAATGGTCTCACTAAGTCTCGCAGGGTTCGTAAAGGTCTCTAAGAGAAAAATAGAAGGACTTTTCAAGGAATATTAAAAAATTTTGGAATGATACTACAGTAGTTGCAGTCTTTTTCAGACTGTTTACATTCATTACACGAATGTTATCACCAGTTGCTTCTGCATATCCTTCTGCAATGTTTGGAAAATTACCAACTGCCTCTAGCTTCTTTTTCTTCACCTCTATGCCTTCAGCTACTTCAACTTGCTCCACGAGTCTGTGCCGTTTCTATCTGCTTGGAGTTTTTCTAATACTGTTCCTTTTCATTCCAAGTGTACATTATAATGTTGCCTAGCTGCAGACTCAGCTATTCTGACTTCCTTTGTGAGAGGGGCGTCCAAAATGTACCTATACTATCCACTGCGTCACAAAAAATACACTGCGAGATGTATGTATGAAAAACCTTTAGTGGGTTGCCAAGGGGTCCAGTTCCAAGACAAAGAAAAAAAACTTTGAATTGCTGCTAATATTTTCATTACAAATACCATGTGGTGCGACTTTCAGGAAGCTGAATACGCGCTAATCTAATTGTGCCCGTGTAGCTTTTGATCCACTGGAAGTTGAAACAAGTCAGATGGAAAAAACTGCACATAAAATGCTGTAAGCGATACAGTTTGACGGGACTACTTTCAACCGCCGTGAAATGCAAGGCACGCTGTCATACCTTGAGTTTCCCAATGATTAAAGGGCTTTCAAGGGCGGAAAAGAAACTCCAGGACTTTAATGACCTTGAAAACGTAATCTTCAAATTCAAGATCATTCAATGGTTTCAAGGACCTGTGCTCACCCTGTCTTGCAATTCTGGAATCTCCTCTCTTGCTAATACTCGTTGAATGAGAGGTAACAGTTTACGTCACAAACTTCTACTCACTAAAGACATAACATTGAATGCTCTTCACATATACACATCCTCTACTCTCATTTACACAATGAAAAATACCAAGCAGGGACACAACCTAGTAACACTTAGAAAAGCGAACCTTCGCTTGACTGGTTAGAAATGCATTTTTGTAAGAAAAAACACCAGTTTGACTAATCACACAAATTAATATTTCTTTATCGAATTATTATACTGAACCGACGATTCATAATCATGATTCCTTTCACAAGACTGCTGCAATGAGGTAACCTGGTGTTAAATGCGCTCATATACAGTTTAGACAATGCATTGTGGAAATTATCATAACTTAAACATTCCACAAATAATTTTTTTTCTAAAGATAGCACCTTTTTCATCAGTGAATTCTGGGCAGCACAAGCGTGCTCAAATGATGTCCAGCACGTATGGGAACCATACTCAAACATGCTAACCATTTCTCAAATTTGGCCCATGTCGCACAATATGATCTGTAACAATCTGTTCGCGTAGAGCTGGCGACAGTGAAGCAATAAAAAAAGAGCACGTTCACCCCAACAATAATAAGACTAAACCATTGTAGCCATACACGAAGGCAAACACGACGGCTTCGCTGCCTCTTACCTCTACTTTGCTCTGAATAACCACCACTTGGTCTTCAACTTTGTTTGACGACACAACCTTCTTAGCTACCTCGGCAACCCCGCTGGCCTCAACGGCATAGACTGCAGGGAAGGGATACCGTTACAGCACAAGGCAGCGCCGGTCAAGGCCTTGAATGAACAGAAAGAATAAGCTTGCCTTTTCTGGCTCCCGCTTGCGCGCAGAACATGCTGAGGATGCCTGCAATGAAATGGAATGTGCACGTATTAAAACACACGCCGAAATAGGCAGGCACGCTGCTTCTTGCACACCTGTGCCGGCTCCTAGGTCCAAGACGGATCGCTGATAGATGCTGCTGTAGTTGTTCAATATCGCCTTCCTATACGTAAACGTCCTCGCAAAATCACCGATCATCTCTCTGTGAATGTCCAGACCGGCGTAGCACCTTCGACTGAAGATAGGACAAAAACTTTTTCGTTAGACACAACACAAGCAACACGACACCCGTGAACCACTCACTTGAAGTATTCGTTGTCATGTTTCGTCCTCAACTGGAGCGTTTCCTCGCTGAAATTCATGACCAAAAATCACGTCAAAGCGTGCACCAAAGACCATTCGAGTAATATGCAACGATGCTTTCAATGAGAGGCACCTTTGGTCGTCGGCGTCCGTACGTTTTCGCTTCAGGTCTGGCTGCAAGGACCCGTTGCTGACAGCGTCCATTTTCTTAGAAGACCTTGGGGAGCGACTAGCGATTACAGCGGCAAAATTCACTGGTTAACACTCCGGGGATGCACTTGTACGCTTACATTGGCATTACAAATCCTAACGACAGGCGCAAAACCACTTTGGCAAGGTTCCATGCACAAGTTCCAGTGGAAAACCGATACCATGCGGATCTTCCCAAGACGCGCACTTGTCAAGCAGTGAGAATGCCCGCCATCAGTTAGAAAGTTTCGTATGCGGCTAGTAGAAACAAAGAACCTTACTAATCTTCTCACGATAGCTCATTACAGTGCTTGCAGGACAATATCATTTGCCACAGTGTACTAATACTAAGCTTTTGTTTAAATTGCAACTATTCTGACTGCTTGCTGTCTAATATTAAAGCTAGAAACAAGCTGTGGCCAGATAAACATTAAGCCAAAGCAGCCGAAGTTGCGAAGGCGCGTGCGAATCGTGTTTACGTCGTGTTGCTGTCGTGCTTGTGCATTCAGCAATTACTGTTGCGCTCTTGTAAGTGTAACCCGGTGTAACGACATCGTTAGCTCATCTGCAGTATATTCTTCAGCTTCTGTCTTACTTTGCCACAATGGTAAGCTACATTTCTTCTCGGCTAAAACTTTTACCGGGCTCGCATCCGGCATCGTTCAAACATCGCCTAACGCACGATGTACTGTTCTTGTTTTTTACGCGCTCTTTTAGGCGAGAAACGCAGAAAAGGCTATGTAAGTATTGGCTCGTTTGTATGTTTGTTGCCATCGTGCAATTTCTTTTCGTGCGTGGCTTGAAACGATCGTCTCATTACTGCTTTTCCAAGGACGACGCTGGCTCGTTGGCGAGCCGCTCAGTTGGCCGAGCAAGGCAAAGGTGTCCAGGAACGACGGCCTTTCCTCGCGTCCAACTGCCACAACCTGAGGAAATGCGAGAAGTGGAGGATGCAGGTTATTCGCGAGATCGCCAAGAAGGTCGCCCAAATACAGAACGGCAAGTGGACGATTGACACGGTGTTCTATCAGTCTGCGCGCGGTTTTCGAGGATTCACGTGAAATCGCAGCTGTAAGCTGCTCTGCTTGGGCGCTTTGCAAGTGGTGCATGGTGTGCCGTATCAGTCATTGCTACAAAAAAAAAAAAAGAGAAAGAAAGAAGACTCGCGGTTGAATACATTGAGTGATTTGTTTCTTTTATTTTGCAGCTGGGCTGGGAGAATTCCGTATTCGAGATTTGAACGACGAAATAAATAAGCTGCTTCGAGAGAAGGGGCATTGGGAGGACCGGATCAAGGAGCTCGGGGGTCCTGATTATGCGGTAAGTCCGTAAGTAGGCTGAATAATTGGGACGTACGATATGACTCAGTCACATCATATGTGTCTGCTGAGTTCACTTGGGCTCATACCGGAATCCCGTTCAAATGTGCCAACTCGGATTCGGACTTGCCCAAGTCCTGCTTAAGGAGGCTCATTCATACTCATTCTCGCCATAGCAAGAACGGGTATTCTCACCATTCTCAACAAAATATTTGCAGTCGGGATGAAACTCATGGGTGGCATTCAAAATTCCAAAAATCAAAATGACAAATCATCAATGCCAAAATTTGAAACAGCAAAAATTCAAAAAGGCAAAATTTTTAAATGCCGTAAAGTCAAAACAACAAAACATCAAACTTATAGGATCACCTAGCTATAGCGAAAGGTAAAGTATGTTGGCAAGGTAAAGGTTCTGCCCACCTTGCACTTTGTGCACATGCTTTTGTCCTCTTTTCTAATGCCTATAAATAGTCACCTTCACATGGTCCTAGCCTTCAAAAAGAAATTTGTGCATTTCTCATCGCATAGCAGAAAAATTCCTTGCTTATTGCATTTCGGACAGATAGGCTACATGAAATCCCTCGTAGAAAACCTAGAATGTCGACATTGTCCCAGTTGCCAAGAAGAACTGCTAAATGATTTCCGCGTAACAGATGCTTCTAGTCCGTTCTTCAGCTTTGATCCATTCTTGATTACAAAGAACTGTAACTCTGCACATATCCAGAGCATGGCTTGCATAGGTTCTTCTCTTCTAGATGACCTTGTGCGTACCTAGTGCAGGAAAGTTCGTCATCACTTGAACATAGCATTCGCCTCACTTCTTGCATTTCAGTAGTGTCTCGAACCTACTTCCTTGTGAAGCACGTAAACATAACCGTCTTTGCAGCCAAATTCTGCTTTTCCCATCTGGAAGCTCACCACAACCGCATCCATGTCCCTTTGAATCAATGAAATGCCAAACATTGCTGCTTCTCCTGTACACTGGGCAACACTGTTCTTTTTTGTCCTGCCTGTCCGGTCCTGTTCTACTGACACACCTTGCTTCACAACAGACAGGAAAAAAAAAACGAAATTTTGCATCGGTTTAGCCTACTGGTACTGGTGCCTTTGCAGAACATGTCAAACAGGCTTGTGTCAGTGGAACATGATATGGCGGAAAACGAACAAGTGGTACTTATGAACCACGTCATTTCTTTTTCGTGTGGTTTTCGGCATTATGTCTTTTCAGCATCTTGATTTTTCGGCATTTGATTTCTTATGCCTTTCAATTTTTCAGCATTTTGATGTTCGGCTTTTTCATAATTCAGCCTTCTGATTTTCGGCATTTTAAGGGGGGACCCAAAATTCACGAGGAGTATACTCAGCTGGACCCACTCGAACACACACTCCGCAGTTTTACTTGGTTAGACTTGCTCAGGCTTGAACGCAAGCTTCAGTCTGAGTCTGACCGAGTTTGCCTATGTAGTATTTTTGTGCCTGCCTATGACTAAGTGTGAGAACAAAGTCTTGATCTACCTGTTCTATTGCTGCTGCAGAAAACCTTTTATGCAAAAGAGCAAGCATTAGCCAGTGAGAAATATAAACAGCATGTGTTTCTACCATGCACATGGCTTTTAAATGTATGCTACAACCATAGTGCCCCACAATAACATTTCTAACTGCTAACAGTAAATTATGTGCATGTTTAAACATTTATAGTTGGCACCCCCCCTCTCCTCCTCCCCCTTTTCGTTGTTGCTGTTTCAACTGTACAGTGAATGCCACTAGAATCTCGATGTTGGCATCAGTCTGAGATGTGTAGGGGTTGTGTTCAGGGGGTTTAATTGCAAGGCATGGAGAAGGAACATGGGAAAAAACATTCAAAAGACATTTTGTGTGTTTCTGTTTTCACTCAAATTCCAGAAAGTCGGTCCAAAGATGCTTGATCAAGAAGGCAGAGAGGTGCCGGGAAATCGAGGTTACAAGTGAGTATTGCTAATGTACTAGCCTATAAAAATACTATGGACATCTCTGGCACTTCTATCACTCATTCATAATGGGAATGGTGATTGGTACATTGTCTGTTCTTTATGCTTGTTGATTCATGTGTTCTTGTGATGTTATTTATTATGCTTTATCTTTATAAGTGTCAAGGCAGTTGCAATTTTCAAACACAACAAGCCGATTGTTGACTATGATCATTGGAAAGTGTTATATTTCAAGTGCACTGTTTGTGTTTCGCGCGCTACCCAGTTTGCCACTAGGACATGCTCCAGCGAGAACACGCGCAACCGCATTTTTCGAAAGGTGGTTGTGCTGAGTGAATTTCCAAAATGGGAAGTTTAGTCATCCTGCATTGCCTACTGTAAGAAGTGTTGCAAGTAAGCTAAAATGCTGTGGTTATACCGAATATTTTTGTGGTTCTTCAATGGTCCAGATACTTTGGTGCGGCAAAGGACCTTCCAGGAGTTCGGGAGCTGTTTGAACAAGAACGTAAGTGGCATGCTAAATCATAACATAGCACAAGAAGTACCTAGCACAGTAACCACATGCAGTAGTTACACCTGTCACATGCTTTCACCTTCTTTCCATTTGTAATAATGTTAGAAAAACTGTTATACAATTGCTAGCAACTTATTTACCTTTGTAAATACGTCTCTCATTAATTTTGTAGTCCATCTGTTGTAATGAATAAGACCTGCCTTGCAGCGCCACCTCCGCCGAGACGGACTAGGGCGGAAATCATGCGGGACATAGATGCAGACTACTACGGTTACCGAGATGACGACGATGGTGTCTTAGTGCCCTTGGAACAGGAGCAAGAGAAAATAGCCATAGCCAAAGCAGTCCGCCAGTGGAAAGCAAAAAAGAAAGGTGTCAAGTCAGCTGCGGAAGGGGAGCAAGCCACGGCTAGTAGTGCACAGGATGAAGAGGACATCTATGCTGTAGAGCCCGAGGTACTATTAGGTCCTGCTTCTCTAAGAATTTTGGCTGCTAGACCATGTCTTGGCCAAGTTGTATTAGCATTTATTTATACATTTAGCCATATTGACTAACATCCTTTACAACAAACCACTTGGTTTAATTTGATTACACTGCATATCACACGGAAAGGAAAGCAGGAACAAAAATGTTTGCTACACAAACCTTGCAGATCATCATTTCATGATACGCTCTCAAAATTTGCTGCAGGGAAGCTGTCTTGCAAAGAATGGCTGTTTACATCAAGTGTTCGTAGATGAAGTCATTGTACGAGACATTCCTTTTCTAATTTAGAGTGCTTTTTAAACAAAGGACAAGCAAAAGGGATGACACCCTTCAGTATATTCTTTTTTGTCTGTGTGTGTATTCGTATCTTGTTGGCGTGACACCTAATCCTAAGACTTGTTTAAATGATTTCCGAGCTGCCCTAGACTCTCTAAGATGTTTAGAAACAGCTCTAAGATGTTTAGAAACAGCTCCAACATGTTCTGAAACAGTATTCAGAAACACCTTGCATTTTTGTTACAATATGCTTTCATTTTTTTGCATATTATCCCTTCAGAGTGACGAAGAAATGGATGATGAACCCACCGCAGAGAGTTCCGATGAGCAAGCAAGGTTTATTGCCCATGTCCCTGTGCCTTCGCAGAAAGAGGTGAGCTGCCATTATAGTTGCAAAACTAACGCATCATTCAGAGTATTTATGTACCAGTTCTGTTTCTTTTCTATTGCATTGTGTTTCCAGTGCAACAAATGCATGCTTATAATGAATATGGTAAAAGGAAATTGCTTAATTAGTATCGAAAGTAAATTGCATAAGAGTCTCTGTAAAAAGAAATCACTTAATCACTGCTGAACAAAGCTTGTAATTTTGTTGATTCTGTATATTTGACAGCGGCACCCTCGTGCATCTTCCTCGGCAAACAAACCTCCTGTTCATTAAAGATATATTACTGCTCACTTCAGTTTCCATTGAACCAGACCTTGTTGTAATTAAGGTGTTTTTATACTAGACTCCACTGCATCACAATCTTTGATATATAGGGAATTTTATAAAATAAGATATGAATTCTCGAGTTTTACATGCCAGGACCACTATCTGTTCATTATGCAAAGAAAAGCATGCAAACACGGACACAAGAGACGAGAAGCAGCCTTTTGTACACCTTTTCTTTGCATAACACACGCTTATCAACTAGATAAGCTTTCTGTCATTCTCAACCACTGTCTGATTATGAGGTATGGTATGCAATTGAGATTCCAAGTTTATTTTGAATATCTGGAGTTTTTTAAACACTTTTGTACCATAGATAGTGACAGTAAGTATACCAAACTTGACAGAGATATAGAGAATTATAGCGTCATTATAAACATTTTGGTGAAGTCACGTGCTGTTGTTTCCAGAAACAACCTGACAGTTAAAGGTGCAATATGTAATTAGGTAGCCAGTCTGGCAAAAGTTTGACAATCGTGTAGGTACGACGTGGTCGTTCTCACATATGTTTGAACGAACAATCTGGGTTCGGGGTGTGTCAGCATCAGTATATTTGTTTTGGTCCTTTGCTGTACATTGGTACTGTTTATGGCTATAAATATTCACGGTTTTATGCAGATTGAAGAGGCTCTGGTGCGACGAAAAAAGATGGAGCTCCTTGAGAAGTACGCCAGTGATGTTCTTCAGCAAGAAGCCGAGGAAGTCAAAGAAATGTTGGGGTTGCAGTAGTGTACTGCGACAAGAACTGTACAGTTTTTAATTTTGTGTAATAATAAATGCATGCATTACCATGTGTATGTACCACTTTATTATGGGTTGCCTGTTGCCATGTCAACATTTCAAAATTTTTTACGCTGAAGTTGTATGGTGTCAAAGTTACACAGTCACAGTTGCCACTGCTTTCATGATGAGACCTGATCAAAAGTTACATTTAAATTAAGAGCCAACAACAAAGCTGCATTGCTTTGTTGTTGGCTCAATTTGAAACTTTTGTTTCACTGTCCGTACACTTCTCATAACATTGGCCTATTTGTAAATGGGTGCAGTCTAAAGACATTCATTGCAGGCATGCAACTAAGTGATGCACTAACGGCAGAAGCCGCATTAATAAGCAAGAAGACACAAACTTCCAAGACAACAATGGTGTTGAGATGTGGTCCGACGGCAAGGACTAAAATTGAGGCAAGGCCTCCGAAAGCATCTAAACCACAACGGATGAGGTTAGGCATCATCGTCGGGAGAGTGGAAGTTTGAATAGCATGCGTATGGGGTAAAGCTAATCGGAATAGGGCACCTCAGTGTCCACGATAGTATATGGCAATAAAATTCGTCAAGGGAGGCTCCTTAACTAGTTCAGACACTGCCGGGCGGCCAGGTTCGTCTTGGGACGGTACAAGAGAGGGGAGAGCTGCACTCAGATGAAAAATGAACTTGGGTGGGAACTGCTTTCCTCGCGTCGGCAAAAGCTGCGACTGAAGTTCTTTTTTCAGATATATAATGATAAAACAGGAATTAATAAAGAAAAATACTTTAAGGAACCTCATTACCGTTCATCTAGAACTGACCATGTTTTTAAAATAAGAGAATTACGCACCAGGACGAACCTGTTCGCGAATTCATTTTTCGTTAGAACTGTTAAAGAGTGGAATGGATTGTCTGCCATGCAAGTGTGCTGTAAGAACGAAGAATTGTTTATGTCGTTTCTGTAACCCCCTGCTGTAACGCCTTTGGGCAATGCGGGGTAACCTTTGAATAAAGAAGAAACAAGCTTGATTTGTGCATCACACCTAGCAGATATTTCTGTAAAAGTGTATTGCATGAATCATACGACATGAAAAAGAATGAAATACCGAAGAATTCTTGTGCATGCTCATGTGTACACACAGCAGCCAGCCTCTTTGC
Source organism: Hyalomma asiaticum (assembly GCA_013339685.2). NCBI lineage: Eukaryota > Metazoa > Arthropoda > Arachnida > Ixodida > Ixodidae > Hyalomma > Hyalomma asiaticum. The sequence goes on along the minus strand of CM023486.1, from coordinate 81,303,992 downwards.
CAGTTTAAAACGATTTGTCTTTCACCTAAGACGTGGGTTTTCCCTACAGTAAGAAATGCAGGTGAAATTTGAGGGAACTATTATACTAGTATAAAACATTTCGCATACCATTCTATCACAAGACACGGCATGCGTAGCGAAAATGTTCAGTGTAGGTAGGGACAAACATTTGCCAGCAAATCGCTGAGGTTTTATGTGCCAGAACCACAATGCGATTATAAATCATGCCGTAGAGCAGGGCTTCAGAAATTTGGAGCACCTTGGGTTCTGTAATCTGCGGTGACATCGCCCAGTGCACAAACCATGAAGGAAAACAGACAAACATGCCACCATAAATCTGTTGCATACAGACAGTGAAAAATTGAGAAAAAGTGGAAGCAGGGGGGGCTTACAATGTGAACATCACAATGTATCTGTTCAGGCTTGGTGGCACTGGTATGCATAGCATTTTAAAACCCTTCATTTCTTGGCCCTGTACTCTCATCTGTCTCCTTGCACCTTACCCGACATTTAAAATGTAAATGACGTAAATGATGTGTGCCCTCAATGAGGAAGGCAGATGAGGAATGTCTCTTGTGCATGTTGGTTGAAGCAACGAAAATCTGACGAAAAAAAAAAAAAAAGAGCCTCGCAATGTTGCATTCACTCCTCCGTATGCTGCTTTAAGAGAAATTACTGCAGTAAGATGCTCACTGTACAACTGTTTGCTATTTTCAGGTGTGTCACCAAAATTTTTATCAGGACTTGATATGCTCTAAATGCTGCATAACATTTTTCCTATGAACTGTGAATTCTGTGGAAATCTATGATGGCTTCGTATGTTAAATTCACATGCTTATTTTACCACTTCTAAGGCAATGCTTTCCACATCGCATGCTATGTATGTATAAAGGCCATTAAGAGCACATGAAAGCTTCCAACGTAAACTCTTTATTTACCAATTCTGTAGCCACAAAATCACAGATTCACTCACCGGGTGCTTTTGTGAGCTCAGAATTGCTTGCAATGCATGCACACATTGGAAACTATTCTGAGACAGCTTGTGCATGGTCCCTGGGCAGTGTATTAGTAACAGCACAACATGAACATCCTGGTTCACTTATTGACTCACACACATTCAAGAATAATGTGGCTAGACTTTCAAACAAAATTTCAGTGTAACTGAAAAACTAGACCCGTCTTTCATGAATATGCACTGCCATGTACAGGCCAGTTTAAACAAGTGTCCCACAAATCTCCATAATACCACTAACTTTTGTTTATCAATGTTTTGTTTCCCCATTGCAACATACGCACACAGAGAAAAAAACCGCATGAAGTTAAAGGTTAACTCAAACTCTGCTACAAATACCTCAATGCTACCTGTTTTCCATGAAGTAAAACGGCACGGATCGTGGAATTCGTTCCGTACCATATGGTTCCATAAGGGCTTTGTCATCCATATACCTTCTCAATGCATCAGGAATGACCACGGAATTGTCCTTTTGCTGGTAGTTCTCAACAAGAGCTATAAGCATTCTCGGAACTGCAAGGGCTGTGCCGTTGGTTGTGAAAACATAGGATGGTGGCTCTCCCAGAGTTTGCCGGCACGTGATGCCAAGCCTACGGCTCTGGTAATCAGTGCAATCCGAGGCACTGCTGATCTCGCCATACCGTCGACAGCCTGGCATCCAGGCTTCCATGTCCAGCTTGCGGTAGGCTGGCAGCCCAAGGTCAATGGGTGGCATGTCTAAAAGCTGCACATGGAGATTGAGGTCTCGGCATATCTCCTTCTGGATCTCGACAAACTCCTTTCGCAAAGTAGCGCTCTGGCCAGGTGGTGCGAATCCAAACATTTCCACCTTATTGAACTGGTGGACACGGTAGATGCCTTTCTCTTGCTGCAAAAGATAGAAAAGGGAAATAAACAAAAGATAACACATCATCTAAAATGTCATAAAGGGTCTTCATGCGGGTCAGGGAACTAGATTGTTGCAACGTGTAAGCAAGCATATAAATATCAAAGGTCATGCTCTGAAGAACAGAATAGAGGCTCATGCTGACTGGCACTAAAAAAGAGAAGTTGATTAAGAAGTGCCCTTTATGCATTGGAAGTAAAAGTTCTGAACCACACAACTCAGAAGAAAACAAAGAGAGCATGTATCTACGTGCACTGTCCAAAGCCTTCACTTACAATAGCATTCCGAGAAGCCCAAACTGCCATGATGTTGCTTATTACTGCAAACTAAAATTCAATCAGCACTGACGAGTACATCACAGAGGAGCAGGCAATGGTGCTGGCATAGTTGGTGCAGTTTAGGTCATGTAACTGCAAAGACCGCTAACTAACGTGGCTTGTTTGGGACGTGAACAACATTTTATGCCAAGCTGCACGTGGTGTGTTCGACCATGATGTACACAGTGAGATCAAATTTTCAAGTCCAAATACCTAAGCTACTCGGATATTTTGCCCAGTCGTCCAGTGGTGCGACCGCAAAACGCATCACTGTTTAAGTGACAGTGAATTCTAGTTTATTTTGCGTTTAATGTTTGGCGGATGTTTGGAAAGTAAGAATCAATATGCACCAAGAGCTTCAGTCTGTGCGAAAAATGGCGCATTATGATAAACGTGTGCTGTCGAGCAGGCCAGTCGGCTGTCTCACAGACACGGGAAACAAACTAACCTTTGTCGACGATATTTCAGCTCGATAACAGCGGCTGACTGCCATCAGGCGCTGCGGTAGGTCAGACATCTCTAAGCAGCGGTCGCGGTACATGTTTGCTAAACCCATCTCTGCCGTTCCAGAGAGACAAACTTCGGTGCCCCAGTCAGTCCTGAGACGATACACTTGGTTCCGCACTCCAGTCGTGGCCATGCCACAGGCTTCAATGTGGTCAGGATGCAGTAAATCCGGTACGTACACCGGAGTGAACCCCTTGTTTAAGAGCTTATCTACTGTGAAATTAATAAGGGCTACTTCCATACGGGCTAGGTCGCCGCGGAAGAAATACGTCCGCTCGCCGCACATGATGTTGTAGTTCGGGTCTGCCTGTAACAAGCCCATCCTTGACATAAGATATTCGAAGCGCCTGGGAACAAAGTCCATTTGTCGTTTTTCGCCGATGACGTCCACAACGACTGGTTCGTCGCCTTCTCTTTCCAAGACGTCGGGATGTGTCATGTTGGGCAGCCTAGCGATGGCACGCGACAGATCGATTCGCATTTGTTCATCTTTGTGCCTCACTTTCAGCTGTTCCCACAGGTCCCTGATCTCGTCCAAGTCTGCCACACATCCCCTCCTCGTAAGGTTCTTAGTGATGAGGTCGTGGTTTGCAACGTCCGTGTAGAACTCGACGTCGAGGTCGAAAAGACGATGCGTACCTTCCCTGAAGTGTCGAGCGGGCGCAAGGACTTGCTTGGCAAGCCTTGCGAGAGGAAGTAATGGTCGGAGAACACGCATCGTCGCGTTTAACTTTTACGTAGGGCGATGACTTACAGGGCACACTGCATAATTTCACTTCCCTGGTCAAGTTTAGCTTTAACTTAGTGCACGAATAGCACTGCATGTACTGCATGTGCACTTTTCCGTGGAAGCAGACATCTTTCTTTCATTGTTCGCAGACATCCTAGAGAAATGGCTGAAACAGCCGTTTCTGAGTGCGCAGCAGCATTTACGCCGAATGAAGTGACATGTTTCAAAACAGTGCGTGAGCATACATGCTTACAGCGTAGGAGTGAATTTATTTGCCATTCCGAATGTTCTGTTTCTTCTCACACAACCATTTCAAATGTCGCTTGATCCAGCGTTTTGATAAGGGCATCCGTATGCCCTTCGACCCCTTTCTCTTTACACTCGAAGGAAGAATTTGGGTGTAATTAAGGCGTTTCCGTACTCTCGGACTGTGCACTCGCCACTTCGATTGCATCAGTGGCGCACCGACGGGGGGGGGGGGGGGGGGGGGGGTTGTAACCCCCCCCACCCCCCCGAGGCCGACCTAACCCCCCTCCCACTCTGTAACTGCTCCTATGTCCTGGAAGAATGTGGCGCTAATGTATCTGCAAAACGCCGAAAATTAATACAATAATCATCATCATTGATGTTACTATTATTTGGCATTTTATTTACTTTTTTTTACACACGAAACAACTGTGTAATCGCATGCCCGGCCCTTCGTGAAAAATTGAACCCCCCCGCCTTGCAGATCCTGGGTGCGCTATACTGGATTGCATTGATATGAAGAACGCCGATCCTATCCGGGACTATTACCGCGAACGAGGCGTACGACACAAACAAAGCACTTGAAATAAATGACGATAATTCTTTCGAGACACAAAGGCACCCCGAATATGCCTTTTGTGTTCCTGTACCCGTAGGAGCAGAAGGCCTATTTGGGGTGTATTCTATTTAAGTGCACGGTAACTGTCTCTCAGTGAGGACACCTCAACCGAGGCACTAAGGGGGTGGGAGAATTAAAGGGACAGAGAGAAGAAAGAAGGGAGGCAGAGGTCATAACCACACCATGTCCGGCCGCGGAAAATGGAAGACAAACACTCCCTCACGGGGAAGGGTGGGAGAGGTGTGTGCCCCTTGTTTTTCTAAACGTACCCCCTTCTTTTCCAGCGATAATATTGGCCTCGAGGGCCACCACTGGAAAGACCGGCGCTGCTGTCGTTGTGACGTAGTAAACGACATCACGTGACGCCTTCACCGTCGCCGGCAAGGTATATGTAAACTGGTAGCGCAACTTCCATAGAAGCCCATGTGTCAAGAAGGTGGCTAGTCGTTGCAACTGTCGCCATCTACGTATGGGGGGGACAACTAAAAAATGACGTCACAACCGGAACCGGAAACGTCACGTTTTAATGCTACATGGCGCGAAATTATGAAATGTTTTGTGCGGGCGTCGCTTTTCATTTCTTATACCTGCGCGTTCTTTTCCTCTGCTTTTGTTTTATGACGGCTATGCTGGCTGCATAATGGCAGCCTGCAACAAACTAGGAAGACAACAAAGACAGATTTGAAATACAAGCTGTATTTTATTGGCGAAATATTGCAGTTGTATAGAAAAACGCATAGAAAAAACACCAGATAAACATCGAAGTGCACAACTAAAGAACTAATTTACAAATTGGCTGCTGATTATTTCACAACCTACAGCTGGAGATTGCCTCAACTATATCAGCAGTGGACAGCATGCTGCCTTGTCGTTGCAGTCGCTTCCCTCTGTGCCTGTTGTTGAAGCTTCCAAAGCTTTGCTCGCAGCCGGTCCATCTTTCTTTTATCTTCAGTAATGGAAACACTGGGTGGCGCTAAGGAAAAATGGATTCCGTTAGGGAAACTATCGAGGTTCACGGGACAGCGAAAAAGAAACAACATGTAAGCAAGATACACTCAAGGGGAAACAGATACTTCACGGGCACAATAAGGAAACACAGAAGGCCTAAAATCACATCAGCTACCAATAAAAGTAAAACAGGTGATACCTCCATAGAGAGAAGACAAAGAATTTTCTGTAGGCGCATTTAACAGGCTGCTGTGTTATTTCGTTTGTCTTAACCACTCGTAAAAGTATTAGTGTTAAACGACCAAAATAACGCTACCATAACATCGAGAAAGTACACCAATGATCCACCCTGAAATATACAATTATAATTTCAACTTTACCTGCTACACATCAAGGTATATTCTAGCAGAAATTTGATGACTTTGTTCGTGGAACATTTACTGCGTAATATTAGCTGCTCTTCCATATAAATATTACTGTCACGGAGGAACTTGCTATATAATTTGAGATCAGTTATTTCCCTGGTAGCCACTTAGCACTTAGTTTAAGCTCTAACCAAAATAAAAACGAACTTCTCCGTCAGCTGCAACTTTTCACCTTCCTATATCACTGAGCAGCTCAATACTGGCAACATGAATCGACACTGGCAACATGAATCGACACATGCATTGATGTGAAAGGCCCGTGTTGGCCAGACAGGTGCCTTGGCGACAGTCTCGCAAATGAACACTCCATGCCTGCCATGCTAGTGCTGGATGCTCCAACGGGGCTGTATGGCTCCGAAGCATGTGTGTCCAGCTGAGAAAAAAAAACACAATCAATAGTAGAAATTTCTCATCAGAAAATACTAGGATCAGCTATTTATCTTAACTTAGAACGTTACTCTTTCGTATCTAACCTAGTTAGAAAATGTCAGCCCAATGATGTGTTAGTGAAACTCAATGATAACTTCAAAAGCCTACAATTACTTCATCGAATAAAACTTCTAGAAATCAGGAATTGTAATTCTGCAATAGTAAGAAATATTGAGCGAGTTAGATCAAAATTGCTGAAGGTTGACAAACTTCTAACGCATGGAAAAATATTGGGCAATGGGTGCTATGTTATCCCTTCTATCTGTAATGCCGCATTTTTATCGGAAACAGTGAGCCATCATGACGGAATAAAAATTATTGCGTTGCGTGATCCGAACAATAACAGCAGCCGCGCTAACAAACAGTGGCTTGTTTGTTCTTATAAAGCGTAACTGCTTTCAAAAACATGCTAAGACACTTCTAAAACAATTTCTTTATTACTTTGTAATGAGAAAAATGTAATCTTGCGGAATAAAGAAAGTAGATACATTACACCAAACGCAGTACAAATGCTACACACCTCTAATTGTGCAGCATCAGTTAGGCCACTACTCTACTCACCTCCGCGTATTGCTTTCACAAGTATTTTCTTCTGTGCGCCAGAGATGCTCTCAGAAAGATAAATCAAAACAGACGCTGAAATAATTGCACAACCGGCGTACTTTTTTCCAGCAGAATATTTAAATGCCAATACAGCACCTCAATTCTGTATACAAGGAGAAATAGTTTTAAACACAGGAAAAATTACGTATACGTGACAGGCAGTACACATAAGCCTTTATGCCCTCATACTTCATTGTCCTTGGCTGTGCCATTTCCCTCAGCCTTGAAAAAAGCTTTAATATCTTAAACAAAATTTCAACCTAAAGATAGACTATTTTTACGATTTTTTAAACTCTTACGCTGATCAATAAAGCAGGCTTTCGAGAAGTGTAAGCATACAGGTACAGATCAGGATAAAATCACTAATCCTACTCGTAGCAATGACCATGCTCCTCCGAAATAATCGTCTCTGGTGAAGATGGGCATGCGTCGTCCAAAGGAACTGGTTAACTTGTCTCTGTACATTTAATTTAAAGAGGGTGCAAAATCACCGCTTCCCCTTCTTGTGTGACAAGCCTGTTAAAATGTTTACGGTAGAAAATAACCTTGCTTCAAAAGGAGTTCTTTACCAAAAGACTGCTCCTCATGACAGCAGCAGTTCCATGCACAATGGAGGGCAGCTGGTGACGGCTGTGAAGGTGTGCCTGCACAAAGAATGAGAAATGATACTCTTGGAAATTTACTATTCCCTATTAACACAGCAAACCTACAACACATCTGCTGTAGAGGGAATTTCAATTTTTGCTGCGCTGTTGCCACCACTGTTGCCGGGGTTCTGCACGTCTTGACTGGAAGTGGATGCCGCAGATGCACATCTTGGAGCTTCTTGCGGAGTTGCCTCTGCACATGAAAGATAAAATCATAGAGGCAGCTAAATGAATGCTGATTATGTGGTAATAACAAGGATCCGGAACCAAGCTATGCACACAGACGACAAAACCACTTAGATATTTTCTTGACCATATAATGTGCCCCTACGCATACTAGAGTTAAAGTGAAACTAGAAGTGTGTCAGTTCATGCTGCTATAAATAACTACATTGTTTAAAGCGTGTGGGTAAACTGAACCCTACCACGACACCCACCCAGGGTAGAGCAACTGAGAATAAACGAGCCATCTGCAGGTTATCATGCGTTGCACGACTTAACAGGCAAACAAGCATTGTATCACACCTCAGCCACAGTGCTCAACTCTAACAAAACAAAAAGGACACTTACAGATGCAATCACTTTCACAGCATCGCACACAAGGGACGAACACGCAGACGAAGTAGAAGGTCCACATGTAATCCTGCACAGTAAAAAATCAAACAGAAGATAAGAACAAATGTTATCAGAACGCAGCGCCAGTTGCTGGCTTGGAATGGTTTTGCAGACAGACGCAACATGACGTGCGCAGCATACAATTTAATCGAAAGCTGAACCCAGCATCTATATATCTTTTTCGAAACCTACGCGGCAGCTTTCCTACACGAAAAACTTGACAAAACATTCAGGCACAATCGGCGTAGTATAGCTTGGAAGCGGTTCGCGTGTTTGACTCTGACCATGGCCGGGCATGAGGGGACACGTGATAAGAGCTGTTAATCGCGCCCGTCGCGCCTCTCCCTTTAATTAGGCCCTCGTCAAACACACGAAACGCTGCACTCATTGCAACAATAGTAGCGAGGACAGGATGCACCGCCACTTTGCATGAAAGCTATCGTATCGGTTTTGGAACCCGTGTGTTGTCTTTACAATGGCTCACGAGCAATAGTTCGAAAACTCACCTTCCAGAATCGAGGGGAAACCGATGGAGTGAGACGCCCGGCGTGAAAGGGTTGCTCTTGCAGACGCACACAGAGCCGCGTTTCTTCGCGTAGCTTGGCTGTCTTATCGCCCAAGGGCGACAGCACGCTGTCCGTGCGCTGGCAAAAAAGTCACTGAAACGGTTCCCAACGGCTCCGACGGGTTAGATTACCTTCTGCCGAGTGCCACGACTGGAAAGCAGCGCTTATGCGAGGAAATTGCGTACGAAGGACATGCGCAAACATACTGCGCAAGACCGAGCGACGCCACTTTCACCCGAAAATGAGCAAAACCGTTGGCGAGGCACGCAGAGTTGGGCTAGGCAAGACAAACACAAGCCCACATTACCAGACTGCCTGCATGCGCCCGCTGTTTCTGGAAATAAACCAAAAATATTTGCAGTCAACAATATATCAAAAACTTAAAATTTTATAAAGTAATCTAATAATTTATTTTGTGACAGATAAAATTAAAGATATTGAAAATAAACGTTTAATTGAATTTTTTGTTCTCGTTATTTGTCCCCTCCTCACCTAGTCGCGCTTCAATCGGCACAAGGTGTTGATGTCTGTGGCAATAGGTTTCGGACCACTTTTCGTTCCAACTTTCGCGACCCATATAAATTGACCTTGGTCGCCGGCGGAGCGCGCCGGCTTTCTTCACCAAGCCGGTTACTTTTCTTCTTGCTCTTGCGCATGGGGAACTGCTCGGCTCCACAGCACTTGACATATTCGACCGAGCTACCCTACCAGCAAAATTTGCTAGGACCAAGCATGGCAAAGCATCAGTGGCCAAGCTGTCCATGATTGGAAAGTCACTGGAGGCCAAGTGAGGAATGTGCTTGGGAAACGTGACAAGCCTACCATTGGCCAAGCATAGGAAGGCGATGCTTGGAAAACGATTGGAAACACCTCCTTCCACAATTGGAACTGCTGTGGAATTCCATGCAATTGCCAAGCATGTTCTGTATATGGGGGCCTAGCATTTTGGCCAATGCAATTTCTAGTACATTTATTTTACTTTTTTGTTTTGGCAACAATTTCATGCCCAGCTAAATTTGTTGTAGTTTGTTTTTTTATGGAATACCGTACAAATAGCTATTAAGCCTGTCGTCCGATATGGGGTCCAAGCATTCTGTTCAATGCAATTTTTAGCACTTTTATTTAGTTTTTCATCTTGGTCAATTTCACGCCCAGCGTTTTGCTAGGTTTTGGTCAGTCCCACCCAGATAAGTCAAGGCAAACATTTTTAATACTTCATGTTTATTTACACCATACAATACACCAGTGGTCCATTCCTCCTCCAGAGTAAGTGGTGTTCCTTGAGCTTATTCTTTACTCATGGCGGCATGCTGGTTTTGTGTGCTTCCACCTTCCTCATGAGCTGCAAACATCAGCCACCTTTTTGTAGAGTCCGCAACAGCAGCATCAGTAGTACTGAACAACCATGTGTGTGTTGCACCTGTGAAATACAGGTACACAAAATACTGTGAGCCCAATTTTTCTTTCAAGTTGAATGTTGAAAGCAAGTGCTCAGGCACTTGCTTTCAATATTCCTTCAACAAAATGCTCAGAAGAAATATTTTCTGAAATGCTAGTTGGTTATGCATGGTCACGAGGATAACAGCACATGTGCTGACATGAAGGATGATAGAGCAGAGTGTTACATTGGTTCATTATTTTCCACTACCAGTTTATTACTAGGGGTAGCTTCCACATTTATGTGGGAACCTCATCCATATGAAAGAAAACATGACACAAAATATGAAGAAAAACAACAACAGATGAGCCACTTAAAGGGGCCCTTCAACACTTCTTCAGCATGGTCAGAAAACGCTGCCGATTGGTAGTCGAGAGTCCTGAGAACACGCGAGTCAAACGCCAGCACGCGGCCTGGAATTTACAATTAATTCTCAAAGTTAGCCAGAAATCATTCCCTCTTCTTTCGGCAAATGGTGCCATAGACATAAAAATGACCGGGTCATAGACTTTAATATCACTTCTTGAAGCCTTTGGAAGATGGTTCCGGGCTCAATGTAAACCTGAAAACCGGAGCCGGTATTAAAAATAAAAGCCTAGGTGCACCAACAGCAACAGTTCAGACGGTTGCATGGACTGCAGTTGAACTGAAATAAGCGAATGGTTACACTTCTCAGCATGAAACATTTAAAAGGTGGCTACTTGAGATGGGCAAATACTGCTTTTGTTTTTATCCCGCGCACACTTTTTAAAGTTATCGACGAGCATTTAGCGACCTGCAGACATTTGTGCCGGCATGCACTTCGTTCGCGTCAGACCACACTCTGTCTAGAGGGCGTCAATTTTCTGCTACTAATGTTAATTTTATTAGATTACTCCATTTAGCTAACAGTCAAAATATAGCTGCAAACTGCCAAATTCACCGATAACTCTTTGACTGCCCCCTCGATAAATGCCGGCATACCCTTGCATTTTGTTCAATGTGCGAGCGTTGACACCAGGGTACGGTAGTTCCTACTTCGGCGAGAAGGACGAGATCGGCGATAGGAGGATCAGCTTCACAGTGGCGTCATTATAAGCGCACGATCGCACAGATAATGAAGACAAGGTGCATTCACCTCCATGTAGCGTGACCGACATCGAGCACGCATCGCACACGTGTGCACACGCGTTTTCAGCGCTTGCGCTTCGTACAGCAAATCTCGTTACTTAATTCTCGCCTATATTAGTCGCTACCATATCCCGTGGTCAAGGGAGTCAACACTTACGTGATAATGCTAAAGAATTGAGTGTACAGGTGCGATGACATACGCGTAGCCAATGCATTCCGCACCGCATACACATATGTATGTACTACATATACGTAGTACGTACATACATATGCATGGCACGAATGGAAGATCGCCCGTTGAACTAATTTTATATCGCACATCGCTTTTCCCGACAACGGTGGATTACTCACTAAAAATTAAGGCTAACTGAATCGCTGCTCGGACGCCGCATCTAAAGACGTTTCGCACGTGTCCGCCAGTAACATGAGAAAACAACGGCATGTGCATATAAAAAGGCGCTAGGAATAGCGATTTACGTCTCAGTACGTCGTCACCAAATTGCACATTGCAATGAGCGAAAAAAGCAATAAAAAGACCGCTGAAATTTACTCACCTTTTACTTCAACACAAGCTTGTCACTCATAAACGTGGCCGTACGAGCAACGCACGAAGAAGGAACGCGAACAGGTAGCAGTCAAGGTATATGTAAACTGGTAGCGCAACTTCCATAGAAGCCCATGTGTCAAGAAGGTGGCTAGTCGTTGCAACTGTCGCCATCTACGTATGGGGGGGACAACTAAAAAATGACGTCACAACCGGAACCGGAAATGACGTCGCGTTTTAATGCTACATGGCGCGAAATTATGAAATATTTTGTGCGGGCGTCGCTTTTCATTTCTTATAGCTGCGCGTTCTTTTCCTCTGTTTTTGTTTTATGACGGCTATGCTGGCTGCATAATGGCAGCCTGCAACAAACTAGGAAGACAACAAAGACAGATTTAAAATACAAGCTGTATTTTATTGGCGAAATATTGCAGTTGTATAGAAAAACGCATAGAAAAAACACCAGATAAACATCGAAGTGCACAACTAAAGAACTAATTTACAAATTGGCTGCTGATTATTTCACGACCTACAGCTGGAGATTGCCTCAACTATATCAGCAGTGGACAGCATGCTGCGTTGTCGTTGCAGTCGCTTCCCTCTGTGCCTGTTGTTGAAGCTTCCAAAGCTTTGCTCGCAGCCGGTCCATCTTTCTTGTATCTTCAGTAATGGAAACACTGGGTGGCGCTAAGGAAAAATGGATTCCGTTAGGGAAACTATCGAGGTTCACGGGACAGCGAAAAAGAAACAACATGTAAGCAAGATACACTCAAGGGGAAACAGATACTTCACGGGCACAATAAGGAAATACAGAAGGCCTAAAATCACATTCTATGCTGTTTGAAGCACCCTGTAGAAAATCAGTCATGTAGAAGATAATTTTGGTATACCCAAGTAAAGCTTACCCACGCTAGCCATAATGTTAATGCTGCTTTGCCTATGGCCATTTTTCTTGGTACTGTAACCAAAAAGAAATTCAGGACCAATTTGTATTGAAAAAGTGACTTTTAAGTCAGCTACCAATAAAAGTAAAACAGGTGATACCTCCATAGAGAGAAGACTAAGAATTTTCTGTAGGCGCATTTAACACGCTGCTGTGTTATTTCGTTTGTCTTAACCACTCGTAAAAGTATTAGTGTTAAACGACCAAAATAACGCTACCATAACATCGAGAAAGTACACCAATGATCCACCCTGAAATATATAATTATAATTTCAACTTTACCTGCTACACATCAAGGTATATTCTAGCAGAAATTTGATGACTTTGTTCGTGGAACATTTACTGCGTAATATTAGCTGCTCTTCCACATAAATATTACTGTCACGGAGGAACTTGCTATATAATTTGAGATCAGTTATTTCCCTGATAGCCACTTAGCACTTAGTTTAAGCTCTAACCAAAATAAAAACGAACTTCTCCGTCAGCTGCAACTTTTCACCTTCCTACACTACATCACTGAGCAGCTCAATACTGGCAACATGAATCGACACATACATTGATGTGAAGGGCCCGTGTTGGCCAGACAGGTGCCTTGGCGACAGTCTCGCAAGCGAACACTACATGCCTGCCATGCTAGTGCTGGATGCTCCAACGGGGCTGTATGGCTCCGAAGCATGTGTGTCCAGCTGAGAAAAAAAACACAATCAATAGTAGAAATTTCTCATCAGAAAATACTAGGATCAGCTATTTATCTTAACTTAGAACGCTACTCTTTGGTATCTAACCTAGTTAGAAAATGTCAGCCCAATGATGTGTTAGGGAAACTCAATGATAACTTCAAAAGCCTACAATAACTTCATCGAATAAAACTTCTAGAAATCAGGAATTGTAATTCTGCAATAGTAAGAAATATTGAGCGAGTTAAATCAAAATAGCTGAAGGCTGGCAAACTTCTAACGCATGGAAAAATATTGGGCAATGGGTGCTATGTTATCCCTTCTATCTGTAATGCCGCATTTTTATCAGAAACACTGAGCCATCACGACGGAATAAAAATTATTGCGTCGCGTGATCCGAACAATAACAGCAGCCGCGCTAACAAACAGTGGCTTGTTTGTTCTTATAAAGCGTAGCTGCTTTCAAAAACATGCTAAGACACTTCTAAAACAATTTCTTTATTACTTTGTAATGAGAAAAACGTAATCTTGCGTAATAAAGAAAGCAGATACATTACACCAAACGCAGTACAAATGCTACACACCTCTAATTGTGCAGCATCAGTTAGGCCACTACTCTACTTATCTCCGCGTATTGCTTTCACAAGTATTTTCTTCTGTGCGCCAGAGATGCTCTCAGAAAGATAAATCAAAACAGACGCTGAAATAATTGCACAACCGGCGTATTTTTTTTTCCAGCAGAATATTTAAATGCCAATACAGCACCTCAATTCTGTATACAAGGAGAAATAGTTTTAAACACAGGAAAAATTACGTATACGTGAAAGGCAGTACACATAAGCCTTTATGCCCTCATACTTCATTGTCCTTGGCTGTGCCATTTCCCTCAGCCTTGAAAAAAGCTTTAATATCTTAAACAAAATTTCAACCTAAAGATAGACTATTTTTACGATTTTTTAAACTCTTACGCTGATCAATAAAGCAGGCTTTCGAGAAGTGTAAGCATACAGGTACAGATCAGGATATAATATCACTAATCCTACTCGTAGCAATGACCATGCTCCTCCGAAATAATCGTCTCTGGTGAAGATGGGCATGCGTCATCCAAAGGAACTGGTTAACTTGTCTCTGCACATTTAATTTAAAGAGGGTGCAAAATCACCGCTTCCCCTTCTTGTGTGACAAGCCTGTTAAAATGTTTACGGTAGAAAATAACCTTGCTTCAAAAGGAGTTCTTTACCAAAAGACTGCTCCTCATGACAGCAGCAGTTCCATGCACAATGGAGGGCAGCTGGTGACGGCTGTGAAGGTGTGCCTGCACAAAGAATGAGAAATGATACTCTTGGAAATTTACTATTCCCTATTAACACAGCAAACATACAACACATCTGCTGTAGAGGGAATTTCAATTTTTGCTGCGCTGTTGCCACCACTGTTGCCGGGGTTCTGCATGTCTTGACTGGAAGTGAATGCCGCAGATGCACATCTTGGAGCTTCTTGCGGAGTTGCCTCTGCACATGAAAGATAAAATCATAGAGGCAGCTAAATGAATGCTGATTATGTGGTAATAACAAGGATCCGGAACCAAGCTATGCACACAGACGACAAAACCACTTAGATATTTTCTTGACCATATAATGTGCCCCTACGCATACTAGAGTTAAAGTGAAACTAGAAGTGTGTCAGTTCATGCTGCTATAAATAACTACATTGTTTAAAGCGTGTGGGTAAACTGAACCCTACCACGACACCCAGGGTAGAGCAACTGAGAATAAATGAGCCATCTGCAGGTTATCATGCGTTGCACGGCTTAACAGGCAAACAAGCATGGTATCACACCTCAGCCACAGTGCTCAACTCTAACAAAACAAAAAGGACACTTACAGATGCAATCACTTTCACAGCATCGCACACAAGGGACGAACACGCAGACGAAGTAGAAGGTCCACATGTAATCCTGCACAGTAAAAAATCAAACAGAAGATAAGAACAAATGTTATCAGAACGCAGCGCCAGTTGCTGGCGGGGAATGGTTTTGCAGACAGACGCAACATGACGTGCGCAGTATACAATTTAATCGAAAGCTGAATCCAGCATCTATATATCTTTTTCGAAACCTACGCGGCAGCTTTCCTAGACGAAAAACTTGACAAAACATTCAGGCACAATCGGCGTAGTCTAGCTTGGAAGCGGTTCGCGTGTTTGACTCTGACCATGGCCGGGCATGAGGGGACACGTGATAAGAGCTCTTAATCGCGCCCTTCGCGCCTCCCCCTTTAATTAGGCCCTCGTCAAACACACGAAACGCTGCACTCATTGCAACAATAGTAGCGAGGACAGGACGCACCGCCACTTTGCATGAAAGCTATCGTATCGGTTTCGGAACTCGTGTGTTGTCTTTACAATGGCTCACGAGCAATAGTTCGAAAACTCACCTTCCAGAATCGAGGGGAAACCGATGGAGTGAGACGCCCGGCGTGAAAGGGTTGCTCTTGCAGACGCACACAGAGCCGCGTTTCTTCGCGTAGCTTGGCTGACTTATCGTCCCTAAAGGCGACAGCACGCTGTCCGTGCGCTGGCAAAAAAGTCACTGAAACGGTTCCCAACGGCTCCGACGGGTTAGATTACCTTCTGCCGAGTGCCACGAATGGAAAGCAGCGCTTATGCGAGGAAATTGCGTACGAAGGACACGCGCAAACATACTGCGCAAGAACGAGCGACGCCACTTTCACCCGAAAATGAGCAAAACCGTTGGCGAGGCACGCAGAGTTGGGCTAGGCAAGACAAACACAAGCCCACATTACCAGACTGCCTGCATGCGCCCGCTGTTTCTGGAAATAAACCAAAAAAATTCGCAGTCAACAATATATCAAAAACCTAAAATTTTATAAGGTAATCTAATAATTTATTTTGTGACAGATAAAATTAAAGATATTGAAAATAAACGTTTAATTGAATTTTTCGTTCTCGTTATTTGTCCCCTCCTCACCTAGTCGCGCTTCAATCGGCACAAGGTGTTGATGTCTGTGGCAATAGGTTTCGGACCACTTTTCGTTCCAACTTTCGCGACCCATATAGATTGACCTTGTAGCAGTCGCGGGGCAAGTCGGGAAAAAAACCCGAGCGCTGTAATACAAACATGTGCATGCCAATACATGCTTAAAGAAAGATCAAATGCAAAATATATATGACAACCTATGTACAATTACATAAGCGTTTAGCAACTTCTGCACTTTGCGAGTTTGGCAAAAGTGCCTGTTCGGATCCTTTTATGAACTATTTTTTTTAGCGCAGTACTGCTGTACGGCGGCCGACGTGCATGGTGCGCTGAAAACAGCGCAAAATTCAAACGTCGCAAACGTTATGCGCAGGTCTGCATGATTCTCTGGATAAAAAAAGAAGTTAAGTGTTCCGTACAGCAACTAGCGCGAACTGAATTAATGACTGCAAAAATACATGTTTCTGGTTATTCCGGTGCAGTTGAAATTTGTGCGACCTCATGAAAAATTGTACACGTACAGCCACTATTCCGCATTTCTTTTTCTTTTTTGGCCATTGGTACATACGTATATGTTCCTCTGCCACGAATTTCCCTACACTAATATGGAGAAGTGATGACGCTGTACTTGGCGACCATCCGAGAACATATTGGCCCGCGACCATGGTATGTTACAGAAAAGCCCTTGGCCACCATCACAAATTTTACACGTACCTCCGAAACGTTTTCGTTCACTACTGATACGTGATATTGCCAAAAAACTAAGGAGAAAACAAACTTTATAAACACGTTCCCCACTGTCACCACCATCTTTCCCATATTTTAAACGTGGGCCATGCCCTTTTTTATCACGCAGTCAGGGCATTGGCCAATGATAACGGAAGCCGATGGGAATCCTATGTGTGTCCAATCATCGGCCATCGGCCACTGCTGGTAGGGTAGGTGTAATTTTCACGCGCATATACCCCAAGACGAAGCGTCTTGGCTGAAAAAGCTGAGAATGGGGAAACAGGCAAGTGCTCATACATTTGAGGTGTGCGTGGGAAGCATTCCGCGAAGTCAGTTTTGTGCACGGCGTTCGAGCTAAAATGTTCAGTGAGTACGGCATGAACTTTCTCGGACTGTAGGCATTCGAATTTACGACGCGTATTTGCTCCTGTAGAGAAAACGTGTCTCGTCTACGAAGCAGCGCCATCGCAAAAAAAATAACAGGCTGCTCTGATCCTGTCATCAGTCAAAATATACTGTGCGCAGATCTCTGCGCACAGATACATGCGAGCACAAGGCGGAACCGCATGCATGAATTTAAGATATAACTTACTGGTGATAAATAAGCTCGTGATGAATCATTGCCCCGCGATAATACAGGCAAAAGTGCCAAACTGGGCGTCCATTCTGTATGTCCATTCCCTTATGAACGGACCTGCAGTTCGAATTAGCAATATCAAGACCTCACATATATTGCCCACTTAATCACGCGCCCGAAAATGGGGCGAAGGGATGGGAAGGTATGCCGTGAACCACGTACAGCTGTCAACGTGAATTGAAATGTCACTTATCACACGGGCACCGTCCGAGAAAGTGCATGAGATGTAGTGCCTATTCGTGCTTGAATAAGTAACATTACGCGGGATGTATGAGTATTCCCAGTGATAGCTAACTAAATTTCCCGAGCACCTTTTACGCGAGCGGCCTCGTCACTTCCGTCGTGCATAGCACCGCGGGCACACGTTTCCGACAAGCGTGGACGATGCGGCGATGCCTGTAGTTCACTCGCAAAACACTTCGCCGACCTGTAGAACAGGCTCTTTTGCAGCTAAGATACACACAGGGAACTCTTGCAACACGAAAAAACCGTGTCTGAACGAGCTGAGACATTGTAGACGTCATACGCTGCGCAGCCGGTATCACGTGATGTCGTTTTGTACGTCACGGACAGGTTCCGGCAGATGGCGCCACGGTATGTCCTCGAGGCCATATACCACAACATCCGCCGCTTCAACCCCCTCCCGTCAGAGGGTTTTTTCTAAATTACCCCCTTCTGTTTTCATCCCCCCCCCCCCCCCCGGCGGGAGGGGGTGGGAGGGGAGCGGCGGATGTGTTGGTTATATTTTCGCTGGAAAAGGGGGGTACCTTTAGAAAAACAAGGGTGTCCCCCCTCCCCTTCTTTTAAAAGAGGGGGGGGGGGGCGCTTGACATACTATTTAGACATATTCCCCATTTCCTATTCCTGGGGAAACCCCTGATGCTGATCACAGCATGCCGTTAGTATCCGGGAAGGGCTGGGCGCGCCGCGATGACGCAGACATCACACGAGATGGATGACGATTATTTGCCGTCGGGCTCCTCTCCACACTGTGATGGTGGTTGTCCAGCGAAACTGTGGTAGCACGTGATCCGCTAGAACCGAGATATCCGCTGACATGACCTTATATATTTGTACAGTGTTATTTTCTTTGCTATATACTACATGAGATCACTGACAGAGACACAATTAAATGCAGGATACAAAATCTTTTAGACCGCTTGTTTGAAAAACAACTGAAGCAACTTTCTTTGACAGCGAAAGACACTCTGGCTTGCTCACGCACGCACAGACACAGGAAAGGCACCACAAAACCAGTCACAGCTAATGGTGAAAATCTACTTCCACGTGACCACGTCCTTCTATAGGCGGTTACAAAGCACCTTTATGATGGCTGTACACAACCACCACGTCGCTAGCGCCTTAGGAACGTCAAGAACTGGCTCCTATATGTCTGGTTGTAACAAATTCGCTAATAGATTGGACGTTTTTATGTGTTACTGGTGCATGTGTGACTCGCACGATATGAGTCAGAAGGAAGAGGGAGAAGAAGAAGAAGAAGAGGAAAAGACATGATGTGGCTGTTTCCTAGTGCGGATCTTCGGAACCGACGAGCACGGCGGAATTAACTGACAAGTCTTTACGCTTACGACTTCGTAGTATAGTCGCATGACGGAGCAGCAGCTGCAGCAGCCACGGATAGAAGTGGCCGACGTCCCTGCGCCAGAGGGAAGAAAGGACATTATGCCAGAAGCATCCAAAGGACATTCGGGATCTGCGGGAAGTCATCTCAAGAAAAACTCAAGGCAAGTACTTCGCAGGGACTGAGATACGTGGCCGAAGGCCTCGCAACCATAGCCGACGCACTGAACGACGGAGGTCCAGGAATTCGCGCTGCAAGCTGTCCTTCAAGGGGAAGCCAGCGTAGCGCCGACCCACCGCCACTTCACAGAAGCAACGATTCCAAAGGCGCGTTTTTACAAGATGTCCCTGGATTTCCGTTCGACTCCCCTTTCTCCGAAGGAACCGGCGGTCCGCAGGGCCATTGCCGTCACAGACGTCCTCAGGACCCGAAGGTCGTTATTACGCTCAGTGACTCGGACGAAGCGGTCTCCGAAAGGGTGCCCCAAGACGACTTCGCAGATTCCGACGGTTTGACCGTTAACGAACCATATCTGGATGATGGTCTGCTCTACACAGATGACGCCGCGGTCGAGATATCAGGTCAAGGTGACTCGTTTGACGGAGGTGAACGTGGACTAGTCTTTGACCTCGTGCTAGAGTCTCCCTTAAGTGGGGAAGAAGAGCAGCGAGTCGAAGAACAGTACACGCCAGAGGGGTCACGTCATCATAAAGCTTCCGGCAAGGACGCGACTTACCAGTCAGGCAAAGCAGCAGTCAAGAGCGTGGCACAAGGGCAAGTCCACAACACTGGCCCAGATAAGGGGGAAGCGATGCGTAAGAATGCAGAAGACCGTGA
The DNA here is from genome assembly GCA_013339685.2 of Hyalomma asiaticum. Lineage (NCBI taxonomy): Eukaryota > Metazoa > Arthropoda > Arachnida > Ixodida > Ixodidae > Hyalomma > Hyalomma asiaticum. Next base: position 81,283,947 of record CM023486.1, on the reverse strand, counting down.
AACCGCCGCAGAACGGCCAGAGAAAGGAGGAGAACGACAAGACGATAAGGTGCCGGCACAACCATCATTTCCGCCGAGAGACGTTATTCAGAAGATTGAAGATCTGCCCGTGCCACGCGCAGAGCAAGCGGCCGCAGCGCAGGCCTCAAGGTCATCCTTCGGAGACTGAGGTCGTGGTCGGATACAAGGCCGTGTGGACTGTCACCGCAGTGCTCGTTATCATGGCGCTTGTTGTCGTCGTGTCGGTGGCAGCCGATTACTATATCTCCAATAAGGGAGATTCCACCGACACGAATTCACCCAAGACGACACCGCCAAGGACGTCGAACTGTGATGGTCCAACCAACTGCTCGATTATTACCTGGCGAAAACCGAACCAGGCGCATTTTCGTCTTCGTGTCCGAAGAAGAGACCAAAGGGGATGACGTTGTCGTTCTGGACGTGAATGACGAGACGTGAGATTGTGTTTCGAGGCCGAGTGATCGTTAGTATAAGAACGGAACCTGCTCGCTCGCTGGCTTCCGATTTGTGCCAGTAGCTTCTACAGTGTTGTGTGTGACATTTCATGTGAGAGAGTTTACTAGAAACGTATCAATATAATAATATGCTGAATAGGAGGCGTTCAACTTAGCGACTAATATTATTAAAGGAAAAGATGAAAAGTTCTTATTAGACAGTATAACAAGGTCGACGTGCATTTTTAGATCTGCCCATTTATGCACAATCACTGTTTCAAACCTTCCCAAAAATGCACGTAACCCAGCCAATATGGAGGATTCCATGGTTCAGCTCTGTACACAGGTGTTTCGCTCAGTGAGGTTTTTTAGTAGTACCACACGCCTTTCCGTTTCACATAACCTTGACATAGCTCGGACTAAATGTAAATCTGTTTCAAGTTTCAACCAGTAATGCATATGGTATCATTCTTGTTCATCCAGCCTTATCACTGTAAAGCGAGCTTCTCCTTTCAAAAACCTTTGTTACAGGGAAACCAGCTCAGTGAGGATCTGCTGCGTCTGCTTCTTCCTGGTTTTCATCTCCGCCGTTGTGTGTGTGTGTGTGTGTGTGTGTGTGTGTGTGTGTGTGTGTGTGTGTGTGTGTGTGTGTGTGTGTGTGTGTGTGTGTGTGTGTGTGTGTGTGTGGTGTGTGGTGTGTGTGTGTGTGTGTGTGTGTGTGTGTGTGTGTGTGTGTGGTGTGTGTGTGTGTGTGTGTGTGTGTGTGTGTGTGTGTGTGTGTGTGTGTGTGTGTGTGTGTGTGTGTGTGTGTGTGTGTGTGTGTGTGTGTGTGTGTGTGTGTGTGTGTGTGTGTGTGGCGAAAGAAGCACGACAACAGGCATACTTTGTGACAAAGTCGCTACTAACGGTTCGAGTGGCGTTCCGAATCGGCAGCGTGGCAGTGACTTTCTTATCACTCTAACTGACGATTCATCCGCGCTGATGCAGAATATGCGCGGCAGCGGACACGTTTGGGCGCTGGAATGGCTAAGCTTGGATAACAAAGCTAATACCTTTAGTAACAGAGAATAATGATCGACTTCTGCAGTCACGGGATATTTCAGGTAAAAACGTGATCGCATTGACCGCGAGAAAAAAGAAGAAAAATAGAAGCACGACTGTTATGGCACGTACGTATTATCCCAAACACGGAAAAACGGAAACACGTACGTATTACGCCAAACATGTATTACGCAAAATCTTATCAACAAGGCACTGTATATAACTAATGAATTTTTATACAGATACTAACACACGTCATGTAATATTAAGGGTGGAAATTAAGAAAAGTACGTGTACCAGTGTAAATTGTCAGACAAATATAAACGATAGGCAAAAGAATGGGTAGTAGACGTATACGACTCTCTAAGCTTTGTGACGTCACTGGCCAAGGCGTAGACCCAATAGCTTACTATAAATAACCCTGCGTTTTCTATTATATACATTATGGTTCAGCGACACGAGCGATGGACGAAATTCAGTCACGCATGGTCAATAAATCGGCGCTGAGGGCGCATTTAGGGGACCAGAGGCTGGTCGAGGTTGGGTTCGCCGAAGATCGTCTCGTTTCCCCGCGAAAACAGAGGTGTGTCCGATGCGTAACCGCCGCCAGTTGCGTTTGTAAGACGGCCCACGTCCAGCAGCTTCAAGAGGTGCGCTCGCTGCCTGGAAGTCTTAAAGGCCACCGAGGCGATAGCTGCGGCCAGAACCAGAAGCACGCATAAGGTGGCCGTCGAGCGGCGCCACGTGCGATGCACCAACGCCCTCATGCGGGCTTCGTGCCGCAGTAGTCGCAGAGCCTGCAAGTGTGAATCAGTTGATTGATTGGACTGATCGATTGATTGATTGATTGAACAGCAGGAGGTATGCAGTGCATAATTTCGTTGCTATAATGCTGTTTTGCTCCGGGAGATTTGTTTTTCAATATTTTTTTTGTGGTACATACCGACTACATCATAAGCAGCAACAAAAAACAAAAAAGGCAGCCCTAAGCATTGTCAGGTGACGCATAAACGCAGTTGTAAATTTATATTTTGGTCATTTCTGTAAGTCTGAACGCGCACGCGCCCCGCCACGGTGGTCTAGTGGTTATGGCACTCGGCTGCTGATCCGAAGGTCGCGGGATCGAATCCCCGCCGCGGCGGCTGCACTTCGATGGAGGCGAAATGTTCAGGCCCGTGTGCTGTGCGATGTCAGTGCACGTTGAAGAACCCCAGGTGGTCGAAATTTCCGGAGACCTCCACTACGGCGTCTCTCATAATCAGAGATGGTTTTTTGGGACGTTAAACCCCACATATCAAGCAATCAGAATGCGCACGCACGCACAGGTAATAGGCGTATGCATAGGCGTGCGCACAGGAGTGTGTGTGTAGGGGGGGGGGGGGGGAGAAGGGGATAGAGGCAAATCTGCCCCCTACCCTTACAATGCACGGATTTTTGACCAAAAACGGTCTCAGTGGAAGGTAGTTCGGAGGAGGAGGTGGGCGCTGCAGTCAACCTTCCCCTTCCCCCCCGGCATGAAGAACCCTGCACGTGCCTATGTATGTATGTATGTATGTATGTATGTATGTATGTATGTATGTATGTATGTATGTATGTATGTATGCCAATTTGTCGCAAGCGCAGCCTGAGGTTTGCGGTTAGGAGACACGCTCATTTCTGCAACCGATAAGGGAGCACGGCATGCACCGTTATAGCGGGAAGGGGAGTGAACGAAGTCAGGGAACTGAAACGAAAGGCCACTTTCTCAAGATGAATGTCCACACAATCGAGCACCGGAACGTGGTACCTTCTCCCCATTAGGGGAAATAATTGGTGCATTGCGGCACAGGGAATCGAACCGAGCACCTCCAGAATTCGGGGAGGGCTCCGCAGTGGTTAGAGCAAGCGCAAGCGCTGCCGACAAGGCGACTGCCATCCTTCTCCTCCGTAACCGCCAAATCGGGAGAGGGTAGCGAGCGAGGAATGAGGAGCCGTTCCACATTTCATAAACCTTCAGATACACTACCGATCCCCTCTAAGGAATGGATAGGTGGGCTTGCAGTCTTGGGCAGTAACTAGTTATTTTGGAAATTCTGGAACTGTAATTTTAGCTTAACAGAATTACTTTTTGTTTAAGTGACTGTAGCTGTAATACTGTTACTTTTTTTTACTGGTAGCGTGCCCATGACCGGCTAGTTGATACATAATTTCGTTCTCTCTCGAGGGGACGACGGACGATGAAGAAAATCATACAGCACGCTACGCCTGTCTTCGTGCTTTTACACCCGCTGTGCATGTCTTGTGAGCCGCAGATGGAAGGTGTAGAACTTCGTTATTTAAGGTTATCCTTTTACCGCGCTCCCAATCCTCAGATCGAAATCCACGCAACTTGGTTCCGCGAGAGTCCACGTCCATTTATACCGGCGTCGAAAGACTAAGCACCACGAAAACGGGAGAGAGAGAGAGCTCAAGATGGCGCTCCGCATATAGCACCTCTTCTTCATCCTCGAGGGAATGCGGTGCTGGTGTCGTCGGCTGGTTGGCCGATGCAGCCTGGGCGTTTCTTTCGGCTCGCTCGGCCCGCAGCCGTTGGGACTCGGCCGGAGATGCGTTCGTGCCGCCGGTCGGAGGAGTACGGACATCAGTATGAGACACCTGCCCGCCCGAGCTCTCGCTAGCTGGCGACGGCTTTTGGGCCACTGCAACATGCGCGCCTTTCACCTGCGACAATCATGCCTCATCTCAGTAACAAAAGATGCCGGGCACTCTCGTAACTTCTGTCACGGAAATGACGTCAGTAAAAGAGCAGTCATGTTCATCAATTTTTTTTTTTTTCATGTGGTAAAAACACACGGTTGCTCCATTGCATCCTAGCTATATCGCATCGGCTCTTCCAGACGTCGGTCGACAGACATGCACCAGGAAAGCGATTGTCACATTGGCTGATTTCATTAACATGGTGTGCCTAATCATTATCCGACTTAGTTTTTATCAAGGTATTTCCATAGCGCTTTGCCCACTGCATGCTCCTTTTATCCTGAACTCAATAATGTGTCAGACGGAAAGGCAATCATTGGGTTATATGCCCTTCTACACTTCGGCAAGCACCACGCTGAGAACGCTTCAACATATGAGCACCCCGCGCGACTCATTTATGGAGCATCTTTAGTGCAAAGAGGTTTAATCTAGCGATCCGGTAGCACGGTACAAACAAACCAAAACATATAGTTTCCATAAAACGCACTACCATTTCGCGTTCTCGTATTTCTTGAGGTGCCACAGAGCTGCAACTTCAATGAATGCACGTTTAACTTTCGTGTTGCAGCCGAATCTTACGAAATAGGTATCAACCATCATTTCTAAAGATATATCGTAGTGGGATACATCCAGTACTGTTGGTATATATGTACTCCCGGAGACAAATGTTTCCAGGGCACGGACTACACGGCAATTAAAAGAGTTTGCTTTGCTATTACACGACCCTTCTAATAAAATGTTTAAAACTGTGTGTCACGAATACTGCTACAGGCTGAAACATTAAGATATATCGCATATATTTTCTCAAGCTAATTTTCAGCGTTTTCATAAATATTGTGTCCTAACCCCCAGATAGTACAAGTTTCAGGACATTCGGTCAGCGCAGTCGGAAGTCGAGGATGGTAATTGGTGAGGCGGCATGCTTTTGTGTGACCGTCCGAGTTTCTACCTGTAGTGTTTCTTTGAATGAACATTTGAGAAAGACACGGTAAAAGCAATGCGAAAGGGTTATTGCGCGGTGTGTTATCACGTTACGTTACCCTGTATGAACTCAACCACACGTTCATGTAATGCACTTGAAGTACTAGTCTGTGGCAGCTGCTTAAAGGTCAGGTCATTAGAACGCAAATACACAGTGCACGGATATACGCAAACAATAATGTACAAGTCACCAGGCCCTGCTACCGCATCGCGCTCGTACGTGTATAGTAATTTAATATATTTGCGCTCAAATGAAAGCAAATGCTCATGTCGTATAAATTATACGTCCTCCAGTCATCCTAGCTGCAACCCTTCCGCGTTACTACAGCTGTAAGAAGAAGCATTCTGCAACGGGCCTCCAGAGGTCCCCTGGGCAATAGTTCAACGGGCCCTTGTGGTCGCCGAGATCATCCTAGAGACCCCAGACTAGGGTTGTCTCCCACACGCCTATACACTTTGCAATACTGTAACGAAATGCTTCCTCCGTCTCTCTGTTTATTTTCAATGTGCATTTAAGGGACAGAATACTCGCGTTCCACGATCATGTAACGGCCCACGAGAGACCGAACTTACAGCGGTGCCGCCGACTTCCACGGCGTCCTCTTGGTCGTCTAGTTTGTCTCCGTCCTTCTTCTGCTGCCCGGCGGCTCCGCTCTTTAAAGAATCAGCTTTGAGATTCTCGGACAGCAGCCCTGTGGGCTTATGCACGTCTGCGATGCTCACAACCTTCCTGGCAGTTGGGCTGTCGTCAGGTGTCTTTGTGGTTGTCGCGCCTCCAGGCTCTTCCGAAACACGATCCACCGCGACAGCTTTCTTTTTCTTCGAGGTTGCCTCCCTTCGGTAAAAGCCCCGGATAAAATTAAGCTTAGCACCATCGATGCAAAAAGTTAACGCTTTGACGACACAGAACAGAGAGACGGGGATTATTGAATGAGAACCGGAGAGGTTAGGTTTGTCTGGCACGCCCAGGATGTTGCTCCAGCTGGGCATGACGACGAGAAAAGTGATGTATCCATTGCTCAACTGCAGACACGGAACATTTACAAAACACACCACACTGGGAAAAGTAAACTATTTCAATGAGACCAGTGTGCCTATGACGAAGTTCAAAACGGTTTCCGATATATCATAAATAGTACGAAATCGAGTTTATTTAGGGTTCTTTAGTTGAGGGGAATGTCGGACCCCTTTTGACATAGTATATATAAGTGTTGGTGAGGAGAGAGCTGTATAAACCGCTGAATAAAATGCATGGGCAGAAGCAGCTATATATCTCAGCTCAGTAAGATGATCGAGATTTTTTTTTTTTTTTTTGAGACATACAAATGGCCCAAGTAACGTTCTCAGGCTATTGACGACGCATATGCAGGATGTGGGTAAATGGGTCATTCCGCACGAACGCGATTATACGCCATATAGTTTAATGTATGTCAAGGCACGCTCGCTTACCGACGTTCCGTGGCCTTTCCTGTAGCCTGTTTGCTTTTGATCTGCTTGCTCGCGCCTGCAGATATCGCCGCTCCAGCGGCGGCGTTGGCTGCCTGTGACGCGTCACCTGTCGCATCTGCGCCTACAGCTCCCATGGTATCGCCTACTCCCGCATCCGTTGTCTTAACGCTTGATGGCGAGGCGTGACGCGGCACGGTGTTCGACGTCCCGGCCCCGGACTCCTGGTTGACCGCGAACGTCGCACTGTTGTCTTCCGAGTCCACGAGCTGCGCCTCCGTGTCATCGTCATTGGCTGGCCTTTCTTCTTGCAGACAGAAACGCTGGCCCATTCTCCTTCCTGTCCTTCTTCCTCTTGTTCTTGATGATGACGTGGATGTTCTCGATGATGTTGTGCTGTTCTGCCTTGGGGGTGACAATGCCTTGTCATCCCCCCCCCCCCCCTTCCCTTTTCCTATGTATACCGAGTAAATATATAGCCCGAAAATTTGGATCTCTATTTTGCAGTTGCTGTAAATAGAGTGTAATAGGCCGCCCTTCATTTTTTTTTTTTTTTGGGTCTTCCCTCGATTCACTTTACAGTGTTCGTTTTTTTTTTTTTTTCGTTTTCCTCGTTGTTCAGAAGCCGACCATCGGGAATGTGGCCCGAGGAATCTTGCTCTTCCTCCCTTCCAACAGGGACAAACAGGCACTTTCCCCGCAACCAGGCACGAGTTGCATATTTACCAAATGTTTGTGTTGACTGGCACATGTAGGATACGGAGATACCGTTATGGACAGTCCTCTAACAAAGGCACTTTCTTCGATTAACCCGCCCGCTATAACTACATTTGGTGCTGTAAATAATAAACGACCAGAGTCCTGAAGGAACCCGGTACGCCGTTTCTTTCTCACTCGTATGCATGTTGTGCTGCACAGAGCAAAATATGCATCCCTAGGGAAACAGCTCAGCGAGTCTGCGGCAGATTCACTATGTAGGCTGTTGTCCCAATATGCTTCTATTTGTTGTCCCACTGTGCCTCTGAGAACATATGCAAACAAAGTTATGGATTTAAACTTCTACCTGTATCGCGCTTATCGATAGCTATTTTTCCGCAGGAATACATGTTGTAGTCCTTTGCAACGAAAGAGTCCGTCACATATAGTGGTAGGTAGTATGCAGGGGCTTTTAATTAAGCAAGTGTATCGGCCATCGACAGATGCTTAAATTGCTTCAACCCTGCAGCGACTCCTCTCGCACTAATGTTATTTGTACTAGTGTCCCTGGCGAACGCCATTTCACCGTATATGATATCAGCGCATGTACCTGCGCTTGTACAATGTAGATCTATTATATCGTTTAGCAATAAAATTCATTAGAAGAAAAGCCATGGCGAAAATCCTATGTTTCAGTGTAATGTAAGATCCATAAACTGTATTATATTACGCGAAAAAAAAATCAAGTGACGTTGAAGTCGACGCACAGCCATCGGTATCTAATTGATGTCCAGAGTGAGAATGTCCCTTTCAGTTTCTTCCTCGGGTATCATAAGCTGAGCGCGGTTATTGTCGCTCTTGTTCCACTCCGGGAACGAAAGCAGCGTGGTGCCCCCTTCTAAGCGCTCGTACTGAACATTCCTTGCCGTGATCTGGCCGATCGCAACAGTGCAAACCACCACGGCAGTCAAGAAGAGAAGTGTCACAGTGAACCCGACCCGTGTCTTGTACCGAAAGACAAGGACGGTGTCGTGTGTCCCATTAGCGGGAGCCTGCTGCGGCTGCACCTGCTGACTCCCGGCAACGACAGCACTGGTCGAGTCTTTAGGAAGGTCAGGGATCTTTTGCACGACATCCGGCGGCAGGTACGAAGGATCGACATCGCTTCCATGCATGTCTTCTACTGGTCCTTCAGCTTCCCCGGCTGCGTGCACCTCTTCGGCGTGAGCCTCTTGCTTGTCTTCGTTGTCTTCTCCAGAACCTTTGTCTCCGTCGTCTCCGCGGCCCAGTTCCTCTTCAGCGGGAGCGCCGTCTTTGATGAGGTCGGGCGCGGTATCCTGGCCGTCGTGTTCCGCAGCAACTTCCTGGTCACCCGGCGTCGCGGGCGACGCCGGCGCTGAAGCTTCGGGCGGCGAAGCGGCATCTTCGTTCGCCGGCTCTCCCGCCGACGTTTGCGTCGCCTGCTCGTCGGGTGATACGTGCACCAAGTGTACGGCGAATTTCTCGTCGTCAGCGGCCTCCTCTTTCGATGGTGAAACGACGACGGTGGGAGGGGAGGACAGCAGCTCTTCTCTTTGTTTCTCCAAGTTTTCCAAGTCAGCGGGGATAGAATCTTCGCCAGCTTGGCGCAATATTTCGAATTCAAGAAACTTCTCAGCGAACTCTTCCTCGATCTTTTCACGCTGTTCGGCCTCTAGGAGCTCCGACGGCGATCTGTGATCCATGGCGAGGTTATCGAGGAAGTCTCCAGTTTTAACGGAATCGCGGTCGCTCTGCTTCTGGCTCCCAGTTTCCGCGACAACGGGCCTTTCGGCTTCGCGCTTATGAGGCTCGGTTGCCTTGGACCGCTCCTCAGCATTCTTCTGAATTGGACGGTCCAGTGAGCGTTTGTCCTTCCCGACGGACGGTGCGGGTTGGTGGGACGAACCGCAGCAGGCGTTCAAGGCGTCTGTCAAGGAGCTAACAAGCTTGGCGATGCTGTGGCCAAGGGCGTCGCAGCCACTGTCATGCAGTAATGCCGCAGACACTCTGTCCTGAGCGGTATCGGGTGTAGGCGGGGCGTCGCTGTCGCGCAGATTCAAATGTTGCTGGCTCGGCGACTCCACTGATCCAGGAGTCGACGCTGGTGAGACGGAAGCCGATGATTGGCCGGGTTGTTGGCTGTCCTCGTCAGTGCCTTCTCTCGCATTCAACGTGCTCCTCGAATAACCGCTTACCTGGGATTCCCAGTCTTCCTCGCTCTCGGCGAACTCTGGAAGCCCCAGATTAGACATAGGGACACAGCGGCTTTTCAAGGGTTGCGCTGCTCACTCCACCGTTTTATCGGCGTTTCTGTCGCCAGCAGTAGATATATGTCTTTCCAGTCACACTTGGAGTGAGTGGGTTACCAGAGATGAATTCGCTAATGAGGCAAGTCAGCGGCAAACCAAATGAATGCAGAGCACGCAGATCTTCTTCTTCATCTCCGCCTATTTATGCCGGTGCAGGAGAATCCTCGGAATGCTGCCTGGAGTTGTGATCCCTCTTTTGTAAGTGAGCGCGATCACTATGGAGGATAGGCTGCTGAGTGACATTGCTGATCAAATAAAAATGCAACTTTGTTCAAATAAAGAAATGAGTAGTGTGTAATGAAATATGAAAGAGGCTTATTCTAAACAGTGCTATACGATATTCTGCGGTATCAATTAGTCATTAACATGAATGGTTTATGCAAGGTTCCCGAGAGAGAGAGAGAGAGAGAGAGAGAGAGAGAGAGAGAGAGAGAGAGAGAGAATTATAACGCTGTTACAGAACCATCATCATCAATCAGTGAGATAGATTGCCTGTTCCTATCTCGACCCAAAGGGCACGGCCTCCTTCGTAGGGGAATAGGAGGAAAAGAAAAGAAAGGTAGGGAATATTTTGGTGCATCACCATCAGCAAGACTAACGTCCGGTTTGCTGCCCATGGCGACTCTGGAGGAAAGGATTAGTGTACACTCCATAAAACGAAATATGGGTACACTACACCAGTCCTTTGCTGCATACTTCTGGCTTCGTTTCCTGCTGCCTTCTAATGAACTCTCATCTTTCTCTGGCCTGATGTCCAGCCTTACTGGTCCTGCTGTACCGGTGTGGCGAGGCGAGTATGGCGCCTCGCATGATTGTTGGCGGCACTCTAATGAGAAAATGGAAAAATTGGAGCGTTAAAAAGACGGGGAGGAGAACTAGACGCACAGTTCTCGTCCCCGTCTTTGTAGCCCTCCAACTTTTCCGTTTGAAGTACGAACCAACTAGCCCAAAACACGATCCTCCAAGTCATATTCCAATGAGAAAAGAAGGACATATATGTGGATTGAATTAATATTTTGGAAGCTTCGGGAAGTGTAACCTTCGTGATGTGGTCAAGTATAAATGTCATGCACTCATTCACCAATACTTTGACGCCTTTGCAGGCTGACACCGCAATTTTAGTGTAGCGTTCGCGGTTGCCAACTCGCCGATAAATGGTTCGCTGCAAAACAAAAGGGCGTCAGTGGCTTGTCCAGAAATACAGCATGTCGCGCAAACTGGTGCTGGCGCAACGCATGCTTGCTGTTCGGGGCGCGAAGAATGCGTGATAAGAAACTCACATGCCTAATTATCATACGAGGAAGAGGGAAAGGGGTGGTGTAAGAGAGCCACGCCTTCACCCCCCCCCCTTTTTTTTTTCTTCTTTTTTTTTTTCATGACTACTGGAAGGGCGTAACATTTCTGGTGACATCAACAGAAAAAAAAAAAAGAAAGGCGCAGTTCTGCTATTGCAAACACCAGTGACCAGCTTTGCTGTGGAGGCGTTTCTGCAAGCGTCGCAAAGTTCAGCAAAGGAGAAGCGCTTTTGAGCAAAGGTCACGTCTAGCAGACGTACGCAAAGAAACAATTAAAATTTTCTTTTCCATGCAAATCAAGTATTTATTTTGTCTACAACCTCAGAATCCCACTCTTTAAACAACCGGTGTCTCTCTAAACAACCGGTCTCAGGGTGGAAGGGACGCCTGTATTACTATATTTCTAGGCACTATAGTTTACATCTAGAGTTCAACGGTCGAACAGGGTGCCCACTTATGAAATGTTTTTATTTGTGTCTGAAAATAGGTCGCCTTTGGGTTTGTACGGGGGAAGGGGCAGCTACACCTCGGCTAGAGTACAGGGCCCGTAGTACACTTTTAACTCGGCCACAACTGCTTTCAAATCACCCGCCCCAGTAAACCTGTATACGTAAAACACAGCAAAAAAATAAAGAACAAAAAAAGCCTTCGACAATGTTTCTAAGCTGCCGTAATAACCGTATGTTAGGCACAAGTTTCTCATAAATTTTGTTTCGGACTCTTCCGCTGGATTTTATATGTTCCATAAACTTCAATCCACCTCAATCCAAATCCGAATCCGCATGGGCCCAAACACGCGCAGCGCTACCCTACGCATAGTGATTGCAGCGTGTACAGTCTTCGCGATAATAAAATGTGCGCGAATATGTCAGAACTTTCAAGCACATTGATCATGTCGTGAGATGTGCAATGCATGCCATGATGTTTAAGACATCGCGGTTCGCGACCGCGATGTGCTGGATGGGGAAGCTTTTGAGGCTGCAGCGTGCGCTCCATGGCAAAGTTTATCGCGAGCTTGAGAACGAGTACTTTCACGAAGTTCTGGAAAGGCAGCCCGAACTAAGGCACAGTGTAATGAGACAACCAAGCAGGGACAATGTACGCAAATTGTTCGAGGCTGCTGCCCCTGGTGTAGGTGACTCCGTCCGTCGATTCATTGAGCTTTCCGTGCGCACGGACGAACGACGCTCATGCATTGAGAATAGGGAGCACAAACCAATCATAGAAAGTGTTGTTGTTAGCCTGCCTGCAACGTCCAATGACGGCTTAACGTGTGCGCTTGCAGCTCTTTGTTTGTGGCCACAGACAAAGGCGACAACTACTCCACATTTCAAGTTGCTGTGGAACGCGCTCGATTACGAATGTAGCTCACGGTGTCGCCGATGGGACAAACATCGCCAGCTTCTTCTGGCTGACTGTTTCTATCACCTACGACTCAGCAGGATCTCGAGGTACAACAGAACCATGCTGCAGACTGTCGGCCGCATCATCCCCAAGCTGACGCCGCACGAGGTGATCCAATACTTGTACTACACAAATTTACAGCGGTCGATGGTGACCAACATAAAGCCTATCATTGAAGAAAGGCTTCTGTCATATTTTGACGTGCTCAATGTTGCTGAAGTTGGCTTGGCGTGTCAAAGCTTCTTCAAGTCGCAGGAAGTAATTGAGGACAAACGGCTGGTGGCACGCGTCGTGAAATTGTTGGAAGAAAATGCAGTGAAAGCTGATAATGTCACCATTGGTGCATTAGCGAAAGCTCTTCGTTACAGCCGGGCACAGCATGACACATCTGCTTGGGAGAAGGCTCTGGTAGCCTGCGAGCAAGGGGTTACAAAGTGGGCTCCATCCACAGTGGGACACATAACGACATTGGCAACTGCACTTAAGAGCTACCATCCTGTTCTCCTGGACAGTGCTGTGCGGCACCTAATGGCAGATATAACAACCGTACGGCTGAAGGATATTGCAAGAACACTCAAGGCTGTAGCATTGTTTAACCATAACCCCGAAGGGTTCAACTACAAATCTGTTTTGCATGAGCTTTCAAGCTCACATAGGAAAGCAGAAATTGAAAGTCATCATCATGCGTTTGTGTCTGCACTGTGGTATCTGGCAGTTGTTGGCATATACTCTGTCGATTTGCTGCCAGTGGCATTGAACGACAAATGTGTGTATGGAAGTCACAAGCACAAAGACATCAGCTTCCACGCAGAGGCACTTCAGAGCTCTGTGCAGATCGAACTGCCCCTCTACACCGGACCATTTCTAAGTCCTCACGTTCTCAAAAGCTTACAGACTGAGCGCCATATTGCGGGGCGTGACATTGACGAAGGAGCGAAAGGGTTGCACTATAGGGAGCATGTTACGCTAGAAGTTGTGAATCGCCTGCAGACGTGGTTTGGCGAAGTGTGTACTGTTAAGCGTGTGCTCCCACACCATCACTACGCTGACATTTTGTTTTGTGTTGAACAGGAAGGAAAGTTGGAACTGTCAAAGTGTGAATTGGAGTTTGCCAGTGGTGCGTGGAAACCATGCAAAAATGTGGCAAAAGTTGCATGTGCTCTTGTCGTGCACGGCCCGGGGTCCTACTGCAGCAACACTAACAGGCTGTTGGGCATCGAGACAATGAAGCTGCGTCAGTTGCGGCATGTAGGATTTAATGTAATAGAAATGCCCCATTTCTTGCCATCACAGATGTCAAAGATTGAATTTGTCAGCTGGATTGAGCAACAGTTACAGGCACAACGCGCAGTTGTAGAAATTTCAAATTCTTGAACAATAAAAGTGTCATATGTCATGAAAACATTAGTATTCACCTCAAGGGCACACACATCCCGCACCATACTCTTCTAGCGGTATGCAGTCAGACAGGATGTTCTCCACTTTTTCAACTTGGTTAACACTTAAGTGTTCTATAAGTTAGCAACACTACTCAATAGACTGTACCAAATTTGGTTTCGTAGCATTTCCCAACAGCACTGCATGAAAGCACTTAAATGCTTCAATGTGTCCTCTATGGCATGGAGTTTCTGCAATCTTGCAGCATTCTCTGGCACCATTTGCTCCACAGCAAGAGCATTCATACTGTGCACACAAACTTGTTATAGGGTGTGATCACACTAAAGCCGCTCATAATTAAGCTGTAAAATTTGCAATGGAAAAATGCATACAGACTGGACAAGGATGCAGTGAAGAAATGGACCAGTTTTCTCATACCTCTTTCCACTGGAAGTATAAAACAACTTGCCCAGCTGAAAGTTTTATCAAACTGTGAAGGTGTAATTAGGATTTTCGGACAGCCAACTTGGCCCTCAGAAGCATAAGCCTTAAGTATTCACTCAAATGCTTTGTTGCACTGACAGCGTTACTGAGGGATTTGTATTAAACACTTAACATGCCTTGTACAGAGCTCCTAAAAAAATCTTGATTGCAATTCCAGTGTGACAAGGAGTGATGGCATTGGGGAGCATGTGTGCTTCTCCCAAAGAGGGTATTTAATTTTGCTCTAATATTGTTCACTCACAAAAACTGGTGAGAAAGCGTACGAATGTATAGCTAACATGATAGACAGGCCTCCACGTCAACATGACATGCTCGTCAGTTACTCTATTAACAACAATTGTGTGGCTCATCACCGTATGAGCCATGTGATTGAGCTCAGTAGTAAATATATATAAAAGGAAAAAACTGTTCAAAATTTAAGTAGACCCTAAATTTAGAGATAGCCTAAAGTCACACAGGCTAGCGCTATTAAGGGGTGGTGCTACCTGGAAAGATGACTCCAAGGCTTTTGGTGATTACCTCAGTCTTTGTTCACTACAAACAACTCAGAGTTTGCACAGGTATTTAAAGTGTGTGTGTGTGTGTGCTTCCTTTATATGAAAACATGAGCAAAAAAAGTTTCATATAGACTTGACAAAAGCATAAAATGAATTTACTTTGGCAAATCAACATTTAAGAGATATTCACTCTAAAGCGGCAGAACTGCCCTCACATTTTCCTTGTAGCATGGACTGAACCAAAAGAAATTGTGTAATTTTGTTACCGAAGCACAATTTTTTTTAGTCCTTACATTGAAACTATGCCGCTTTTGCATGGAGAAAGTACTATTTAAATGAAAGATGTTTTCATTGGAACTTCATGATTGTGCTCCACAATTTGGAACTGCCAATAAGCTATTACAGGGCGAAATTCCTAAAAATATTGTTCATCCGTTGCAGAGAAAATGTTCCTTACAGTGGTGAAAACAGCGTTGAGAAATCATGTCTTAAAGATTGAACTTTTCCCATCATTGCGAGCAGGTATGCATCAGAGGCGCAACTATTGAAGCCTTTGTGGTGAAAGTACAAGCGTGCCACCTTCTGAAGATGTTATCTATATGATAATGCATTTATTGGTCTTACATTTGAAAAAGTTTGTTTTTGACATATTTTGGGTACCATCCCTCCTTAATAACATCTAAACGAAACATTAAAACACTTATTGTTATTGCAAGAGTTTGTAAATACTACTCACAAGCTCAGCGGACCAAAGTGTAGTTATTCAAATATCCAAAGGCTATAGGTTTCTTAAAAGAATGCAGTGCGGACTTTTGCACTGTATACTATACAGCTAGGCCAGTCGCAACTCTGCGACCATAAAACGCTGATGTAGGTACGAACCAAACGAGATTTCCTAAAGCATAAGCTTAGGCAAGTTGGCAATTCGTTTGTTGTTACAGTGTAAAACAACGGAGACACACACAAATGTTAACCCTAAAAGCCCATGCCAAATTATGTAATGTTCAACTGCCAGAATTTCTGGGGCCTCAGTTTGACTACAAAAGCTCCCTGCTTTGGTCTTTACGTCTTTAAGCAATGCAATAACTAAATAATATAAGAACTAGTTCACTGTTGTGACGTCACTGTAATATCACCACTTGGGAGCATGTTTTCAGTACCATTCGTGTTCGTGCCACGTGCCAAGACGCCGAGTGTAGTCGGTGCCTTGTCCATTCCGCTTCCTTTAGTTTTTGTGTTAATTGATCACATGGCAGCAACACAAAGACAAGCTACCATCTTTAATTTTGAATTTTTCTCTTGCAGTAATGGGGAAGCTGTGCAGAGTGCGCTCTTGAGAAGCAATGTGCTGATCAAGGCAAATTACATTACCGATCAAGAATACGTGTGGTTGCTTTCTGTTGCCGCTCAAGACATAATATAAAAATTATGTGCAACACAACTTCTCTGGTCATCCACCTTTGCAGCAAGGAATGGCATATCAATTTACTGCATGCTCCTGCCGAGAGTTTACCTGAAAAGTCCCAAGTTTGAGAACCACACCTATATCTGTGCATTAAGATCATGGGCACTTATCACGTCCTGCAGCTGGCTGAAATTTGCCATCGAGCAGCTGCCAAGCTAGGTGTAATAACGCTGCTTACAAGTTCTCTATTAAGTCTCTAGGCGTAGCTCCAAAAGAGGTCTGCAGTACTCCTTAACCTTTCAAAGCCGGGTTATTCTTGAAGAAGCTTTGCAAGTCTGAGGACATTCAAAGCTTTAACATAATAGTTACTAGGATATCATGCAATGTGTTCAGTAGCTTGGCCCTTCTTCGAAGACACCTTACGGATGGCGACAATCGTTAATTTTATAGAAAGTACAAAAACGAAAGAAAACTGAAAATCACAGGCCAACTCAAAACATTCAATTTTCAATTGGCCTACTATGTTCCAAAGCATTTTAAAACTGCTCAGTTCAAGCCGTACCGTATGGGCAATCCTGTTAATGCATACTTTTTGCTTATCCTTGCCAGATATACACGCTACTTTGGTCTAGGTGCATTCATGCTCAAGTTTATTGGCCAGAAATTCAGCCAATAACCTGGCAGCACTCGTCAAAGCATTCAAAACTACTAGCAGGAAAGAAAAAAAAATAAAAAGACACTGAGGCAGCAGCAATGCGTGCAATAACTGGCCATATCTAGTTTTGCCTGGTATGATGCACTGAGCCATCTGTCTACTTGCATCTGACAATTCAAACTACTAAAAATTCGAACATAATTCTGGGTTCTCTTCAAGCTTGAATTAATGATAGTCTAATGTATACCCAGGATTGGGAGAGAAAGGATTAAAACACTTGGGACAATTATTAAAATATTTATGCTGAAGGCACTCTGCTATGCAGTAAATTGAAAAAGGAAGAGCAATACCTCAACAAACACTTCTTGCTCACTCAAGACCGTTTTCCTTTGCCGTACATTTACTGGTGTCCGAAACCCATGCACCGAAACACAGTTTCAAGAAAGGAACACAGACAAGCCGTTTTTGTCGAATAAATTTATTGTATTTGCCATTTTAAGAATGTACAATGTTGCAAACAAACTTTGAAGAGATGAATGCATGCGGAAGCAGACTGGCTCATGCAGTTGCACAACACGGGCTTCTCCATCCCATGTAGTTGCATGACAAAAGTTCCTCAATCCATGGCACACGTTCACACACTTGCACAAACCAGTTCTCAATTCCACTCCAAGGCGGACTTTCAGTGGGCGTGATACATGTTTGCTCGAAATTGCTTCAACAACGCTTTCACGGCGGCATGGCGTCAATCTCAATGGCACTGCCAAGGCAAGTCGCAAGCCGCCGAAACAGCGTTCTTTAAGTGCATCTCTCGGTACTTTACTTCACCCACCAAAAACCACCCACTGCACGACACTTTCAAACCAGTTCTCGTTGCGACTCCTGCCAGTCTGCTTCGAGTGAAACATATTAAAACACAAGGGCTCCGTAAAACGTACAAAACGAGAATGGAAATGATTTTGACAAGAAGCCTACAAACAACCTGTAGTCTTAAACACATAAAACATGACTTCTGTAAGAAAATAAAAGTGCCAGGCAGACTGGAGTATCCTAATCCAGATCTTCACCTTCGGGCAGGAAACAAACACAAAAATGCTCAAACTAATTTCGCATAAACTGAACTATGTGTCTCCAGTGTGTAATTGGACCTTACACTAAAACAACACTGTGGTGGTGCCAAGAGCTCCACACAAGGACTAAAATGCACAGCTTGCCAGCATTGGCAGTATGGCGCTGGCGCTGCGCCAAAGAAATAGCCACACGTTGACTTTCCACCATGAATACCCAATCAAGAACATCTCAATATGGCAATGGAGTACTACTATCCTCGTTAAAAAAAAACAATGCAAGCTTCCTCGATCCTGTGCCTTTGAGAACATCCATTAAAAGAAAAGCAATTCCATAACCTCCCTGTACTTGAGTCGATGCCAGACCAAAACAGGAGCGCCACTCCAAAACTCAGATTCCCAGGCTTAGTTGTTGTCGCAACACTGAAGCAAATGTTGCCTACAAATTGCAACCGCTGCAGAATACCCCACCTTGTAAACAGCATAAGGCCATCTAAAGAAAAAGTTTCCCGTTCACTAACTAGGCAAGAAATGCAGCATGGTACAAGCACAAGACATCTCGGGACTGCACAATTACTCGGAAGAATCCCTGCTAATTACAATAACGAACCTGTCGCAACTGTCTCCAGCTACGCCAATAAATTCAGCTGCTACAATTATTGTCATATTCATGGACTGTATATAGGTTACGCCAATTTTAACACCATATCAGTGTCACTAAAGTGAAAAATCTACAGAAGTGGTAGCCACAGGTAGGTATGCAGCAATATGTTCACTCTACGTATGAATTTTGCCCCCCAGTTCCTAACACATGTGCAGCCATTCTATTTTAACAAAAGACAAGAGTACTACATCCTTTCTTAAGTGTGGCAACATTTAAGGATGTAAGAAAGGATTTAAGAAAGAGGTACAGGGCATTGTGAATATTACACCTGTGTTGTGGACCCCAGAAGCATACGTACAGTCTACATCACCTAATCTGCTGGACATTTACGACACGGAGCATCAGTACTTTAAAAGGGTCTACAGAAGACGTAGCAGATGCCCACAGGGCATGACACAAGATGAAGACAGCCTGTTTTCTTTTATCCTGTCACCGGATGAGACTGGAAGGAATTGCCCCACGATTGCAAGAGGGAGTGCTATGACATCGCAGCTGAGCAACGCAAGACCGTGAGATACCAAAGTACTCCACTGCCATTCCAACCACCAAAGCTTAGAACATGATTCGAGAACCGGTACCTAACTAAATGTGGGTTGCACATTGTTCATCACAAATCCCAGCCACAAAACTTGAAAGTAACGTACACGTATGAGGTCGTATCACTTGCTGATAAAAGGAAAGAGGAGGGCATGGAAAGGGGCAGGAAAATAAGATGGCAAAGGTGGAGCCATGCTGAAGAAACTGGATAAATGACTGCCACTTTTTCCAGTTAAACTGGAAGAAAAAGAGTGGGAGACGAAATGTAGGAGACTTCCGTCACGTGATCAGGGAAGACGGGCTGTCTGTTGTTGCCGTAGCACTCTTTCGATTGCTCTTGGCCTTGGCTGCAATTTGTTTCTGCAACGTCAGCAGCTTGTTCTGAAAAAGGTGCACAAAAAACTGACACTTCAGGGAGCTGCCAACAAAATGTGGTAAAGGCGTAGACTGAACTGATCAGGAGGAATCGGTCTGTGTTAAGAGTGTTCAACAAAAGCTAAAAGCTATAAGTTAAGCTTTTGCAAAATTAAGGGCCAAAACCAGAACTGGCCATGGCGCACCCAATATAGGTGGACTACCAACTTGTTCTGGCCACCTGGGTTTCATAAAACCCAAGTTACGCCAGCGAGGAACCGTAGCACAGTGGCCATTTAGCTACAAAGGCAATGGCAAGCAGAACACTTATCTGCTTAAACGTTGCACATGTAGGTTCAGACATTCTTACTATTAAGCTTACTTTGACTAAATCCCCAAAGCCCACTGTCCAGTAGTGAACATACAAACACACTCAAGTTTCTGCATGGATGCGCATATAATAGTCAATGCACTGCAAGGCCATTGCACATATAAAGCACGGTAACTTGTCTCGTCAAAAGAGGCATGAAAACCACAAAGCTGTCCGAAAGTTGGAAGACATTGATTTACTTCCAATCAATTCCTAGCTGGCTGAAGTGTCACAGTTGCCGTTTTCATAAATGCTGATGCCTGCCAGTATTTTTGTGGGAAACAACAGTAGTTTTCTAAACGTAACCTGAAGGAACTAGGAAAAAACATTCCATTTAGTAGGAAAAACATACAGGAGTGCAGCAGTGAAGAACACCAACCAAATCATAGAGGCAGTTGCTCCATTTAGGCAGCAATTGAGTTTAACCAATTCAGGTGTAGTGAGGTTCTATTGTGTAGGTTAGACCAGTGTGGAGCACAGAATCTTGATATGACCTCGCTTTAATATATTTCTCAGGATAATATGTTCTTTAATTTTTTTTCTCGCAACATTCCGTGGGCTAAACACCATTCTCTTGGTAAAACTGCAATTTTCTCTGAAATTTGATAATATCACTGCAAACTGGTGTTCCTACCACAGACAGAAAAATGCATGCCTCAAAAGTTGCCATGAAGCTAGCCTCATGAAACTGGTAAGTTTTCCAGTTTCCCATGAAGATTGTAACGCTTGAGATTCCACTGTACCAGTAGATTATTGGCAGTAGAAAGTGAAACACTGAGTCAGCCTAGATAAAACATCGATAACTCTATTCACATGATCTCAACAGTGTGGCCCATCTCTTGTTTATTGAGAACCATGTGTGCCCTGTGTACCATATCACGTCATCTGTCTAGAGATGCCACATAGTTTATAAATGTTCAAGGAAGGGATGATTTCATTTCATTACTGGAGTTTTACATCCGAAAACCACAATATGATTATGCGAGACACTGTAGTTGAGGAATCCTGAAATTTCGACCACCTGGGGTTCTTCAACGTGCACCGGCATCACGCAGTACACGGGCCTCAACATTCTGCCTCCATCGAAATGCCGCAGCGGCTGGGATCAAGAAAGGGACGTCATGTGCACTTTCCACACATGGCACTGCCAACATCATGACAGCTTGTGCTCGCAGGTGAGTGAACGCTCGAGTCTTTGAGCGTGTTAAAACACTTTAATTAGTAAGGCATGTGAACTGCAGTTTGCACTCTCATGAAACCCCGACCCTAAATGTTTGCATAACAGTTTGTTTTCAGAAAAAACTGCAGTCTTCTAATGAATTTGGATAGGAGGTTCGTTGAGTGCCTTTGAAGAACATATGAATAAAGTTCTGCTCTATAACACAATGAAAAAAGCTTAAGTTTGATATACAGTAAAACCTCGTTATAATGAAGTTGAAGGGGGAGTGGTAATTACTTCGTTATAACCATTAGCTTCATTATAACCAATATCGATTTAATCTATAGGAATTTCAAGGGGAATTGCGATTACTTCGTTATATCCGATAGTTCGTTATGTCCAGGTTCGTTATAACGAGGTTCCACTGTAAGAGAAACAACTCAATTAGAAACAGCGGAGGGAGGCAATTTTTCTTTCTGAAGAAAAAGACTTCACTGGAAGGTATTTTCTATCATCAAGTATTCTAGAGAAATCAACAATGACATATGTATTCTCTCATGTGCAGTCTAGTAGTAATGTTTGAAAGGGGGCTTGTAATACCAGTTTATTTACAATACTATTGTGCGAGTGAAGCAGGACAGTTGCAAAAAGCAAAATGTGCCAACAAAGAGTTCCCACCATAAGGTCCTGAACGACTTCTGAATGCTTCTTCTTTTCCGCCTGCATTTTTTCTCGAGCATTACGTTCATCCGAAGACATGTGAGCCTTGAGCTCTGCTATCTGAAACCGAGAAAAGCATTAAAGCAAATTAGTCCTTGGTTGGTGAAGTAACTCAAGATGGGCCCAAGAATACAGCTTAGACCACTTATAAGATAAGTCAACGGAATCGCGAATACAGTCGACTCTCGCTACAACGAAATTGACGGTGCACGGAAAAAATTTCGTTGAAGCGAAAATTTCGTTGTCGTGAAATCGAAAAAATGTAACTGACCTGAGCTGGTAGAACAAAAACTTTTATGCCGCAATCTTGCACACGGCATCACGGCGGTAGTCGGAGGGTTCGGAAACCACGTGTACTGAAACCATACCTGCCAAATGTGCAGAAACGGAATCCGAGAGATTCACTCGATTCTATCGCGCCCCCAATTGTAACGCGTACCCGTTTCCCGCGACCAAAAAAAAAAAAAAAAAAAAAATAGGTGAAACGTAGATTGTAACGCGCACCCATTCTTCGTGATAAGAAAGACAGTCCTCAGTAATCAACCTTCTGACATTCATAAAACCAAATGTCGTGCGTGCGTAATGCACGCACTTGCATAATAAACGCACCGCATACTTTGAACTCCTGCAGTCCCTCGAACGGCCGCGCTGTGGCTTTCCCGCTTCACTTGATCCGCGGTGCCTCGAAAACGTTCGGCGTGCCGATTCATAACTCCCGTGTCCCGATAAAACTGCCGCACGTTGGCGGGCGTAGCCGTTTGCAAGCGGTGGTAACATCATTTACTCGCAGTGCCGCATTCCTCTGTGCTATCGCAGTTCCCTCACGCGTGCTGCCATGCGTGCTGCGCAGGCTGGCGCAGCTAAGCCTAAGCATGATCGGGGCGTGGTCTCCGAGATTGCCACGATGCAATCTCTGACGTCATGCAGCGCGCACGGCTGAGAGGCTCAGGCTCAGCACAGATATGAGGGAGAAATGTGATGAGCCGTTTTGCGTGCGGTGATGAGAAACATCTATTCTCCCATTACGGTCACCCGTGAACACTTTTTGGCGTTTTCGCAGTCGCCGTTGTTCTGTACAAAGTCCAATTCGTTAACACCGCCTCCGCATCATATGTTTTACGCGCGTGTAAAAAAGCGCGCTAGCGCTGGGGACGAACGCAGCTGAAGCAGAGATGAAACGACCTGGCCGTCTCCGCCGAACGAAGTGATAAGATCGCACCGCGTGGTGTGCGAAGGCTGTCGTCGCTTGCTTCTCAAGCAAAGAGGAAACGCCCAGGTCACCTTTCGTCAGGCGAAGGACCATAAAAGGCATCGGTGGGAGTTAGGCGGTCGCGCGTGCTATGTCGACAGACATCGGTAGACGCCATCGGTAGACACCGGTAGTCAATCACGCAGTCAACAACGGCTGTTTCTGGTGGTGCAAAAACGCGATTTCGACTTCGTAGACGCATTTTTATCTTCTGACATGCGCGAAAATTTTCGGGATTGTGTTTACTGCACAGCAAATCGAATTTTCGAGCAAGGAATTGCATCGTCAAATTTCGTTGAAGCGAAACGGCACAAAAAAAAAGTGTTCGTTGTGGCGAGAATATTTATGCATTGAATCCTATGGACTGCTGACGGGGAACCGAGAATTTTTCGTTGTACCGGAAATTTCGTTGAAGCGGCGTTCGTTGTAGCGAGAGTCGACTGTACCCACTTTATAAGCGGTACCACACTATAACCAAAACAACATCTTTCGAAGGCTACACATGCGCAAAAAGTGTTGAGCAGGCAGCGGCGCGTTTCAGAGAACCAAAGCATGCTACCCCGCAAGGATAAAATTTAAAGGATTTAAGTTCGAGGTCCCATGCTGCCATCAAAAAACGCAGAAAGAAAGTGTTATAGCGGCACTGTCATTTATGCGGACTTCCTCGTGGAACATGACTCCGCAGAAATGGCAACTGATTACCATACAATACACGCTGTCAAAAAAAAAGGCAGCAACCTCGAATCGCCATTTGAGGAGTGCACAATGACGCCCTCAATTCCAGGGCTGATGCAGTTCGTCTGCGTTTCAAATGCGGCTGCCATGAAGCCTTCGTTGAGTCGGTGAAAAGCCACCGTCGCCATTGACACCCTAACCGCAGGCAGTTAGAGCTTGTTAGGCCTAGTCAGCGGAGTCGCGGACAGCGCAGGAAGCTTGCCTTTGAAAAAAAACACAGGTTGTGCAGAAGAGATTGCACTCGCGGGCCGATTAAGGGGCGACGTGGCAATGGGAATGCTCAATTTGGTCAAAATCTGATTTTTCAATTTATTTTTCTTCATGATCCTCGGACCTTCTTTTACCATGTGGTGGAATATTATAATGAAATACTCGGTAGTAGTAGGAAGTTGCCACTTTATCTATGTGTTCTCATCCAAAACCTGCAAGAAAATCGGGCTTCTGAAAGTGCCACCATCTTGGAATGATCATAAAAAGGAGAGATCGAACCTGAGGATAGTCACACCGTCGTGTTTCTCCAACAAAAAATACAACCAGCAAAAGCGAGCAAGAACTTAGCTGCTCAAAGTTAACATTTGGCTGTTTTCATGAAGTAAAACTTTGAGCTCCGTTTTCTCAGCTTCGTTTTTTTTAGCAGTTGCTGTCAGTTATCCCAGTGCCATTTCATAACGAATGAAGCTAAATTCATTCTGTTTGTTTCACTTAGATCCTGAAACATTAATGAGCGCCGTAAAGCTATTCATTTCCACCTGCACGTCACACAAACTTTTATAATTGTATTTATGCAAAAGTTGTTAGTTATAATATATGTCGAGGACATTTCAAAAATTTTTTTCTGTACTCATTTGGACATAAAAAAATCAATGAACAGCTTTACGGCACACAGTGGGCCTTAGTGTATATGCTTAAGTAAAAATGGTACTAAAATTTTGTCTAATTAACCGATTAATTAGGGGGTGACTGTAAGGGTCTATAAAGTGATGTAACTCAGAAACTATGATAGATAGCTTAAAACCAATTTCCTTTAAGATATCACCATAACAAACTACATCAGTGTGCCAAATTTCATCAGTTTATACCCGTAAATAACAAAGATAATTTTCATTGCCACGTCCCCCCTTAATGACTGATTGATTGATATCTGGGGTTTTATGTCCAAAAACCTCGATATAATTATGTGAGGCTCATTGGCTGAACAAGTGCGACAACTAGAGCGCAAAAGCTGGCCGAGCTTGCAAGTCCGTTTCAAAGGCAGGTACTCGGGTCAAAAAGTACATGGAGATCTGTGGGAGGGTAAATGGGAGTCAGAAAGGACTGCATTTTTATAGGCACTCCCTTGCAGGGGCGGCAGAAGTCAACTTCCATCTTTATTGGCACTGCTCTTAGCTTCATTATCCCTGGCGGTCCCGAGGCATCCTCGCTCTCCTCATTAATGGAGTTTACTTCAGGTTCTTCAGATACATGGCAAGGCAATATGACTGAATGCGCTGCCCATTCTCTTGACACCGACGACTCTCAACTTCCAAACTCTGAGGGCACTGTGCGTAGAGCCGTGTTTCAAGGGGTACCACACACTGAAACACCATTGAACATCTTGCAGTTCTGAGAGATGCTGGCGTCGAAATACTGTTCCTGATTTCTTTTTACAATTTGTTCCCAACTTTAGACGCGTTGCACATTCAAAATCCGCAATAAAGTAATTTGACCATCTAGGAAAGTCCTTTTTGAAAAAATTAGACCCTCAAGGGGTTAAAAATCGTTTTCAGGAAAAATGAATTGTTTGAGAGGGATTAACAGAGTACCAGAGGAAATCTACACAACTGCAGCAGGAAATGCAGTGCTACCTGCTTGTCTTTGGCAAGCAGCTGCTGGTCCTTGAGGCTCAGCTGCTTCTGCAGGGATGACACCTGTTCACGCAACTGCGTCAACACCACCACGTGATCGCTACTGTTCGGGTCCAGTAGGCCACTGGTCTCAGGCGTGCTCCTGCAGTCACAACAAGCAGTAACAGGAGTGTCATATGTAACCTGCGTACACACTGAAATGCTATCACACTGCGTGAATTTATAAAAGGAAAAGCAATCTTCCGGTGCGCGTATGGCATTTACTCAAGTCTAATAAGCATTTCTAAAATGCGCGTGTTAGAACAGTGTGTGAAACTGAAGCCATGTTAGGACTTAAGGGGGGACATGGTACCTGAAGCTATTTTCTTTATTTGTTAACCAAATTCAATTTAAAAGCACAGGTACATGTATTTTCTTGTGCTGATTTCAAAAATGCAGTTATTCTTTCTGTCACTCAATTAGTTATCGAAATAATTAGATGTTAATTACTGATA
The DNA here is from genome assembly GCA_013339685.2 of Hyalomma asiaticum. Lineage (NCBI taxonomy): Eukaryota > Metazoa > Arthropoda > Arachnida > Ixodida > Ixodidae > Hyalomma > Hyalomma asiaticum. Next base: position 81,257,932 of record CM023486.1, on the reverse strand, counting down.
ATCGGTAAGACAATAAATAAAAATCAACTTGGCAGAAAGTTAAATTTAGGGCATGAATGCAAAGCAGAATACATAAGGAATGAACTGCTGCAAGCAGTTTTCAAATCCAACAACAAATAAGAATTTAGGACCTCATCAAAGCTTAGATGTTTATGCCACAGCTACTAATGAACTTGAACAAAAGCAGATAAATTATAGAAAGAGAAAAAGAACAATCTGCTTGCAGCAGTTCAAGCTCTATGCATTCAGCATAACATATAAAAAAATTACAGCTGTATCTCTTCTAGACTTTGAGAAATTGCTGCACTAAACAAGCAGAGTGAGTGAAAGCATGTTCTGAGAAAAAGCAAGAAAACAAATAAAGCTCATTTTGAACCAAATGTAATACTACAGAGTATTGAAATATACTTACAGGTGATTTGTGGCTATTGGGGATATAACCTCGATGCCTACTACTGCAACATACGTAGCTCAGCAGCAATTTGGCATGAAAAAAGCCCATTTTTCTTGCTTTTTGATAGCCAAAATATAGCTTGCCTTGGGGATATAAACAGCTATTGCGGCTGAAATATCAGTCCGAGATATGAGAAATTTGGTCAGCATCTGCAGCACTGCCTGTATGTTGCAAAAATACCACTTTCCAAAAATCGATTTTTTTCATAAAATTTTGTCTCCTAGAGCAGTGTCCCCCCTTAAGCAACAGCGTCCCGTGGGAGGGAATGATGTAGTGCCACTGCCACCACGAAACAGCGGAAGAGTACCGTAAAAACCGAAATCTTGGTTGGAAAAGTGGGGGGAGAGGGGGGGTGAAGCCGTGACAAAAAGCCCACACCTGCCTTTTGATTGCTGTGGGCGACTGAACTCAATCACCTCAATCACCATCATCAGCGCAACATTGTTTACACAGCAAATGGTACATATGAGACTGCTGCATTTCGTGTTTTCGTAGTGGACCTTGAGAATCTATTAAGGCTGCAGGTGGTTTCTGTTGCACTTTTCTGGAAAAATGAACGGAAGCCGACGGCATGACATTCGCCACAGTGTTGAAGAAAAAGGTGATCGAGTTCATGGACCCACGTCAAAATCTGCTGGCACAGTGCGCGTCTGGAGTGCGACACCCGGTGTTACACGATCACTTTTAATCGCAATTGACATAGATCCGAATCTGCTTTTGCAATTGTGATTAACAGTGGTCATTCCTACGCAGTCCAAATTAATGCACAATTTTCTAGGGCCCTATCTCAATACCCTTATAGGAGTCAAACCCAGAACCTTTCTTGGATAAAGTGGATTAAGATGGACTAGGATGGATCAGGATGGATTAGGGTGGACTAGGACAGATCAGGCAGATCAAGGGGAGGCACTCCTCGAAGGAGGTCTTTCGCTAATTCTTGACCCAGAACTCAAATTTCTGCCACTAGTAGAGTTTGTGATGCCGATTTCAAAACTGCAATTAGTTTTATTGTAGCTGTGATGGTTCTTAAGTTAGAACAGCCATAATAATAAAAAAAAAAAAAAGATGCATCTTTTGAACGCACTTTAGCTCATTAAAAATTTTCACAAAGCATCCCAATGTTGCACATTCTGCTGCACATGGGCAGTAGTTTGTCGAAAACTACCTAAGAAGTTGAAACAATGAGCTATGCTTGCTACATTTCCAACAAAAACTGTTGTATACTACAGATTTCCCTTATTGGCATTTCAAATTGCAAAACAAAAATTCCATAATAAATACCGTATTTATTCAAATATAAGGCGGTCAATTATAAGGCGAGGGGGAAGTTGAATATACGGCGATAGCTCCTGTCAGAAACTTTATTGGAATTCCCACCTTTGTAGTGCACAAAATTCAGCTGCGTAACGCCGTAACCGTGAGCTATCATCATCTGAAGAATCACTGCTCTCTTTGTCACTGTTGAACTTCCAAAGTTCACTGTTGCCGGTGCCATCGAGCGAGTTGGAAATGCAGCACTTATTGGAAGACGCAGCCACCACTGCGTTGGGTATAGCTGCCCAAGCATCTGCCATCCACTGAGCCACCACAGATGGAGATGCATGCTTGAAACACCCCGGCGGTGTCAAGGCCGGATCGTTGGAGGCCATCCATTCGTTGTAAAGGCGTCCAACACAGTCCTTAAGGGGGGACCCGGCTCTTAAGAGACCGAAAATTGGCCAAAAAATCGCATTTTCAGTCTCTTCATTTTTGCATTCTCGACATGTTTCCGCACCTATCTCCAAATTTTGGATTCACAAAAGTGCATATTTCTTGTGTTATTGTGCTGTAAATATACGACTCTGCGAACGTTGCCCCTCAAAATTGGGACAAATTGCCTTTATTTTGACCGTACGTAGCTCGAAAACTACACACTCGGCCGCCGTCATTTTGGTGTCGTTGGAAATCCCGCATTTCTGGCGTCATTTTTTAGTTGCTTAGCCACCCTGTGCACACTTCGCGAGCAAGAAAAGAGCTCGCAAACATGAGGCCCAACATGCGTTGCTATTAGTCGGTCCACAGCACGTGATCTGAACGGTGCGCTCTGGTTGGTCTAAGTGCCGGATTTCCGCACCATCTTGGGTGAGACTCGGAGCCGCACCTGGCCAAGCCGTCATTTTGCAGAGGTGGTTTCATTGCGCTTTCGTCGTGTTCGCGCTTATCACTCGCAAAGTTCGTCATGCCTGGCGGGGCGTCGAAGCACCACACGCTGAATCAGTTCGGGTGGAAACGAAGATTGAGATAAGCGCGCGGCGATAACGTGACATCGCGCCGCATCGCTACGCAAATGGCAGCCGTTCACGAAGCACCGCCAGACAACGCCGTGGCTGAAAACGGTGCGCTCGCTTAGACGAGCGCGAGACCGTTTCATTTCCTCACACTAGTCGCGTGAAGGTAGATTCGGCGCTCGTGACAGAGGATATGACACAGGACATGCGTGCCGGCGAGAAAGCTACGATGGAGCGGCTTGCATTGACGCCGGCGATCACGCGGAAGATCGACAACTTTAGCTGACTAAGTGCCGCGGAAACAGCGACTACGGAAGCTGCAGCGCCGTACACCATCGTCGACCTCGATGCTGTCAACGATCTCTTCCAGCCTCCGCGTTGCTACTGGTGCCGAGGTGCAGTAAAGCTTGTACGTGGCGATCGCGAGTACGGTCTCACAGTGAAACTCTCAGTGTTGTGCGACAACTGCAGCGACATCGCAGAGACATGGAGCTCACATCGCACGTAAGGTTCTCAGAAGTGCAACCCAGAAAAGCAGTCACAAAAAAACACTAGGACCCTGTGCATCCAGATAATGCACCTGGGGTATTCTGAATGGCACTGGAAAGCTTTGCGCAAAGTTTGTGTCAGTAAACACCTTGTCAACCGTTTTTTCTCGTTTTCTCATTATTGCTATTTTGGTGCTTTTGCAGTTTTGGAGGAGTAATATCTTGGGCTCTAAATGTGCTACTGCTAAAATTCTTTTTTTGCCAGGATGATAAACTAGTATAGAATGAAGTGAGACTAAATTGTACACAGTTTTTCTGAAGAAAATTTTACAAAAATAACATTGATGTATTAATGTCCAGCTAGAGTTTCACTCTTGAATGTTTTACATGCCAGCTTAACTGACGACTTAGTAAATATAACAAATAATGATTTATATTTTTCTATGCTGTGAAATTGTTCTTGCATTATGTATGTACTACGTGTATTGAAGATGTATTTCGTGATCTATACTTATGTTCTGATAAATGTGACGGTGATTTTTGTATGTGTGTTTACATGTTTTGCTGCGCATTCCTTTGTACTGATTGTTTTTGTTCCCCCCCTACGTAATGCCTACATGGCGATGTAGGCAATCTGTAAGTAAATAAATAAATAACTTTTGACCAAATGGGTTTAGGACTTCCATGCTTGTTTTACTGCATACAGTTTTCATTCCTGATCATTATGATATGCTGATTTACCCTGTAACTCACTCAGTTTAGGAAAACTTTTTCCTCCCAAAGAGACAGATGAAATGTCTGGTAGTTTAAGGGGGGACGCGGCCTTCGTATCGCGAAAAATGACCAAAAAATCGATTTTTTGAAAACCACATATTCAGTTTCTACAAGTCCTTTTTTATCTGATTCCGAAATATGAACGCCGAAAACCGCGTAGAAGTGCTAAAAAAAAAATGTTAAAGAGGCCAACGTGGCGAAAAAACTCGATAGAAATCGTGAAAAAACGGCAGTTTTCAAGCCCCAATATCTCCGCAACGGCGCAACCGAGCGCCGCCATTTTGCCCTCGTTGGAAAGCGCGATTCTCCGTCTTCAAATCTGCCGCTTCAGCCAGCTCCTCCATACAGAAGCAAGCGCACAAAAAGCAAAAGATTCAAGGCCGTGCCGAGGTCTCCAATTGGCCGCGCCCATCACGTGACGAATCGGAGCCTCGCCATTGGTCTCCTTGGCGGTCTGCGTCTTCTGCTACCGTGCCGCCGCGCCTCTCTGCGCTGTATGTTCGTCTGTGCGTGCCTTCCCCGATAGTATTTGCAGTGTCGGCGATCGTGCGGTGTGTGGACAGAACGGAAGCTGATTCCAAAGCTGATATCTTATCGCTCGCGGCTCGTGGCGCCGCGCGTTTGACGATCGCGTCGCCATGTTCGTCAGCGCGTACGGACGACACCCCCCCGGGGGTGTCGGTACGGAGCGTCGTCGGCGTCGTCGCGTCGTTTTGGCAGCGGACTCCGCGAGTGCTTTGTGCGCCTCTTGACATCTCAGCGCGCCATTATCGTCGGTATTTGCGGAACGTACTTTCAGCGGCGTATTTTTGTTGTGATGGGCGCGTTTAGACTTTTCGGCTCGCTGTCGGTGCGCGCGGAGCGCAGTTTCGGAAGCAACGCGTGCGAGTGCCGATGGTGCCCGCTCCCGATCACTCGCGCGCGGCCGGTATGCTTGCTTTTGTCAACTTTGACGGGTCGCTTTGCGGCATTTCATCCGCGGGCGAAGCATCATGTGCGAGCGGGAGTGGCACCTTTGCCCACGTCGCGCGGCGTCCGACGTTGCCGACTGCATGTAGCGATCGCGCCACGGATGTGCCCGAATCTCCTCACGTTGCCACGCCGTCCGCAAGTATCGATGATACCCTTCAGGCGCGCCTAGAGCCGCGTTTTGTATCACCAAACGCATTCCGCGAGGTCGCCGCGTACGTGCAAGTTGGGTGTCTTCGACCGCGCTGAAAACGGAATGACAGGCGCCGGTACGCAAAAAAGCGAACGAGTGTCCGATCGTTAAAATCACGGCCTTGAACCCGTTTCTCGGCGTTGTAGGAGTCAGCACCGCTCCTAATAACTTTTAATTGAGGAGGAACTAGATATGGGTCAGCATCGCAAATGATACTGACGTGTACGCGCGTCTGGCAGCGCTCTCGCGAAGGGGTGGTTAGAGTAACTGTATATGTAGGGGAACATATACAGTAACTCTAGCGGTAGTAGTTGCCGCGAAATGAATATCGTAAGATTTTCTATGCTATAGGAGAGCTGTGCAGGCTCTCAAAAGTATTGAAAAGGGGCTAGGAGCTCTGACTAATTACACTGGTCAACAGTCAACATCTCACATTGAAGGGTTGCACCATAAAACATATCAGAAAAGTCTGAAGGCTCAGTCCAGACCTTCCAGTGAGACAGTTGCTGACAGTATTTGTGTACCCTGGTACCAATGCCTTTCTGGCATGCAGATCTGTCCATGAGGCAGTATTTCAAGTACAGTCATTGAGCCCACCATGCTTATGCTGAGTATTGTGCAACACTGTAGCCTGGACAACATGCCTTTCCCAGAGCAGCAAAGAAAGGTGTCTTTTAGGAAAAAAGAGGCCAGCAAGGCATACCAAACTAAAGAAAGGACATTCAAGAAGCCGTGCATCCAAAAAGGACACAAAACACTGCGTATTCAGTGCCCTTTTCTAATAAAAATCCATGGAAAACTTTGAAAGCAGTTTTCTCAAAACGACTTTTCTTGCTCCTTGCCTTGCTTGTTCCGCTGATTTCTTCATGACTACTAGGTCTATTTCAGTTCCGTTTTTTTTCCTATATTCCTAGAAGAATTGCCCAGGGCGTGACATTCTTGCTTTTCCAGTTTTCCTTCACGACATTTAACAATACGACTAATTGCTCACAGCCTGAGCTCTTGTGGTGCAGTCACCTTGTAAAAAACGACAACTAAAAAAATTGTGTAGCAAATAAAAAAATCTAAGAATGTCTCGCCCTCGACCATTCATCATAGAGCTCGCAGCACTTTGAAAAAGCTTTCTATCACATTTTTTAAGCGATTGAGGCTCGGAACAAGGTCAGAAGGAGGAAATTGTTGTACATCAGAAAGTTTTAAAGATAGGCTCATGAAATTTATACAGTAGTATCACAGAATGATTGCTAATAAGTCTACCAAATTTCATCAAAATCCATAAAGAAATAAGAAAGTTGGTTTCCAACGTCACGTCCCGCCTTAAGAACTACATATTGTATTAAGAAGATAATTGAAATGTCTGGTAGTTTAAGAACTACATATTGTATTAAGAAGATAATTGCATATTTGAAATCAGCACACACATATACATTAACTCAGCAAGTTTCACCAAAATTGATCAAGAAGTTTTGAAAAAAGTTGAAAATGCAGGGTCCCCCCTTAAAAGGCCTGTTCAGACACACATCCAATGGCAGTAGCCGACTTGTCATGCCACCAGGGATGACAACCAGGTCGGCGTCTTCTTCACACAGCTTCTCCTTGATCCCTTCAGTCAGATGCCCCCAAAAAGCATCGACGACGAGCATTGATTGGCGAGCCACCAGCACCCCGAGGTGCCGGCACTACACTGTTATGATCCAGTAGATGACAAGTGCCTCCGTCATCCAGCCTTTTTCCTTGCAGTGGTTGTGCACACCCTTGGGGAAATTTTCATTTTTTGGCATCGTTTTTCTCTTTAGCACCACGTAAGGCGGCAGCTTGTGCCCGTCGGCTGTGCACGCTAACACAACGGTGATCTGCGCTTTTTTGCACACTGCAGCACGTATTTGCACTTGGCGATCACCTTTTGGTTGTACTGTTTGAGCCGACTGACATGTAAAAAAATATCGGGGTCTCGTCTGTGTTTCCGAGAAAGTTGCGCTCTCTCCGCAATCTGATGACATAACATTGAAAAGCCACAGCTCCTCGTTTCTCCGACAAATTCACTCCAACTTGCCTCCACTTCGGGGAAAACACCCTTGCGCGGTCCCCGCGATGCTATCCACGTCGCAGCGCAAGCAAAGAGGGCCTCCTCCTCCTTTCTCCAACGACACGTTTTCAGGGATGCCATACTTCCGACCTGCAGCACAGTTGCCCGAAGCTTTGGCATATGTAATCACTTTTCTTTTGAATGCTGCATCGTAATGACAGTGATGACGCCATGATGCTTAGTCATAACGGAAAGGTCCCCATAAGCAGTCCAGTCAAATGCCACAGTAGGCTGCACGCACACTACCACGGAGACACAAAAGACAAGCACGCAAGGAAAAGTGGCCGGATGGCAACGGCGGGACTGTGGGTGGCTTGTGGAGTGCAACATCCTGGATTTTCGCTGGCTGTTTTTGGCTTTTTTGTGACTTCCCGCGACACGCCATTGCCGATCTCGGAGCCCGCCACGTCGTTGGCCGTTGATATTGCGGCGGCTGGCAACTACCATCAAGCCATTTTTTCCCCCCTCCTTTTTGCTGACGAAGACCCATTTGGTTACAGGACAAATATGTAATAGCGTTATAAAGTTAAATATTCAGAATTATTTACGTTTTCATGCAAAGGAAATAATAGCATGCCTTTCCTAGCACTGATGTGATAATTGATGTTTACCTTGAATATAAGGTGGGCGTAGACTTTGAGGCTGCGGTTTTCGGAAAAAACCTCGCCTTACATTCGAATAAATATGGTAGTCAAAATTCTGTACAGGAAACATTTCGTGTTGTCCAGGGATACTCTGTGCAAGATTTCATGAAGACCTGACAATTTTTTATTGAAAGTTTGCGCACAACATGTGGACAGTTAGTTTTCATATGTAGTGCACACATTTTGAAGCATTTAAAATTGTCAGATCTTCCAAGAGATTTCGCACAGAGTATATCTCTGGACGACATCGACTGTCGATATCTTACAGATACACCTATTACAGAATTTTCGCTATGTCTGTTACAATTCAATGCAGGTTCCATTGCGCGATATCAAAATTCAGTCACTCGAGAAAATCGTGTCATCTCTTTGGCAAAGCAAGCCATGTATATTCAAATGGGCACCAAGAAGACACCGACTCGATCACGCAGCACGAACTTTTTGGCCAGTGCCACGCTTTTTACATTTGTGCAGGTCAGCCTGGCATTCGATCTTGCTATCTTCAGGCAACTTTGAGTTGGTTCAGGTTACGAGCACGTGATTTCCCATAAGAACTGGAACCAGCTAGCTGTCCTCTGGCTGCCCATGGGCTGGCAAAAATTTGAGAGCACGAATGCTTAAACCTTGTAGGGTACGGCAATGCCAATTTTATGTCCCCACCATAGGCTTATCTTCAAGGAATTTCTATTCATACTCGCATATCCATACCTGCCAGGTTTGAAGAAACGAAATCCGGGAGATTTACTCAACGGAATGGTGGGAGATTTACTCAACGGAATGGTGGGGGGGGGGGGGGGGGCTGTATTGCGATATTGCAATAGCAATTACAGTAAAACCTCGATAATTCGAAGGCCGCCGGACCGCGAAAATTCTTCGAATTAAGCGAATTTTCAAATTAACCGAAATGAAGAAAAAAAAGCAAACAAGCGCTACAAGATGAAATCACATTTATTTTCTTTGCGAGAAAAAGGTTATTTGAAATAATCGGTGATATTGGACTGCTTATTGCGGTAGTTCGCCGCCCCAAGTGCCATGTTCTCAAACCTGCTCACAATACTCAGCATTTCACTGTCACCACCGCTGCACTCGACAAAGCTGCGGAAGGTGTTCACGGCATCGACAACTGAAGCCAAAGCGGGCGCGCGGGCGGGCTCGTTATGCATCTGCCAGTCGTCAACGACGTTCGTGTCGGCGCTACCGCTTTCCCCGCACACGGTCAAGTATGTAAGGTTATTTCGCTCTTTAAATCGGGCGAACCAACCATTACCGCACTTGAAGCCTTCGTGGCCAAGGCGCAGTGCCAGTTCATCGGCCTTCTCCCGAAGGATGGTGCCATTCACGGGAAGATGAGCTGCGTTTGCGCGCTGCAGCCACTTCATCAAAGCGACCTCAACGTCCGGGTACGTTGGGAAGCGAATCCTAGATCGCTTTGACGAATGCGTTTTCCCATATGCCTCGAGCAACTTTTTTTTGTTCTTCAAGATGGTCGAGAGCGTCGACAAGGGCATCTTGTGCCTTTCGGCGAGTTGGGTCTTAGTGCACGTCGACTTCTCAGCCTCCTCGATTAAGGACACCTTCTCCCGCAGCGTCAGCGTCTTGTACTTCGGCATCGTGAGTCCAACAAGCGGTCAGGACTTCGCACGCGGCAAATGCAGGCGTAGGCGGCGAAGTAAACAAGACTAATGCAAGACGGCGAATGGTCCAAGCAGTCCAAGCACGCGAGCTACGTGAAAAACGCGAAACGGAATGCGTGAAAAACGGGAAAACGCGAACGTTGAAAACACGAAACAGAAAACACATTTTAACCCGTTTCCGGTACTCCAACTACTATGACCTCCGAGATAAACGTCGCCGGAAGGCTGTTTCACGTCCGTTGCTGCCGGCGGGAATTACGAATTATCCGGATGAAACCCCGCGGGCTGTTCAAATAATCCGGTAAAATTTGCATTGAAAAACACGGGACCGCAGAAGTTCTTCGAATTAACCGAAATTTCGAATTATCCGAGTTCGAATTAGCAAGGTTTTACTGTATATGCACATTGTCAGCGGGTTTTTGCGGTCGCCGTTGTTCTGCAGGTCCAAATCGATCACATCGCTTACGCATCGTATGTTTTACGCACGAGTAAACGCGCACTAGCGCTGGGGACGAACGCAGCTTGCACAGAGATGAAACGACCTGGCCGTCTCCGTCGCACGAAGGGCACATGCAATAACATCGCTCCGCGTGCGAGGCCTCTCGTCACTTGCGTGTGAAGCTGAGAGGAAACGCCCAGCCCAGTCTTTCGTCGGGCGAAGAACCACAGAGGGCCGGTCGCACGCGCTATCTCGACAGACATCGGTGCGCAACTGAATTTCCGGGAGGTTTTCCTGTTACCTGTACAACCGGGAGAAACAGTCAAAATCCAGAAGTCTCCCGGGTAATCAGGGAGACTTGGCAGGTATGCGTATCTTTTCTTGGCATATGCACTCTTATGCAGATGCATATCAATGCCACCTTGTGCAGCATTCACTGTACTAGAACCTTGCACCGACATTTTCAGCAATTACTGATCGAAGCCTACAATTTTTAATGTGGTCAACCAATGTGCACTTACATACATAATTAAAAAATAGCTTGCATTATATACCGAGTGATCTCTACCTACATCACTAGTGCAGCAGATACATCACACCTCGAGGCAGGATTATGAATCAACACTGCAAAAAGAATTGGAGCGGTGCTCTACATTACTCCAGAACTCACCTCAGAGGTGTACTTCCATTAGACAACTTGGCTGGGTCCAGCCGTGGTCTTTTGGCACTTCCATGATCACTGCCAACCCTGCAATGTCAAATGCAAGTAGAACACATCAGACAAGAAGCACAAGACTGTGTTTACAATCACACACATTATCGTGACATTAAATGACCTTTGTAGTGCAGTGAAATCTTAATTATTCTTACACTTGTTAATTTGGAAAATCAGTTAATGACTTGTTCATTGATCCCCCCCCCATCATATGCCATTGTCTAACGGTGTCAGACTAGTTAGCGTGTGCGAATTAGCCACCGACATCAGCCAAATCATGGTCAGGAAGACAGACTGCAAAGCGCATATCGCGAATTAGAAGTGCCTAACGAAAGGGAAGGGGTCAAGGGCTCGTTCTTTATTTGTTAGAAACAACTTAAAGGAGTACTCACACGAATTTTTTACATCCTCGTACTATTGCTTTAAATGAAAGCAAGAGCATGTAGAACCCCAAAAAGAGCATCATGGTGCCTCGCAAGGCAATGAATATATTTTTAATACAGCTTCCTTAAAAGCCCACTTTCGGTTTCGGTTTCGAGCGGGCGGTTTCCTAGCGACGTATCAACATAATCGGATGACGTCTGAGTCACGTAGGGACAGCAATTCGTGATAGCGTCGCTGCAACTCTGTCGTCTGTGGTCAATTACACGTGGAGCACGCAAACAGCGACAATTTCACGGCCGTCCAGTGATTCTGACAGTGATTTCTGCTATTTTTAGTAGGCTGTACTCATACGTCATCGTGGTGTCCATTGCGCTGGGGCAGGCGTACAGTGCTGTTCGACGAAAACTTTAAAACCAAACTAAAATATCTTGTACGTGTTTCTTGGCTTCCTTGTTTGGAGGGCGTTAACAATACATGGCTAGGAAACGAAAAATGCACATTTTGAGCCGCCGCAAAATCGTGTCAGTACTCCTTTAATGAGCAAACAGACAACGAAGCCTAGGAAAGCATAGGGGAAGTTACTTGTGGTATTGTAATTGTGGAGAAAGTAGAAAGGAATTAAAGTGGACGAAAAGACAAACCTGCCTTCGGTGGGAACCGAACCCACGACCTTCGGATGACGCGTCCGATGCTCTACCAACTGAGCTACGAAGGCGGTCGTCCACCCCGTCCACTTTATTGGGTATTTATGTACGTATTATCCTGGGAGTGTTAGACAGCGCCACTCATGGCCAAAGCGGCGTGTGTGCCTGTGTGATAACAGTACAACATAAACAAAGGGAGCACTACAATATCCAAAAGCATGCCAACACGGAAAGGTTTCTATGGGCTGAAAACAGGAACATAACCCAGGGTGTCGAACCAACAAAAATACGGGTTCGGGCTCGGGTTCAGCGCGCACCATTTCCCTCCAGCTTAGTTCCGGTTCGGGGAAACAAAGATTGGAACCGGTTTGCGACATTGAACCAGTACGTGAACCCGCTCATGGACCGGTTAGGCACATGTAAACTACATATTTTACTTTAACAGCGCTGTTTATGCTATAGCTTTAAACATTCCAAGCAGCAGTGCTCAAGTGCTGTACATGCCATATCCATGAGCTGCACCATGAGCTGTACATGCCATATCAACCCTTTTTTTTTTACTACAAGTGGCTTCAGCCGCAAAACACCTTTCCACTCACTTGTGGTTGGAGAGCGATGATGAGGAATGGGAGTGCTTCCGGTGGTGGTGATGGTTCTGCCCGGTGGAGGAACTAGTGTTCGTACCTCCAGCAGAGCCCGATGACGACCGATGGTGATGGTGGCCGTGGTGGTGATGGCCATGGTGGTGGTGGTGCGATGTCATGGTGACCTTGCCAAGCACAGTATGGCGCATAGGGTCATTGTGCTTGGTCTTGGCCACGGCCCTCTTAAAAGACAACGTGCAGAGCCAGCACAGCAGCTTGCCTTCAACCTGTGCAGAGTTGTTCACCATCACTGTCAAGTCCACAACCACGGTGGGTACCACACCCCCGACAAGAAAAAGAAGAAAACGCTCAAGTGACATTGCCACTGTGGAATGCAAAATCAAATTAATAGCATTCTATCCTTGTTTAATAGTCATACGCAACTTATGTACAGAAATATTCTAGCTGATCCCTTGAACTGTGGGGATCAATGTTATGGGGCATAGATTGTGAGGAGACAGAGTTTTCGCACTGTTTGACACTGAGCCAAGCCTCAGGGCAGATTGACATCTGTTATAAATTGAGCAGTTGTGTGCGTAATGGCAGCATACTGGGCTCACAAAGCACTAGCACATGTATATATTACACCTTTATCGGAACCCAAGCAAGACACAAAGTTCACAGAAAACTGAGTGCTCTAGCTCAAACACTGGGTGATCACGCTAATGCGTCAGAAGGCTTGAGATAAGGTTCTAACAAGATTTGTCTTCATTGGGGCTAACAATGACAAGCAGGCTAGCTGTCCCTTGCTATGCGAAATAGTCACAATGTCATTATTAAACTGTTATAGTATTTCAGTCATGCCAGAATAACGAATTCACTATTTAAAACTGGTGAACAATTGCTACTGTTCCAATAACACTTGCTTAAAGTGATAAATTTGGCTGCTAGAAGAAAACCATACCACAATGCTACAGAAGAGTGATTAACAAAGCAGTTGCTTATTTCCAAGCTCCTGAGCTGACCAGATATCCTCGCCGTGAACAGCATTACTGCACGTGTTATGCTTCAAGTAATGAAAATATGCCTGCCATCATTATCAAGGGCAACATCACACACATATGCAGCATGACCCATGCTTTGCTTGACGCTGACAGAGTACACCAATTCTATATCTTAAGATAACTTTTCTCAAAGCTCACATGCTATTTTATCTGGAAATTCTACTCATTTGAGACAGCTTATTGCCTCACGATGCTTGCCGCAATAATTTCTCGAATCCGTGAAGCGGGCCTTGAACATTTTCTCTCCCTTTCGTTTTTGGAGCACGTTTATGCACCTTCATTACTAGTGCACTGTCAGTGTCACTGGAAAAAAAAAAGAAAAAAGAAAAAAGAAGATGTGCCTTGCGGATGTAGTGGCTCCTGATGGCAGACACAGTAACTAGTGACCATGGTAACTTTAAAGCACAATGCAAGTGTTACAGTAGTCCTACAGGATGTGTAATGCTGGGTTTGGAAACAACCATATGTATTGATAAGTGCTCTCGTAGCAGGTTCAGTATGACAGAAGTGACCGACCCAGGTGCGTGTGTTTGCAATAGCACTGTTGCAGGGTGCTGGGTCCACCTCACATGAACATAGGAGAAAGCAAAACAATGAGGTGACAACTGACAATCAGCCCTAGAAGTACGAAGCTAAGTCACACATAGGTGTTTCTGAAGATACAGACCATAGATACCTTTTATTCGTTGAACTTAAGACACTCCATCGAAGCATTACTGCCGATGTTTTCGTGATCATAAAACCATCAAATGCTAGTTCATTTCTATAATACATAGTTCTCCCACCTGCCTACCTTGCCAAGAGAAGAGCAGGCTGTTCCTAGCTATACCTGAATGAAATGGTAAGATTCCCTGGTACGTAGGGTGCAATAATATTTCGCCACCATGAGCACTACAGTCTACTACTGATCAGCAGCGCTTCCTGTTCAAAAGGTGTTCCAGGGCCACTTCAAATTTAGACCTAGTACTTCGGCTGTCGATTAAAAGTCAACACGATGTGATAACACACACCTTTCGTCGACTGTCATCCTTGCGGTCGAAGGCGCAGCGTTGCTTGCATTGCTCGCAGCTTACAGGGGGTCCGTACCTCTTCTCGGAGTTGGTACATCGCTGGCACTTCGTGCCAATAAAAGCGGCGATGATGTTGCAGTACTCACATGCTGTTGGCTGATTTGAACAAAGAAAGAGGCAAATTCAGCACTCTGGGCGCATGCACTACTCCCTCTCAGGTGGGAGACAGCCGTACCTTTCCATAAGCTTTCACATTCTGTTCACACTTCTTGCAGATCACTCCTGTACCGACTTTCCCACTGAACAGAGAGAGAGAGGTAGGTAGTTTAGAAAAGCATCACCAATGAGACCGCACTAACATGAAAAATATATTCTTCGCATGCCACGCTTGAACTATAACAGATGACGAAATAATACTAGGAAAGCATTTTTCCTTGCTGCAGATGCAGCAAGCAGAAAAACTAGCTTTGTGTCCGAAGATGAGATTTTAATAGGCATATTTTACACTTTGAACTATCAGTATATTGAGCTACTTGGCCCTTGAGTTCGACGTAACTGGTATAGACCCTTTTCATAAACTGCAAGCTAGCTTTCCTGCAATGCAGCTTGCCCTACTAATGGCGGCATTGGCGATCCGGCAAACAATGTGTGCAAGCGTAATTTGCTTGCGATAGGGCATGTAAAATGTCGACACAGCCCTTCTGATACAAACATCACCAAAAAACAGGTCGCAGCATGTGCAACTTGAATTTTGACAGCATTTAAATAAAGGCAGCTGTCGCCATTAGTAGGGCAAGTTTCATTGCAGGGAAGCTAGCTTTACAGTTTATGAAAAGGGTCTATAGACTGCACGTGGTAAATATAAAAACTGTTATCGTAGTGATGGTGGTTACTTCAAAAATTCAGAAATGCTGTAAGCAAAGCTGACCTCTGTGAGAGAAAACAAAAATGTTTTTAAATATGCGACTCGTTCTAGTAATAAAAGCTAGTATTTTGCCTGTCGCTGCACCGATAAGATGAATGAGTAGGCTGTACAGGTCCAATTTATTTAACCGGTGCAAAGAACTCTGGAGGATAAATCAGTCACAAGCTCAGTTTCTTTTTTTTCTTCTTCTTCTTTTAAACATATACCAAACTGAAAGACTGTATAAACATATATCAGTGCAAATCTGCCAGCCAAAGATGATTTCAAAACAGCAAGCATTTTACAATAAAACCGGCCAGGTCGACATTGCAACAGTGCCTAGTGTTTCACTAAGTATCAGGACAGACTGCCGGAGATGCCTACAAAGCAAAAACATTCAATCCGGTAACACGTCTTACAAGCAGAACCTTAAGGTACGATTTAAAACAGGGAATGTCGCGGGAGCCAACGTTTCGACAAGCGGACTTGTCTTCGTCAGGGCGGCAACTGCCTTTTCCAGCGTGCGTTTATGTACGCCTTTGCACACTCTCCCCCGTCCTCAGAAAGGGAGGAGGAGAAGAGCAGCACGTGCGAACACACACACACAAAAAAAAAGGAAAAAAAGAAAAAAAAGGAAAAAATAAAAGGGGGGGGGGTTGGGTGCAGGGGTATTTGGGTGACAGGTGTTAGCGTGACTAATATAAATGGCAAGAGCGAAAGCTTCCAGAGAATCCGCTCTTTTTTTTTTTGTGTGTGTGTGTTCGCACGTGCTGCTCTTCTCCTCCTCCCTTTCTGAGGACGGGGGAGAGTGTGCAAAGGCGTACATAAACGCACGCTGGAAAAGGCAGTTGCCGCCCTGACGAAGACAAGTCCGCTTGTCGAAACGTTGGCTCCCGCGACATTCCCTGTTTTAAATCGTACCTTGCGATTTGTTCATCGATTCAAGCATCCATCTTCCCCTGAGCTTCTCTTCTAGTTTGGAAGCAGAACCTTAGCAACGCATGCACAGTCCATGTAATCAGGTGGATGTTTTCCCCCTAAAAATGCCACAATGGCCAATCACACTGTTTAAAAGTGAAGATCACAACGTCAAAGAAAGACATTTCCAAATACTGACCTTTCTTGTTGGTACTCGGTGCGGCAGTAGGTGCATTTGACGATGGGAAAGGTGTTGCGGCAATCCTGTCAGAGGAAAAGGAACACAGATGGGTATAAGAAACATGTCCATTTTGCCAAGGCAAGACTACTAAGGGAACTAGAAGTATGCGAAGGCACCACTCAGTGTGTGGAACGGGTAATATTTAGACAGAAATAAAAGAAGCAAAGCTAGCACTTTCGGTTCTGTATGCAGACAAGCTTGCAAGAGAAACTGGCAGCCTACTTATTAAGAGGGGTTATGGTGTGTGCGACATACTGGCAATAGCCTATGAAATGTTACTCCCTTACACTACGAAAAATCGCTGCTTTTTTGATAAATGATGCCAGACTAGCCCATTACACATTGAGAGTTAAAAGGTGATTAATTATCTGTCTTCATTAGTATATTTCATACAATTAGCACTACAGCTTACAAGTTACCACTGCCAATCATTCATTTAGGCATGGTCTTTGGGTAGTTGCTGCAGCGTTGATACTGCAATCAGCATTGATATTTTTGGCAGTGAAATTTATTGTGCATGCCTAAAATATGAGCTTGACTGAACTTTGCTTTGGTGCAATCCACGCAGACTGGAAATGGAAGGTACGCACACAGACCTGATGTGTTCCCACAATGAGCAGTGCCTCCACACAACCTTCAGTTCATAAAACTTGGTGCCCACATTTTTATTTACTTTTTGTTTATAACAGAATCATGCATACTGGACAGCTTTGTGTGTTGTTTTTTTCACCTCCTCTATAAATTAAAAAAGAAAATTCTCCCACCACAGCTGAGAAACAATTTTTTTCCCCTTTACTTATTTGGTACATCTAATAGCTGTAACGAAATAATCATCAAAGCAGAACTCAAAAAAAAAAAAAAAAAAGCTTTTCTAATGATGAGTTCTATTTACCTATGACCAAGATCTTACCTCACACTAATTTCTTTTCTAACATTCATACAATTACTAGCACAACATTAAGAGGTATTCACTCTGAAAAATGGATGCTTTCTTTTAAACATATTACTGCAGCTACATTTCAAGAAACATTACCATGCGATATGCCTTTTTTCTCCTTGTCTATACTGTCAAATGGGTGTACTAACAATAAGCAAGCCAGAATTCAGAGAAATTTATATTTCGTGACGAATGTCAAGGACAAACATATTATAAAATCATTATGATAGCTTCTTCAAACTGTATATGGAATGCCACACACCCACTTCCAATAGCACAATGTTAATAATCAATGGCTCAGGAAACTACAGATTACTTATATGCAATTCAGACAGTATAAAAATGAACAAAAATTTCTAGCAATTCGGAGGAAGAAGAATGTTCTGGATTTACTATTACCTGAGGATGCACCTCTGGAAAGTAAGGCTAGCTCATTTGTACAGTGTATTTAGGTTAACTACTGGAACATCGCTTAAGATTTTGTTAGTGGTTATTTGCTGCCATCATAGGGATTTGAGCATGGTCAGAGAAGTGCGTTCGTGCAGCCTTGGCAACCGTTACGAGAGACTCAAAAACAACACACAACACGCCCCAGTTGCTCACGACAAAAGCCAATGGACAGAATTCGGGCAGCACCTTACCTTTGCCGAGAGGCACTGAGCTCTCTAGTGTGGAGGCACTCTTCATGGTGGGCTGTACAAGCTGTGAGAGGGCACAAGAACAGACATCACCACACAATGGTCATGACAAATCATGACATTCTGTAGTTTTACACACCAAAACAAAGATGTGATCACAAGGCAGGCTGCTAGTTTACAAGGAATATATATTTGAGCCTCGTGGATTTCTTCAGCATATACCTCATCATCTAAACACCTTTGCATTATGTCCTCTCTGTGAACCTTGACTTTGGTGCTCAACAGTAAAACACAAAGGGAACAATGATCATGGGCGTGTTATAACCAGCCCAGAAGACAAACACTAAAAACATCTAAACTCATTCGGGCATCCTAGTCCCACAACAACTGTCGTCGATCATTTGCGCCAAGTACTTCCAGGCAGCATGTGTGCGCAATAACAGCAATAACAATCAGCACAAAGTTTTCAAGAAAGGAAATGTAAGCAAGTCAGATGGATATTACTGTTGCAGCACAAAGTACCAGGAAGAATGGCCTAACTGCTATTCCAGTGCAAAAAGGGGCAGTAAGTATTTTAAACCCCACTCTAATAATTCACAAAACAAGGAGAACTACGCAAAACAGGAACATCAAGAATGATGCAGGCTAGTGAGACACCCACACAATAAAAAAAAATTGAAGTAGTGAATGAATGTTTTGCAAGGCCATTCGTGCCTGATATTACATGGCACATACTTATAACTGTACAGTTCAAATTTGCAGGAATACAACTCAAGTATGACACACCAAGGTAGCACCCCCACGTCACTCGCAAGTGAAGTCCTCTTGGGATGAAATAATGACAGTATCCATGATGCTAAAAGCCACCGCAGCATGCAACAGGTCACAGCACTGAAACTGCCTCATGATGAAAAGTATAAATTCTCTAAACAGAAAAATGCAGAAACCACGATGACAAGGTTGTTGCTGTGCAGAAAACCAGACCAGTACAATCTGGAAACATCCGCTTAGCTGGTTCGGTATTCACAATGCATCACAAAGTGCAAAAATATTTCACATGGCATTTCACTACGAAGCAATCGGGCAACAAAACCACAGCAGTTGGTAAGCAATATTCCGCAACACATGACATGAATGTTTCGTTAATTGGGACATTATACATACAATTACAGAAGTGACAATATGATGTTACACACAGCAGCCCTCAAAAGCTTCATTTTAAACATGTCTGAAGAGCTAGCGGCCATGGGTTCCTAAATGTACATCCCTTGGCAGAGCTGAAGCAGTGACAATTTTACCTTCATTTACTGAACTAAGTGGAGTGCAATAGTTCTCAATGAATGACCTCATAACCATGGATACACAATGTTTTCATTCTGTAGTACAATGATAGCCCTATTTTCTAAACAGAAAAGTCAGTGATAACATCCTACCTACTGCACCTTTTTCTTCCATTACAGTGTGCACTACAGTGTAACCTAATGGCCTCATGGATGGCACCGACAACTTGCATTCACTTGACACTTAGTGCACGATTAGGGTCTGGCTACTTTGGGCTCACATGCCTTGTGCATTGGGTGCTCACGGTCATGTCTACCAAGAGCTGCATCACTATGTGCCGTGGGATGCGCTTAATTCCAAACTGAGCATCGTTTACTCTCCTCTTACAAGCACCATGTACTAAGATGCGGATGATGATGGTCCGCACAGCACGCAATGTCACCACAAAACACCTGTGTGTCACTACCAACCGCAGCATGTGACATTTGTTGAGAGCGCGTGGCAGCAGCCACAACCACAACCACAATGGACTGCACGCACACAAATGCATGCACAGTTTAGTCCCGCTGTACTCGAAGCAATCAAGGGCGGCTGCACTGGTGGAATGCTCTTCGGAGGGGGTGACCAGCAGCAGGCACAATACCACGTGCGCCTTTTTTTTTCTTTCTTTCCTTTTCTTTTTTGGCTTCACCCTGCAGCCTTGGCATGTAGCGAGGAAATCGTACTGGTCGCCTCCCAAAATCCTGGTTTTGTGCCGCTTGAAACGCTTTTATCTCTGCTAATAATGAACCAATTGGAAAAATTCATTGCTTATTGATGCTCATGCAGCATCATGGAAAAGAACCCTTTCATCAGCAGTCTGTCACAGTGAAATGATTGACTGTTTTACACCTTTGCCCAGCTAATGGTGGTCCCTGCCCCCAATTCAAATGTATGCAGTGCTACAGCTGCATGTACAAGGCCTTGTATTCTGGTAGGTTTATGCTAGGGCCAGGTCTACATTTTTCATGCTAAAGCACAGGCAACCTGTGCTTGCACATGCTATTTGCAGAATTGACTACAACACCATTAGTTAGGCAAAGTGCACGACATGAAAGCTAGCTTTACGATTTCCAAAAGGTATTGTAGCATTAATAAAATAACAAGCTGCGCTCAGCCATAAATCAATGTTTAAAAGCAAGAAAACATGGCGGCTAAGGCATTTGAAGAAAGCAATTTACACTTAATTTTGAGGGCACTGAATATGCACTTGTCGGCTTATATTGAGTAAAATTGTACCAAGGAATCGCCGACTAGGCAATCAAGCCAGCTAATTACGACTTTCTTATGGCTCTGTGCTGTTTGTGACCACTCTCCGTGCAATTTGTGGCAATATCTGTGCACTCCTAGCATGAGCACTTATCTGAAGCTGACGCATGCTGCAGTTTTGGTTAATTTTTTTCTTGGCTGGGCCATCCGCAATGTGAGGATGATGATGCGAGAGTGTAGTGTAGAAGAAATACTGTGTTTATGGGGGCCTGCAACACTTTTCCAAGTAACCCTCAAAGTACATCATGAAGGAGGAGCTCAGTCTTCTCGAATCGCCTGCCACTAAAATTTTTCAAATATGTTATAGCTTTCTTAATGGAACCAGGGCCTAGGGATTGGGTCCTTAGCCCATTCCTCTCACAGTATGTGTCCTAACACATTCGATATGCTCTTGATTGTTATTTCGCTGAGTCATTGGCAAGTCAAGCTCATGACTAGGGTTCCCATCACTTAGTGACCATGTCCGAACCCATTCCATCAGTTTTTTAGGGTTAATCCTTTTATGCTGAATCAGTAATTTTTTGCACTCATCTTATTGAGTCACTATGTTCCACTATTATTATAGTTGTTATTTCTACAAATTATGGCCATTAATTTTGCTGCAACTTGGAGAAGAGCTCCACTCTGCGAAAACACTGGAAGCTACACAGAGGGGGATGAAAAATGGGCAAGCAGTTTTGCCAGAGCATGCCATGACCTTGAACATTTTTCATTTTTTCTTGAGCCTAACCGTGCTTCCGCCATCCCATGGCACCTGCGGCCGCTACACCCGCCCATTAGCCAATGCCAGTACCGACTCATTCATCATAGTCTGTAGTCTGTCTGTGAACCGATTTGTTGAAAAATAAGCGGGCACTTTCCATACAACATTTGGCTGACATGTTCACAGGAACCTACACGACTGGTCGGCAGAGTTTTCTTGCTATGTCCAAAGTGTTGCAGGCCCCCAATTAACTTTTGCCCACATATTGTGAATTGAGCACTCCTAGTATGAGTAATTATCTGAAGCCGACCCATGCTGCAGTTACGGTTAATTTTTGTTGGCTAGGGTGCAGTAGCACTGCATGCAAACCTTGCATACAAGCGTATATCTAGTGCAAAAAGCGGTATCAATCAATCTCCACAAAGGGCCATTCGCAAAATGAGGATGATGATGGGAGCAAAGTACATTTGTTGTTAAGAACCATTTAAGCCTTCTCCTGCACGCTTGAAAAGTCCTCACATTCTGTGCACTAGGCTAGTAGCTAGTACTTTACTAGTATTACGTAGCACAAGCATACATGTCCCACAGTGGCGCACACCGAACTACAAATGAGTTACTGCTCTTGGCGTCTTGAACGAACCTTGTGTGTTACTGCATAAGTTAGGAAGTTTGCTAGGAGATGCAGAATGATAATGATATCAATTGATAGTACGAGTTAAAAAGGGATAGTCTATCAAGTTCAGCAGTGAGCGAAAAGCATAATACATATCCAACATTTGTTACATTGAACAGAAAGCAGAAGGCAGTACACAGGACAGCGCAAAGTCAGCAACGTTTGGACAGCCCCAGGGCTGGACAATGCTCTGATGAACAGCGGATAGGAAACTCGGCGGCAATGAATGGAAAATGTGAAAGCAAGGCTAGAGAATATGTTTCAAGAGCAAGAATGTGCTGCCAGATGCCAGTGTTGTTAAGACCGGCACAGCATAACAAGCTGCGACAACAGAATTGCCGCAATCACAGTAAGCCCATTCACCACCACATTAGAAATAGGCTTAGTACTGCAGGCTACAAATTCACGCAGACTTCTCTGAGTTTGTGAGTAAATTTCAACTCACACATACATCGTTTTGGCTCGTAAATAAGAGGAATACTGCCAAGCACTCCTGTTTAGATGACTTACACGCAGAATGAAGGGTTGTAACAAGACTACCACATGGTTTATTACATTTACTGTGACGAAACGATAGCAATGATTTGTACCAAATATTGCACATGAAAACTTGTACCAAGCTCACATGTAAAAGGATCTTCCCTTGCTAATTTAAAAGCATTATTTTATTCCAACATCAAAATAACATTTGCACACTTATAGCAAGCACAAATAGCACTGCAGGCTGGTAAACTTGGGAGATGAAGACCATGTCAGCTGCTTAGCTTCCGACTGGTATTTGTTTTCCATTTTGTATGAAATGTAAAAACACAACATGTAAAAGGTGCATTACAGGCAAAAAAATGCCCACATAATGACAGATGCAAGTGAAACCTTCAAAACAAGCCTTGATTGCCAACTTATCAACACTCCCTAAGTGGCATATCAATAGTTAGAGAATCATGGAATGTGAAGCCAGTTTTCACTCTTCGCAGTACTTCAGAAATGCACCATCAATATTCAAAACGCTATGACAATGAATTGGTTCATGCGATTGATTGTGCCACTGACTGTCCAGCTGAACTATCGGCAACACATTATAGAAGGGGTTCCTGAACATGCATCCTGTGACTTGGCATCAATTTTTTTAAATTCCACTAAAGATGTCAACACCAATGAACATTTATATCTATTACATAAGGTGCATGAATTCACTGGCACCATTCTGTGCTATACAAGTTGCTATCCAAAATTCTGGCCAAGACATATTCTTTTGGACTTTTCTTACATACTTTAATTCCTCCATGTTCACGAACTTCCCTGCTTTCACTGCACTACGGGATGTGTGCTGTCCTCGGCAGTCTAAGAATTACTGCTGCTGAGCTTAGCCAGCTATCAGCAGTTTTCTCTAGAAATGTGCAGACAGGCAAAACATGCACATGGCGCACAGTGGCCACAAAATGTACGGGCCACATGAATGCATTCTGAAATGGCACGCTGCACAGCCTACTACTATTCACATTGACCGACACGACACGTGGCTTTCTGTGCACAAAGGCGTTTGGTCACTTTCTGCCTTTGTCTTAAGGACCACGTCAGTGTGAACAAAGCATAAGTGAGCAGAGCATTGTAATGCTTGCTTTGTATTGCATAAAGTAGAGAACTTGATAGAGCTTCTACTTGCAAGGAAACTAGCCCACGAAACAGCCCCTTCACAGGAAATTACTACCCAGCTGTTTTGTGATGCCGCAATGGCAGCCCTTTTCAGTTGAACAATTTGTCGAATTTAAGTCAAACAATGGCTACCAAACGACGCTGGAGGAGGACGTAAACGAAGAGAGGAAAATAAGTGCCACCCCTGGAGGGATCATGGCCAATTGTGACCCCACAGTAGCCACTACTGGCCTCTGGGAATTTGAACAATTAGGGGTTTTCTAATTGAATGATGCTGATAATTTTATGACTTCATTCTATCACCTTTAGTGGCTCAATGGGCGACCACTAAGAGAAAAAAAAAATGAAGTCAGACCTACTTGGAAATAGGGTTACCATACTATGTCACACCGACCAAGCACAGAGAAAGCACTTCAGAAATTGCGCCTTTCAATAAGGGTTCCCTTAGTTCTCGTCTCGATTGATATTACAGAAAGCGTGCAAACGCAGCCTTGAAACACGGCCCATGAGTGGTACGTTCGCTCGCACGATAACACCGCTTCCTCGCTATAAAACAAAATTCACATGGAACAGCTGCTCGCTGCGCAGCCGAGACCTTCGGGCGTTGACTACGACGGGAAATCAAAGCGGCCATTACGCGGTCTCCCACATTATCTATAAAGTTCTGAATCTCGTGCAGCCGATGCGCCCCGATCAGCAATCCACCCACCCCGATTAGTAGCGCGGGGCTTATCCTTTGATGTGTGCTTTCGCAAATGCCAAAAAGGCTTGCTTACATCGCGATACAGAAACACAAGCGGCCATTATGACTCACTCTGACGTCAAAAAGGCGTCTGTGCGAATCCGCAGTTACGACTCCAATTAGCATTGACTGCTTACTGCGCGTGCGACTTTCACAGGTGCGTGCGCGTGCGAAATTGCACGGATTCCGGCACCTCCGCACACGACAAATTTAAAGCGTAGCGTACAGTGGTGCTCAAAGGTAAGCAGCTACAAAACTCGTTATTGCGCAAACCAGCGGAACAATGAAGCCTCGTCAAGTAATGCCTTCTGACAGCATCACTCGAAATAATTTGGAGGAGCGCATGCGGGGACATAACACGCATTCACTTGAAACATAGCATTGTAAAAATGTCTTTTTTCAAATCGTGCCAACTGAATGCAGTTGCACTAAGCCTAACGCTAAAAAAAAAACCCAGTCAGCTAGGTTCGATGTATGCCCCTATTTCGTTCACAAATGACGTGCTGACGCTCACTGCCAGTCGCTATATTTTCTCAATAGTGCTCTACGGCAGCGAATTTGAATACAGAAAGGAACAAGAAACTTGAGGCACTGTTCACCTACTTTACAGAGCTGCTGCCCTTGAGAAAGTTCTTCGAACGGGTGTCGTGCGTTGCATCTTGTGCATGCGAACAACGCTGAGGCCATATAAGAGGCTATTTACACTTATGAAGTGAACAAATGAGGCGTATCCAGGTCAACGATACCAGAAAGAAATACGCCGATTTCACCAGTTACTACGCCTCGCCCCGTAAGTCAGATGTCAGTAGCGTCCTCCGACGATTTTTGTAACAACAAGCGTTAGCAACAACACCAAATAAATGCGTCAAATCTCAGTTGGCAGGTGGCGCTAGTAGTTGCACAAGGTTGCTAGCGCAACACAGGAGTTTAAAATATTGATTGTTCTGCTGCGACGGTGAATCCCTGCATGTCCGAGAGGCACGGAATTCTTGAGCTCCTCGATGTCGTTGATCTAAGCGTCGTATAAGACGTCATGAGGCAAACGCAACGGCGGCGCACCCATGTTGAACAGATAGTAGCCCGATGTGTTGATGGACACAAGGCTCAAGACGATTCCCATTAGCTTGATGATCAGTCCAGGAACCGCCTGCAAGCAACGTTTTTAAATTAGATTATGTTTTGGGTTAGAATAGGTTAGGTTAGGCTCTTTGTTGTTGTTGCTGCAAGGAATCGAAAGCGCTGTAGACAGAATAAGGCGAAAGCACAGTGAAGGCGCTCAAAGCGACACACACCATATCCGTTGTCTTGATAAACTTCTCAGCGAAGACGATTTCGTTGCACGCACAGGAACGCGGGTACATGATCGAGAGCGTGCCGGCGTGGTAAACGGCGAGGATGAAGTACATTGGATGCACCTGCATAACGTCCGCCTTTTGCAGGAAGAAAGAAAAAATTTTTTCACTTTTCTGTTCATTTGGACAGAGTTTGAAATTCCCTGCCCGTGGCATATACAGAGTTATGCAAAACAAACACGGTAACGAACAAATCAAATGGCTTCACGATTCTTAAGTCAAGCAATCACGTGTTCCATTGGTGCGATAAAAACAATAGGAGGTATGAATATACGGGGATTTTAGCGATACCCGTACGGAAGTTTCGGTTTGGCGGTTGCATCGGCGGCGACAGGGACGAGGGCGCTGCCGTTGCGAAAAGAACGTGAGCCTCCGAGATATGTAAATGTGGCTCAGTTCCGTTGTTTTGCTATGTTTCGGAGGCCAGGCAAAAAGCTACATTTTTCCAAGACATATTTCAAGCGCATCAAAAAGTAACTGATAGTTTCTGTGGAGACACAGTAATATAAATTATATACTGCCAGCTGCTGTTTTCTTAAATAGTTGGCAACAAAGGTCTAACAACCACGCACGTTGGTGTTACTCTGCCAGCCAATCACAAAAGCAAACAAAGTTGTCGTCATGCGACCTTTTCAAAATGGCGCCGTATTTATGCCTTCGGCATCTGCGGAGCGTCTGCTGTTCCCGAGTCCTTCATCGGGGTATAAGCCATATGTGCTCGAGAAACAAGGCTATAGGAAGGACAAAATGCGTGGAGTGTCAGCGTTTCCATCTGAAAAAGGCCGCGGTACAGTTTATTTCGGTTCCAAGCCTGTTTTACTAGTGAAGCTTCAATGAACGGAATTCAAAAACTCGGGTGGCGGAGCTTGTGGCGCGCCGGGTTTTCGAATTGCAAGCGCTTGATTGCAGCTCAATAAAGAATGATCCTTTCCATGTTCCACTAATAAACTAATGAACACAAATATTCACGCACCTATCCATTATTGTTGCCACCCTCGCTTTATTTTGTTAACATGGGCAGTTAAAAAAATTAAAAAAATATCTGAGGATTCGCGGAGGTACACTGGCTGGCGGTTATAAGAGTGTAGGAGGGGCTTCACTGTAGACTATAGTTAACTCCAACTATAGTTAACGTACCGTGTATGATAAGTCACGATTTTAGTATGCTTTTACACATTTTATAGTCTCTTGCGGTTAGCCCTCTAATCTGCAGAGTCCGAGCTGAGAATGTGCTAAAACAGTCATGATTGGCGAATACGCACAAATTCACTTGAATTCATTTTTTATTTTAATTTCATTTTCGTGTGCTTCTTGGAATATGCTGACAACCAAAATTGGTTGTCAACAAATTAGGCTAAACCAGCCCCTTTGTTACAATTTTAGGTTACACATTATTGGAGATTAAAAAAGGGAAGATGGGTCGGGGACTAGGGTCGGAAGTGGAAGCGACGACGACAACAACAACAACAACAAATCAACAATAACAACAACCCTGTCTGACATTTTTTTTTTTTTTTTCTCGTGTAATCTTGGTTTTGTCTTCGAAGTCACTCTGCGCAACCAACGAAGGTGCCGACAGGTGCTCTTACGTTAGCAATATTGTGATAGCGGCATGGGCGTCGGCAGGATTTTGTCTTGGACAGGGCACTGTCGTTGCGATGCAACGGACAAAGAATAATTCAGATAATCTAGTGAGAACAGCTAGACAATACGGTGTCCAAAAGACGGGAAAGTAGTGAAGCACGAGTGGAGGACGCCGAGTGGAAGGGGTATGGGGGAGGCAGAGGGGCCCGGCTCCTTCTCCGCTTACTAAGGAGGGGCTGTGGCCCTCTTAGGTAAATCATCTGTAGCACCGCGGCACCCATTTGAGAAGCACTGCAATCAATTTTCTTATTTTCCTTTATTTGTTTCTTTCTTTCTTTGGCGGTATTCCTTGTGGCAGGGAAGTTCGAACTCCCCAATTTTCCAAATAATGACATCATCGCTCAGTCGGCGTGGCGTGTTGTTGGTGAGACCTTTAGCCGTGTTTTTGTTCTCGTTTGTTTACCTTTAACAGCTACCTGTTACCTTTAACAGTTACCTTTAAGATTTAACAGCTTTGAATATGCCGACGTGTAAGAAATAATCGAGTAATTTCCGAAGCATCACGAGCACGACGGTTTATTCTTAAATACGTTAGCTTTGGCACGGATGGTAGTGTATACGTCTTTAATTTTACCTTTTTGTTTCTTTAGGATAATTGTAACGCATATGTGACGTGTAGACTTCTCTAAAACGAGAATTTCGCAAAATCGGGTTTTATTAGGTCGACGTTTTTCGCTTAAGATTGAATGCGTGCCCCTTGCATTGCTTCGCAGTGACATGTATACGGTGTTATCACTGGCGCACACATTCACAGTTGAGTTATATATATCTACTCACCAGGTGCGTAACGTACGGTGCAAAGATAGCAACCACGACTGTGTTCTGACAGAGCTCACACATGACCGACGTGACGACAGAGATGATGATCTGCACGTACAGCGGCTTGGGCAGTGAGTGTTCGTACACCTCGTCTCTCGTCAACTGCTGCAGGCCGGTTGTCTGCGAATCCAAACGCGAACGCGGTGCACTGTAGTTGTAAGTATAAGGCTCACTGATGTGCTAGCTGTGGGCTACAAGTTCTGTTCATAATTTCTCAAATAATGGCGGTAGGTCAGGGACTCCGGAAGGTTTTGCGAGTGGAGGGGCAAGTATTTGTATGCTGCGTTTTATTTATTTCTTCTCAATATTTGTCTAACTTATTTACATTACATACTAATTAGAAGCTTTAATGACATCAATTAATAATGTATTAATTCATTTTATCGCTATTAAATTTTACATATTTGCATCCTCGCTTATTTCACATCATTATCATCACTTTAAAAATGGTTGGAAATTTCTGAAGTACTGAAAACCTGCGCAGACCGCGCAACCCACGGGGTTGTGTGGTCTAGTGCTTCGGAAAGCACTGTACGACACAACCAATAGCTTGAAAATTCTTGTCAAAAATTTGATTTCAGTGTAAAGGGTTGGAAAGTGGGGGGGGGGGGGGGTGGGGGGGGGCTGGCCCCCTCTAGAGAGATGTTAGGGGGTCAACCCCCCCACCCCCCGGTTCCGGAGTCTCTGCGGTAGGTACCCCGAAATTTATAATCCATCCAGTCCATTTCATTCCGTTATCTATCTATCTATCTATCTATCTATCTATCTATCTATCTATCTATCTATCTATCTATCTATCTATCTATCTATCTATCTATCTATCTATCTATCTATGTCTGTCTGTCTGTCTGTCTGTTTGTCTGTGTCAGACTCACTCGGAAGTAGGTGCTCAGCAGCACGCACGTGTTTGCGAGCAGCAGGGTGTACCAGGGCATGCTGTTGTTCAGCTCGGTCCACGTGAGCAACCGGCGGCTACGGTCGCATTCCGTCATCGACTCGGACGGGAACACGAACAGCACGATGGTGAAGCCAACCCACAGGGCACTGTGCGTGCTGCGTGGGCAACGTTAGAGCAGGAGAGAAAACTGAGAGCGAAATATAGTGCACGGTGTACGCGTGAACACGCGCACCGTCCAAAATTAGTGGCTCTCCTTCAACGCCATCGGTGACGTAATATGCCTTTTTGTAAGCTGACCTAAATGCAGTGTTTCACAGCTATTCCTTTGGGGCTATGTGCTTCTCACGTACGTTGATCACTTCAGCAGCGTTATAAACTAGATAAAAGAATATCTTTCGGATGCTCACGCGATAGAGAATTTCACAGGAATATGGAGGCGCGGTATACTCAGCTATAGTGTTGGGTTGCAGTTCAAGAAAAATAAATAAATAAATAAATAAATAAATAAATAAATAAATAAATAATAAATAAATAAATTCAGGTTGTGCTTCAATCACGAGTACAGGAGGCTGTAAAAATACAAAAAGCAAAAGCAAAAAACAGATTTTTTTAGGGGCGAAGCTCCTTAGAGTGTGGGTCGTTCCCTCCTCTTTAGTAGTAGTAGTAGTAGTAGTAGTAGTAGTAGTAGTAGTAGTAGTAGTAGTAGTAGTAGTATGTATGTATGTATGTAGCCACCTCGCGCCGCCGGGAGGCTCGCGCTCGCCCTCGGCGCGCGAGCTCTCTCTCTTCCATCTGCTGTCTTGTGAGAGAGACAGAGAGAGAGAGCGAAAGGCGCGCGTTGACTATGGGAACGCTCTTTCTTCGATGAACGCTGTACCAGCTTGCAAAGAAGGAGAACGCGCCCTCATCCGCGAGAGACAATGGATGGATGGATATCAGGAGCGTCCCCTTTATAACGGGGCGGTGGCCGGGCCACCAAGCTCTAGCTTTATTTCTTTTTCGTTTACAACCATTTCTTTTCCCGAATCACACATATTTTCACAACTAGTTTTTTTCCTCGTCTATTTATTTTATCTATTATCGTTCTGCTGTGATGTAACAATCTTACCCGAACTACCTTGCGCTTTTGTTTGCTCCATACTTTTGCGCCACCAATGCTCTAAGCGCCTTTTACTTATATCTATCGCCGGCATGTTCAGCTTTCCCCTGTTACTCCTGAAGCCCATGGCCTCCTGTAGGGTAGTGTCCACAGCTACACCTGGGTGGACATCTTGGCGCAGGCAACGTTGGCGCAGGCAGCGTCTTCTAGCGAGTTTCTTGATTGAAAAATACCGCCTGCTCGCGCTGGAGAACCGTTCACCGGCCACCCATATATATATATATAACAGAATTGACGATGCGCCTCTTAGAGAAGGACTTGAAAAAGGTCGGGCTCCGACCGAAACGTTGACTTAATAAACCGTCGTTCTCTAAGAGGCGCATCGTCAATTCTGTTATAAACTAGCGGCAACCCAAGCTATTTTTGCACACATATATATATATATATATATATATATATATATATATATATATATATATATATATATAATATATATATATATATATATATATATATATATATATAGCCACTGGATCTTGACTTGCAATGAAGTGCCGGTGGGAGATTTCACTTGTGCGTAGTTGAACCATAATTAATCCGGAACTCGGCACGATCTACGATGAATCTCCGGAGCTTCTCCCACTCATCATCATTCACTCCGTGGATATGCTGTGGATTTTTTAAACCGAAACTGGAGAAGCAAGTCGTCAACATCACTTGCAGAAAACACAGAAGCACGAGCACAACATGTCCACTCAACAGATACATGCTAAAACACCGAATCTGGGCCATCGACATCACAGGGACGTTATACGATGTGGAGGAGAAGGGGGGGGGGGGAGGGAGTATTTCTTGACATCGCATAGTAGGACGCATCTGACTGAAGAATAAACGAAAACGCTCCACGTGTGTCTTTTGGTTCCCATTGCAGTCTTGCTACATCGGCGGAAGTCACCGTACATGAGCAAACGCAATGCATAACGTCATGACACAACCACGTTCATTGTACAGAAATCTAGAATGTATAGCGCAAAATCGCTGATTGCGCTTTTCCAGGGCTCACAAGCAGAGGTATGCGCAAGTGGCAGGGGGAGGCCGGGGGTGGGGGTGGGGGTGCAGTTTCATCGTAGCCCGGACATCACACAGACGTTATTAAATTTCTACCCCCTCCCTTGGCCGGCGGGTCCAATATGTCAAATCCAGTTGGGCAATGTTTATCGTCCAACGACGTGAACGATTTTCAGGCGAGAAAACGGCGGTCTCCAGGTCCAGGAGGACGGCAGCCAAACGGAGGCAGGGAGGGCTGACTGATCAGGGCTGCACTTTCGGCCACCCAACACATTGCAATCATGGCGGCGGCGGCCGACTGTTGCATTTGTCTGTCCAGAACGAGCAGTTAGCTTAATATAGTTGGATCTTCTTACCTCGCGAAGCTATTGCAGCGGATATGTTTAGGCCTTCACGTAAGGCAGTGATAGGGACAAGTTGAAGACAATGTCATCCTTAGCATAGTATAGCGAGTTTCTGCACTTAACTCGTACGTACATTTCTGGATATTTTGGACTTACACGGTGAAACCGGAACGCTTGCTGAGTTCGCTCGTGACTCTGTTGCCCATGAAGAGAAGAGCGTTCAGCAGGATGTAGTTTATGAGTACACCACCCTCGTGCAACCTGCAACGGAAGATAAGTAAAGCGCCACTGCATCAGACCTAGTGCTATGAGGTACACTTGTACCATGTTCCGGTTAAAGTGCTAGCTATAGCCGGTGCAATAGAGCATGAGATCTAGTTTCCTGGATATAGCTAGCACTTTAGGCGGGGCCTGGTTCCGAATATATATATATATAACGGAACAGTTCGAACCTTTCTCGTTACCTCGCGCAGTATGCTGTCACCTAGCCAGACAGATCTTTGTCAAAATATCTACACTTAAGCTTAGATGTAAGCAGCGTGAAACCGAGGTAGAATCTATAAGCATCGAAAGACGTACTGGGACTCGAGGTATGCTGATGTATTCACTGAAGGGCATTGTGCTCACTGAAGATGCGAGTGACAAATCACTGGAACCAAACTGCATCGCAGGCGCCTCGCATAGACATGCTTACTCCTTATTCGAGTAATGTGACCGGTCATGGGTTTCAGGGCCGCGAACATTAGACGAGAGTTTTAACACGGTGCAACGAGTGATTCCAATGTAGCTAACACTATTACATCCGAACTGTATACTGAGTATCCCGGTAAAGAATTTTTTTTTTCATTTTTACAACTCTGCGTTAATCAATTAACTCGCCACTGAGCAGGCTCTCACCACTTTCTTTTTTTTTTTTGTGACATAAACATGCATACTATTGATAAAACCAGTCAACACCGACCGAAAGCGCACTCTCAGAGCGCTTTGCTAGTCATTGTTTTATTGTTTTTTTTTGCGCATTGACCCTTTCTTTCTTTCTTTCTTTCTTTCTTTCTTTCTTTCTTTCTTTCTTTCTTTCTTTCTTTCTTTCTTTCTTTCTTTCTTTCTTTCTTTCTTTCTTTCTTTCTTTGTAGCCGCTGCAGGTTAGCTATGGCACTCGGAGTGCCTTCACTTAATCGATTCTCACGCCTGTGCTAAGGTCTTTCTTCCATATTCACCTCCACAGAATGCGTGACATCACGCAATGTTTCATGTCTTCTAGGAAAATGTTACTTGCCTCACTGCATCGCAATCTTTCTGCCGGGAGCGTTCCTTATATACCACAGCACTTACTTTAGTGGGCCCAGGGCTTCAACTTGTTCGTTGATGGCCTTCTTCAGGTCTTCGTCGATATGCTCCCGGTATCTAGACGCCATCCTGGCGTTATATGAAACAGAAGAAGAGGTACCGGAAAGAAAATCAATAAACTCTCACGTAGGCCTTGCTGCTCAGTTGTCGACAGTTTGTCCCTGAAAGCATGGGAACAAACAAACAAACAAACAAACAAACAAACAAACAAACAAACAAACAAACAAACAAACGCCCCGAGTAAGCTTGTATATCGTGCCACTGGAATATACATAGTTTGCACGTGACGTCACGTCCGTCGTCTGCATTTTCCGTCCGCCATAGCTAGGCACCTCGTTTGGGTCGCCTGCGCTTGTTCTCCGTGCAGTGTAACGCGCTTCTGACAACCGTGTACGGCGGTTTAAGCGTGGCGACGCCGAAGGGCGTTTCAAGTTTTGGCCTGCGCACTACAATGACCTTGCCGGCACAGAGCAGGAACGGTACGAGACGACGACCCCTCGCACGCGACGCTGATGTGACTGCAGATGTGAAGCTACAGCGATGCCTGCTTCAGCTCAGGAGGACATAATCAGCTGGCTGGTTTCGTCGACCGGCTACTTAGACTTGTAACCGAGAAACGCCTATAAACCGCTCGGCGTACCAGCAACTGAGTGCTTCTGGAGGCAATTAACTGCCGCAGTGAACATGTGACTCCAGTCGAAGCCCGTCGTCGATCGTACTCCGTGAGGTGAGGCAAAAACAAGAATTCATCATTTCGCACCGCTAAGGGTGAATGACACCAGGATATCTTATTTATATCTTGCTGTTCCCCTTTCAAGCATAGGCGATTTGCCACTTTAGCAGATGTAGCTGTTCATCTTTGCGCGATTGCAGGTACATTAAATGTAAACACAGCGCAACGTTTCTAGTTGTCTTACATATTAACTGAAGTTGCGGTTGCACATTAGTGCAGAAACCATTTTACGCGGCAATATAAAGCCTCGCGAGAAAGTGACTGTCCAAACACAACTTCCCCATTTTCACCATCATCTTCGCGACTGCCACCGGCTCCGGTAGCGGCGGTGCATAGTAGGGAGACCGGCTCAAGGAGCGGTCATGTAGTTCCCTTGGTGCATAATCTAACATACGTTTAAGCTTCAGAAAAGCACTGCACCTGTCATACAGGTGCAAAAAGCACGCTCGCACATTCGTACTATTCATGAGAACATGAACACGAAGACACAATGTGTGGCTCTCGGTCAAATAAAAATTTCTAGTGTGGTACGTGCCAAAAGCGCGATGTGATACGAGGCATGCTCTGTAGCAGAGAATTCCGGAAAATTCACCTGCTTGGAGCCCTTTGGCACGCACTAATAACACACAGTGCACGGGTCTCTAGAATTTCGGCTCCACCTAACTGAGATCCGCCGCGGCCGGGGGTATGCGTCGAACCCGCGCCTTTCGGGTTAGCAGTCAACCCCAGCCAAATGCTTCCGCACGCAGTCCAAGCGCTTAAAGGACATCGAGTCGTCAGTGTAGTGCCTTTGCTTGTTCATCGGCAACCCAATATTGGGCATATGCGCATTATTGCGAACGAAACAAGGAACACAAGGAAGCGCGTAGACGGCCGTCCGTACGTCAACCGGACCGGCTTGTACCTAGCAATGGCGGACGGAGCCGCTGAAGCCGCCGGAAGTGACGCGCGTGCAAACTATGTATAGCAGCGGCGAAAGGATGAAAAACATTGTCCAAGGACAATTATGAAGGTGAGGATACAAATAAATATCCACGGGCAGAGTCCGCCCAAACAGCCAAGGTGCAAACCACAGCATATATAACATATATTTTGAGATTCGAAAAAAAAAAGGAGGGGGGGGATGGGGGGGGGGGGAGGGCATACAGCCAAATGACCATATGCTTATTCGTGCAGTAAAAATAAAGATGACGGGAATGCAGCTGTCACGCATACGGAAAGCTATCTGGAAATCGTCCATATAAAATCCGTTGCCCAAGCGCTATCACGTTTTCCTATAACGACTGTCTATAGCGTGTGAAGAAGACCATACGCCTCTCTTGCAAGCCGCTGTGGTATATACAGCCTATTCGCTACAGTACACCCGATGTATGCATGTGCACAGAGCTGAATGCCCGACTCACGAGTTTCCCAGTGCGAGGAAGTGAAGCACAGCCCACGTGGCCACGAGCAGCACGAAGCACAGTGGTAGATGGAACACGCACCACGTCAGCGGAGTGATGATAAACGGGCCGTATTCCCTGTAAGCGCCGCAAGAGAACGGTCTCAGCCGCTCACATGCCGTAAGTACGAGCGCGATTAAACATCGCGCAAACCATTAGCATAGAACAACCGAAAGTATCATCCATACTCTGTTTCTTTCAGTAGTCCCGTGCAGCACTCTGGAAGCTACAGGCCTCTTCGGCCAATCAGGAGGGCGAACACGTGTTAAATGTGTCCTTTCCGAGCCATGGCATCTGCCAATGGGAGGCGCTGCAGTAGCAACGGCAGCCTCGGAAAGGGAGGAAGGGGAAGAAGTGGGGACCCTATTGGCAGGAGCGGCTCGCAAGTGCGTATCCGAACCATGGAATTTCGTCTCCTTTAGGAAGAATTCTGTGCTCGATGGCCTCGTAGCCTTGGCTCTGCTGCATGGAACTGGTGAAACAGAGTATAGTAGGAATTCATCGTGGATTAAGGCAAGGCGCGCAAGCGCAGACACATGAGACAGGAAGCAGGAACTTCTCAGTTGATAGTTGGCATTTGTGCTGTCTGGTTCCCTTGTGTCCATGTTTCCATCACTCGATCAATAGCAAGTCTTCTTATTAACCATTTTACATTTTATAAGCTTATCCTGTTAACATTGTGCTCACTGCGTATAGTATTTATGAAAAATTATCTCGCAGGGTTATTTTCATTGCTCGGTTGTTGACCACACGCTTTCCATAAAACAGTCAATTACGCAACGTCAAAAAACCAGGACCTTTTTTTTTTTGCTTGTCTAAAGATTTTTGTTACACCGGGCTGCTTTGAGTGCAGTCTTACTAAATTCAGCAAGTTTCAAGTGAGCACTAGTTCTGTGTCCTCCTTCGTTCATGCCAGTTTATGTAAGCTCGATTCTACCTTGTAACATATAATAGTTATCCCAACGATGCACACTGAGACCTAAAGAAGAAAACTATACTTCAACATACACCGTGGGTATCGACAACGCCCGAATAAAGTTTTATGCAGTACTCGGCGCACGACCGCGAGATTGACCTATAATACGCGTTACTCAACTCTCTGATGTAGCCGAGGAGGTAGTAGTTGATTACGTGACCCGACAGCAAGCCCATTCCGCCTAGCGTCGCACCAAAGCCGACGCCAATGAGGCTGGTTTGTCGCATACGGTCCAACTTCCTGCGCGAAAAACAGACAAAAATAAATTAAAAACAACAATAACAAACAAAACGAACGGAAAGTGGCTTATATCCAGATATCCGTTCCTCACTTACGTAAATTCGTCGGCTAATTCTTCCGTAATGGGGATGTTGTCTGCAAAGGAGAAATTGAAAGACCGAGTTCGAGATCGTGTTGTTAATTAGCAAACCGTTTTTTTTAAATTTAGTTAGGAATATTAACGTTGCTGGCAGGGTGGTGTGTAACAATATCCTTACGTTGCGGTAGTGCAGTATCGCAACACATATATATCTCTACTTTATTTCACTGGATGCGAAAGCAATGACAGCTGACGGTCTTGCGTACCTTTCCGCTTTTGTCTTTCAAACTGCGTCCAGGAGTAAAATTCAATTCTACGCCTGCGTTCTTCTAATCACGACACCGTCACCAGAGTGGTTTTGCGGATGGTTTCAAATCATCAAGAAACAGGCTTCGGAAAGGCTCGTTTCCAACTTTCGACGAGTTGTAGTGGAGCGCACCAATAGCCGGAAAAAACAACTGTTTTAGACATTCATTATATCTTTGGCGACGCTTCCTTTGTCATGGGTCCTCTGTACGTATTGTTGCAATTTCAAGAAATGCATCGATTTTGATCGCAATCGACTTTTACCCACACGGTATGCCTTGTCAGAGATCTTCAAACTCCAGCCTTGCGTAAATGCCCGCCTTCGTCTCACCCGCCGGCACAAGCCATCTCCAAATCAAAGCGGCATGCCACTATATGAAGCAGGCGGATATGTTGCAGTGCTTGCCAATGACTACTCGCGCGACATGACGCTACGTCTCAAAGAAAGCGCGGGACTCCTCGCTATATAAGAACGAAGCAGAAGGCGAGGCGGACCGTTTTGAGACGTTTTGAGAAGTGTGAATTCCGGGCTGCCTAAGACGGGGCTAGTCGAACCCGTTATCACTTCGCCATATTTTTCTGGTTGATTTCACGTTAATGATTCTTCATCTCGCCCTTCGTTCTCCTGAAGTGTTGCTCTCGGACCTGTATACACGCATGCGCGTACACTTGGAAAGCAATTGAATTTATCCCTGTCGCAGTTTTCCACAGCTTAAACCCTCCTCAAGAATTGACAAACTTCCCTACCTTCTCCGCTATTGCTGGACGTCATATTCAGTTCCCGAAAGGAAGTGTCCTGCGTCATGCGGATGTAAGTGTTCCTCTGTATGATGCCGAACGTCTCGTTGACCACGGATACCGTGGTCAGCGTGGCGATCGCGTTGTCCACCCAGAAGGAGATGGCCATGGAGACGGCCATCAGGGTGAAAATGCCGAGCTCGATGCCGTAGGCCATGTGTCGCAACGACCAAAGTGCCAGGCGGTGACACAGGCCGCTCGTCGTCATGGCCGCAGTGTACGCCAGCTGCCCGAAGCACGTAAAGAAGAGTTCCTACACGCCGAGTACCAAAAGGAAAAACAATGGGAAACAACTCGGGTATGCGTCTAACACAATATACAAAAACAATATACGGGAGGCATCAATATATATGGTTTGTGTGGAAACCCGTTACAACAGCGGATAGTCTACATTGCATGATATTGCCACTTATATTCAGCCAACGCCAGCCAGCATTTAGCCCTAATTATCCAACATAACCAACCCCAGCCAACATGTGGAAACACTATAGCCGGCATTTGCCAATTGGCCATCACTAACACGAACATTAGCGGTGATTTAGCCATGTTGTGCAAGTGCGACTGTCAGTACATTATAGTCAACCTTGTCCATCATATGCGTCATTATTAAGCCCACAATTGCCGACATTGGCTGGTACCAAGTAATGCTGGTAGTAAGTGCGTAAATACTGTAGGTCACGGCACTGTCGCTCACCGTTCACTGCTTACAATTCAGTAATCGCAGGGGAGTTGGGGAGTATATGTCATAAAAACATGTTCAGAGTTGAATGAACCCTAAAGGGAAGCGCTAGGCGACCTTATATAGATCAGGTAATTAATAATAAATATATAACAGTGAATTCTGTGGCAACGTGAGTCGCGAAGATATGACGAGTTCCATATCTTTAATTCTGCGCTGAACTACGGCGCCGGTACGTCACTGTTACGTCAGGATATTTCAACTTTTGTTCCCTAGCGGGACGCTTTGGGCCTCTGAGCAAACTTTTCTTAGAACTTTCAATATTCAACCCTCGGATTGTTTTGGATTATGATGTAGCTTATTATTGCTATCAATTGGACCCGAATAGGCACTGTCGGAAATTGTGGTGAGGAAGTCAGATGGTGCACTAAATAAAAAGCGGTGCTGCCACCTGGCTTTCGCTGCAGCACCTCTCCTGAGTCATCAATGCATGTATAAGGTGCTCCAAATTGAGGAACTATTGCAATCTTGTGCTTCACCTGGAAAGCGCAATTACTGATTACTAACGATAAATGACTTCAAGCTACAGAGAGCGTACCGTGAAATAATTGTTGCAGACTTCAGACATGGTGTCTATCTCGAGTAACGGTAGATACACGAACGGTAGGAAGCTGGCGACGCCTGGATGAACGGTGCCGAACAGTAGCTGCTCGTACGTCACTATCAGCACGTAGAGGCAGCGGAAGCTCTGCGCAGGACACCACAAAGGAATTTGAACAAACTGAAAGAAAAGCGTATGGAGAGCTGACAGACGACAGGTATCCTGTTTTTTTTTTTTTTCACTGCCTTAACGCCTTGTCGTCACATAATATAACATGGAGGGTGATGTTAGAAATTATTAAGAAAGATCATTACATGCTTCATCAGACGAGATATACCCGACGCGGTCCGTGGCGCAATCCACGAAAAGTCACGTGACGAAGAGGTAACGTCATCACATCAACCCCTCATTGGTGACACCACAAATGACAGGTCAGGACGTCAGTGTTGATGGTTACTGGTGACTTCCCATGGCATGGACGTCGGAACAGTGCGGACGTTGATTTTGTAAAATCAAGGCTTGTCATGATTCCGCCTTCATTGCACACAAGGAAACTGAAGTGTCGATAACTGCCCTATATACTGCGTTGTTACACGAGCGCAAAGGCATGGGCGGTCAGCACTAACGGTTAGTCAACGCTAGCCAGCAATATCCAAAAGCTATCCAGCGCTACCCTGTGCTGGTATGTGCAGCAGTCGAGCGTCACACGGCTGTAATGTATAGTTGTCTTGATTGCAGTTTTATATATATTCGCGTCCTACTTTACGTCCGTTGATGTTGTTTTGCTAATTTAAACTTGAGAAAAAATGTATGTGTGCTTTTTTTTTCTAAATTTGACCCAGATACCGCTGCTCGAGTTATAGTCTACTTCCCATGCAGTTCTTCACATTAACGTCATCCCCTTCGTGGGTCTATCTGCGTCCTTCGAGCTGTCTGCTGGCGCCACTTGTGCGGGGGACGGATTGTGGCGCAGCAATAAAGGGCACGTGATGTTGCGGTGCCGACATCGGTAGACGTGTCGCTAGCTCTGGCGCTCAGAGCGCTTGGACCAACCCAACACACAAAAATCCTCACCTTGTCGCCGACTTTGATGAGCGGCACGCAGAAGAGGGGCGCGGAATATCCGACCACCATGCGTAGTATGTAAGTGGACCGCTTGAACCAGCGGACGTAGTACGGGTCCAGTGCTTCCCCCATAGTCTCTCTGCGGCGACAAGATACAGGCTCCTCTGTCGCACCCCGAGGCTCTCACGCTGTAAATAAACGCGCTAAGTGGCGTTAACACAGGCTAACCGAGTACGCTTCTCGCTTGTCCACGTCCTTGCAAAAGCGCTTCCAGGTCGAGCGCAAACTCACCGTTGTATGGCGAGGTCGACGAACTCGAAGCGAACGCGAATACGAGGAGTCCTACCGAGCTTCGACACCTGGCCTGTGGTGCGGGGCGTGGACAGTAGCAGGGCTTCGAACGCGTGTCAGCTCGAGACAGAATGGAACGCGACCGGATGATGATGAGCTTTCGAATAACTGGAACGTGCTCACGAGGAAGAATTAGAGTTGGTGGTGATGATGATCGTTGCTCCTTACAAACGAGGTGGTGTTCTTGTTCTTGTTCACTTGACAATGTATGGCTCACGCCCACTGTGGGGGATTGGCCATGAATTGGGTGTTGTCTATGTCACTCTTCCGCTTCGCCGTCCTCTTTGTCTTCTGACGCGCCAGCCTGTCCCGCGAGAAGTGGAACAGTTAATTCGTCAAATGAAAAGTTTCATTATTGCCTCATATTGGAGGTATTGGAGGTTTGAATGTATTTGAAGTCTTTAAGTATCCTTGAAACAATTTTGACGGACTTTATGCACAGTTGGAAGGCCGCGTATAACAACCCGCGCATGGACCTATCGAAACGGATAAGAAAGATTACCGGACAGGGTACGTCTAGGCAAATGTGTACTTATTTGTCTTCCATAACACGTCGTCAGTTTTTAATAGTTTTGTATGCAGATAAAGCACTAACACAATGTTCAACAGAGGTAATTAAAGGATCTGCGCCCGTATTCTCAAAAACATCTTACGCTAAAGTGTCCGTAAGCGAATATTTCGCCCATTCAAGACGTTGGGCATACCGTTGGGCAAGCCGGTAGGCCAGTGGCAGCAACCTCTCACGAAACAGAAGTTTTGTGAATGTGGCTTATCAACTTTGTCTAAAGTACAATACAATCGCTTGCTTTCCTTCTTTTTACCTCAGATGTGCTTTCCGAATCGTTTACACTGTGTACCATTTTTTTTTTTGAGCGTGCAAGTATTAAGACTGAAGCCATTATAGTGGCTTGTCGTACGATGTTCTAAAAAAAGAAAAGGAATAGAAGCGTGGCGTCTAATGAAGTGATAAAAAAGAACAAACAAGCCCAATCCCTACAAAAGCCGTATGAGTCTCATCAAACGCGAAAAGTGGCAGGCGTCGACGTCACTACAGATGGTACCGAAAATCGGATGACGTCAAGCAAGGGCGCCTCCTTCAATTGGTTTGTATCAAATTTGACATGGCAGGCTACAAATATATAACTAACATGACATAGTTATCAATTATGTCATGATTAACGAAAGTACTATCAGATGTGGCACATAACGGCAATCCTCGACTACGAATATGCGGATATGTTCAACACGTGACTGAACGTCTTTACAGACTACATAATATTACATTCACGTGAAGTCAAATAAATTTAGAACCGAACTAAAAACAGCCCAAATTGAGTTAAGTGAATGAAAAACGCAGATTGACGCATATAATTACATGACGCACGAAAAAGTAAGTCAGAGTGAATCAAATTAAAAGAGAAATAAATACTGATTTGAGTGGCAAATAACAAATGGTAGGCGAACCAAGATGTCGGATTACCGTAGACATCGAAATGACATTTGCGAACGTTTGTACGTCTCTGCGAGCGCAAGTAACAGTCGTAAAGAATGTGGGCAACAAATGTCTAGGCGATAATCGTAAAAGAGCGACGTCGTGGACAAAGGAAAACGCCCACCGATTTTTACGACTATACGCAATGGCTATCATCGGCATGTCGCCTTAGCTTGCGGTAAGTACCGGTTAATTTATATCCGCTATTCCTTTCGCCTTTCCTTTCTCTTTGGTGTTAGCTAGCAAACAGGAAGCTTCTCCTTTCCTCGCTTGTAGACAACACTTCACCCGCCGGGCTGCAAAGCAAGGAGCAAGGGCACTTCCTGTCGTGCTCCCATTCACGATTTCTGAGCCTCTCCTTCAGCGCGCATCGTCTTGTTCTGATACCGCCGTCTCGACTCCCCTTGAGTTCCTCGTCGCCCCATTGGAACGCTGTTGAGGTTCCTCTATGTGAAAGACAGTCACTGAATCGAATCTACCTTTCCTTCCTAGGAAATGGGTGCTGCGATAGCATGCAGGGCATCCGTGGTTCAAGGGGCTGGTAGAACCCTGTGGTCTACCATGACTTCAATGAATGTCTTGCTTTTATCTCTCTCTCCTATGCGAACAAGAATATTCGCCCTTTCCCCTTTCCTTCCTATTAGCCTCTTTGCCCTTCTGCAATTTCTCGTCATCGCAGTTTATAAAGGCAGCATACCATGGTTTACCTAATATGCTCCCGCAGGCCCCCTAGAGGGAGCTTATTCAGTAACTCCAGGATACCACAACACCGGGCGCAGCGGTACATTTCTGTTCGAACCCGTATCTAGAATTTATTACACGTATTGCGCGCAGTCTTTTAGTGCGAGAAGCGCATGCGAGTGTTCGTTATCGCAACACTAGCCCGAACTGTAGACGAGTGTCGTTGGCGGCGTCGGTCAAAACAGTCGGGGCG
Organism: Hyalomma asiaticum; assembly: GCA_013339685.2. NCBI lineage: Eukaryota > Metazoa > Arthropoda > Arachnida > Ixodida > Ixodidae > Hyalomma > Hyalomma asiaticum. The sequence goes on along the minus strand of CM023486.1, from coordinate 81,215,318 downwards.
CCGGTCTCCGCCGGCAGAGGTATGTGCCCGTGTTCGAGGGGCGAGCGGGTGCCGTTGTCGTCGGTGGCGTACCAATGGCGAAGCGCGCGCATCAACGCCAGCGAGCGACGGTTGCTCCTGGCCGTGGTTATGGCCAACGCGACCGCGGCGCCCACTACCATGGTGACAATGGCCGTCACGGTCAGCGAGGTCCACAGCGTTTGCTGCCTCCACGCCGCTTGGTGGGGACCGCGCACGGCGTTGGAACCGCCGCTGCCCTGCAGTTCAGAGAGAAATATTTCTATGCAGACGAGCTCTCCAGGACGCTACTGCCACATTTGGCTTGCCACACAACTCATTGCCACGCAACTCGAACATTTTTTCGAGATTAAATAAAGATAATGCTAGGGTTATAAGAACGGCCAGCCAACGTTAGAAATCTTTCAGCCATAATTCAGGTTATACTAAAGTTGAACGGCAGTAGCCAAACAAAGCTGACATAGTCATCATTTAGCAACACTAGCTTATATCAGGCAGTGATTGATTCACTGATTTCTGGGGTTTTACGTCCCAAAACCAGCTATGGCTACGAGAGACGCCGTAGTGGAGGGCTCCGGAAATTTTGTCCACCTTGAGTTCTTTAACGTGCACTGACATCGCACAGTACACGGACCTTAACATTTGGCCTCCATCTAATGCAGCCGCCGCGGCCGCGATTCGATACCGCGACCCTTGGATCAGCAGCTGAGTACCCCCTACATCACCGTGGCGGGGCATCAGGCAGTGATAACGAGTGCTGCTTCAGTATGCAATTAAGCACAGTGAATGCCATCTTTTCTCACAAAGGTCATGGCTTCTGTCTACTGGTGGATAGGCTTATGTAGACAGCATGTATCGTGGTCTACTGACTGACAAAAAAAAGTTATTCTCTTATTGCACTTCATGGCGATTCTTTTAGGCCCAGTCAGGAATCGTTGAGGAGCACACTCGGGGCAAACACCGTGGCATATTTTTGGTCTCTGAGGCGGCGCTTCCAATCAATATCCGAACGGCCGGTGTCGTAGGCATAGGGGGTCGGGGTGTGTAGTTCAATACCTCCCACCCTTCTCCCCTGGCTACAGCAGATTTAATATCCAAACTCACGCCCTAGCAAACGGTTTTCTTCGAATAAAAACAACAAATCTTAAAGAGCGCGTCTTTGTGTACTAGAAGCGCTTGTTTCCTAAAATACGGAGAAGTTCAGCGCAAGCATTCAGGACGACCACTGAGAAGAGACACGACACTGGCGCTGTTGATGAGCGCTTGGTCCACTGCGGGAGCCGTAAAATCGTAACGGCCGCCACGTTTTGTAGACAATGCCGCTATACAGGATGCCTTGCTGGCTCCACCGATGGGAAGTGGCACCAGATTCCTCTGGTGGTACTGAAGAGGCTGTCAGATACAGTCAAACGCCTTTATAACGAAGTGCTCGGGACATTGCAAATTCTTCGTTGTACAGGTTATTTCGCTGTAAAGGTCGCTTGCCTCAACACTTGCAATGAGGTCGGTAAGCATTCCTTGGCTATACCGGTGATTTTGCTGAAGGGACGACGCTCGTTGTGAAGGCGTTTGAGTGTATTCGAAGGCGATGTAAATTGCCCATTTGACAAATTTTTGCGTCGAGAAACAGTGGTATCCGTGCCACTGTGAGATATGTGGACCGCTGGGATTTTTTGACCGTGAAACTATACTGGATTAGATGTAGGGCTGCGTGAAAAAGGCAAAGAGTGTCGATGTCTTGCCTGTAGGCTGCCGCTGGAGTGCGTGGGCACCAGAACAATGCGGGGCTTCTTTCGCGACAGCACGGGAGACGCCAGTGGGCTCCTGCTGGCGTCCCAGCCAGAACTGAAACGCGGATCCTCGAAGCTACCGCGCAGGGCTCGAATATGTGCTTCCACGTCCTGCAGATCGTTAAAGCAAATCACTGCCGTGTTAATCAAACGCATGCTCAGTTGGCAAAAGATAAATGTTATCTTTGGTATCCACGTCAAATACTTTGTCAGTAGGAGTAAATAAAGTGCCGGTTTAAAATGAAATGCTCAGGTGCTCACTGCTGCCTTTAGGATGAGGTACATGCTCGGCACGTGTGGAAGACTGCTGCAAAATTTTCCTTTATGGTAGCCAGTACTGGCTTCTCGACATGCGCATTTGCAACTTTCCATATATGCGACATCACTTTACTCTCGCCCTGCCACGGCGGCGGAGTGCTTATGGCATTCGGCTACCGATCCGATCGAAGGTCGCGGGTTCGAGTCCCGGCCGCGGCTGCTGCATTTCGATGGAGGCGAAATGTTGAGCTCCGTGTGCTGTGCGATGTAAGTGCACGTTAAAAAAAACTCCAGGTGTTCAAGATTTCTGGACCCCTCCACCACGGCGTCTTTCATAATCATAGCTGGCTTTGGGACGTATAACCCCAGAAATAAATAAATAAATAAATAAATAAATAAATCAATCAATCAATCAATCAATCAATGCCTGATATAAGCTAGTGTTGCTAAATGATGACTATGTCAGCTTTGGTTGGCTACTGTTGTCCAGCTTTAGTATTATTACGCCGTCTCTAATAATCATAGCAGGTTTTGAGACATAAAACCTCAGAAATCAATCAATCAATCACTTTACTGTCCTGATAGTGTAACATCGCTGATGATGTTACTTCCCTAAACTCACTCGCTAATAAGTTGTAACATTTATGTGATTTTATTGAGCCACTGTTTGACGAAGTAACGCGCATGAAGCCTCTAAGCAGTTCATATCAGCAAAGTGGAAACTTGTGTTTCATAGACGGTTAAGTTACTTATAACAAATAAAAAAAAACGAGCCCTTCGCCAATTTTCATCTTTCGTCATTTCATAGCTTGGGTTTCGTACCTGCAGACTTGGTGCCTTTACTAAGGTAGCGTGCGAGGGTTTACTGGGCAACAGCCATCTGGTCATAAGATTACGTTACACGTGAAAACTTCTGGCTGGTAACGAGAAGCTCGCCACCATGGCTGCGAGTGGCGCTGTCTGACACTCCCAGGATTATACGCACATTAATGCCCAATAAAGTGAACGGGAGAACGACCGCCTTCGTAGCTCAGATGGTAGCGCGTCGGACGTGTTATTCGAAGGTCGTAGGTTCGGCCACCACCGAAGGCGGGTGTGTTTTTCGTCCACTTTAATTCCTTCGCATTTATCCAATAATTACTACACTACAATTTTTCCTATGCTTTTCTTAGCTTCATTGTCTATAGGCTTCAAAAAACGAGCCTTTCACCTATTCCCTCCTTTTGTTATACACGGTTTCAGCGGCTTATCTCACAAACACAGAAGCAGAACCACTTCCCGCGCCAAAGTTCAGTAGCGTCGTTGTTTCACAGTGTGTAACAATTTTAGATTTACTAAACATTGCAGAAAACCCATAGATTGGCAGTGAGTTTGTATGTCTTGTCTGTTGTTCTCGATAGACCTTTCTTGAACAAATAATTTGAAAGATCATGAACCAAAGACTCAAAGCAGTCTCGACACTTTCGACTTAGATGTACAGAATGGTAGGCGTGTAAAAAAAAAAAAGTAACGTGGGCTACGGAAGGTCTATGAATAACTTATAAACTGCTTTATTGTACCCGTACGAAATTTGTGAACACCAAGAACGATCAACCGATGCGCGCTGGCCATGAATGAGCCAGCAATTTTGCCGCCAACCACAAGCATAAGATGCAGAGTTCCTTCATGCACTTTGGCGGCCATAACGTGAGCATAACGTGTCTCTTATAGCGATACGAATGGTCGACTTGGTCGATTTCGCCGGTCGGTTTTGTGAGGTTATTGTTGAGATTCTGTTATTTCAGCAGCAAAGAGGCGTGCGCGTTCGGACCAGCCGTAAACACCAGCCGTAAACATAGACCAGCCGTAAACATCTGGTGTTCTTTCAGTAGTTGGACGTGAAAGGTCTAACTTGCCGGCAAGAACACGCTATCTTGCGCCACCCCTATCAAATATGTACTCTTCCGTCCAAGGAATCAATGCCAATCGACCACTGGAATTTTCCGAGAGTGCACAAGCCGCATCGAGTCTTCGTGCAAATAAATAGAAAGTTAGCAAAAAGAAGTCTCGCGAGAGTAATAGAGAGGTATTGTTTACAACAACAACAACAACAACAACAACAACAACAACAACAACAACAACAACAACAACAACAACAACAACAACAACAACAACAACAACAACAACAACAACAACAACGAAAAGCCCACAACCGGGACTTGTGTATCCGCTGGCCTCATATTTATTAAAGATGTGAATGTCGGTCACACGTTGCGTCTGCAGCAACAGCAAGCCATATTTCCTAACCGAAATAACTTAAAGGGACATATGAAACTTTATTACAAGCTTCAACACTTGTCCGTATACATTAATTTGACCGACCAACTTCGATGAGAGGCAGGGAAAACTACTGGTCGGGAAATCCAACCAAAACAAAACGAACCAGATGCCATAGGTTTTCTACGTTGACTAGACGTCTGATTGCTTTTCGCTTGAGAGGCCAACTGAGTAAATCGGAAGCAGTGAGGAATGGGTCTCTCCTTCCTTACCTTGAACGCCTAACCGGCTTCTGCTGGTGACAAGCGGAACACGAGCCATTGCCTTAGCTGCACTGCACTGAATTGACTCAATGAAGTTTACAGTACAGTGCATTCAAATGCTGCTTTGCAGGACAATGTATGAACGGTGCCATAACGAGCACAGTGTTAAACCTGACGTCTCTGTTCCTGATGTTTCCGCTTTCTGCTCCCAAAATGCTAACTCTTACGCTTGCTAGAGAGGATCAGGCTGACGAATGTTCATTATTCGCAAGTCCCCCAGAACACGCTCAGTGATTGCGAATTTCAGCATTTATAACGCAAAATGTTCTCTAAAATGACGAATTTGCAAGGCCAGCAAGGCGAAGCCGAGGCGTATAGGCGAATACATTGCTGCACGCATCTTTTCTATGCTGGCTCAACCACTGCACCACTGGCTTGACGCTATCCTGGAGCATCATTCCTTGGTACTGATCTACCATGTATATACAGCAGGCCACCCCATCTAGATAGTGGCCTACGACAGCGTTATTTTGGCAGGAAACTCTATATGCCTTAAACGTTATATCACGTGGGGTGTACCTCGGGACTGCTGTCGCGCAGGTCGATGTCATCGAAGGGGCTATGGTCCCCGTCATCGTAGTCTTCGTCGTCGTCGCCTTGTGCCCTGCCGCCGACGAGCCCTGGGGGACAGCCCTGGTCCGGCGAGCAGGCGGCCAGCGCCGAGGTCTCGGCCATCTGTCCGTCGTCGGTGGCAGCCGCGGTCGCTGCCTCATCGGACTCGTGACCACCTCCGCGCATTGCCTGTCCGACCAGGCTGGCAGCCTCCATCCTGCTCTGCTCCACCTCGACTCCCATAGCTTGACCCATAGCTACGATCTTTCCGTCTCCTGTTGCCCGTCCTATGTCACGACCACGATGACCGCAGCGGTACTGGGATCAAGCTCTAACGGTTCTGAAGGCTAGTGATGGCACGAGCTGTGCTGCCGCTTCTTGTTTGCTTGCTTGTGCCTTAATACTTACCTCCTGCCCACTACGGAGGATTGACCATGAAGCCGGCAGTCAGTAAAAGGAGAAAAACTTGAGAAGTGAGACGAAGGATGAGGAGTAAATAGGTTGCGTAAGGTATAGTAGAGATGGAAGGATGAATGCTTGCTTCAGCTGCTGCTGATAGTGATGAGCCCGCAGAACATGGCACGCGCGTACAACATATAGACTTTGGGCAATTCAAACACGTGACCAAGTGATCACGTCATGTTATGTATTCACGTGACCGTGTACGAACCAGTGAATGTTGTAGACAACAGGTAGTGCGACAATGTAACGTGATGTGGACGTCCAAATGGCGTGGAGGATCACGTAGTTGAAACATTCATTGCACGCTATAAGGAGACTTAGGCGCCTCTGCGACATTTTGGACACTATGTTGCTGTTGTGACAGAGGACGCTAAACATCTGCCACTTTAGGAAACAACCATAGGCTGCACCGATAACATGCGAGTCAATACGTTAGTTGAATTCGGTCTGAAAGTGTCGTCGATATGGAAATAACTGCCCTCTTACCCCTTCAGAGCAAGTGGGTGGAAGAGGAGCACGAAGGCATTGTCTTCAAAAAAATTTTTGCATCCTCCGCTTAGAAACCACTGTAGGTACGCTCCTTGATCTGTATCAAAGTGTTGAGGTCTTGGTGAGCAACTTGAGTGACGCAGAAGCCCTATGGAAATCCATATACCCTACCACGTGTGGCATACACATGCATGAAGCGGTGACCCTAAGGATCACATGTAGCGAATACGTGCGATCGAAGACTGCACCCATTGCCGCCCGGCGATTATTATCGTTACTGATGGTTGCATCCGCGCTATCATCGCATTTTTCTGCATTTCTGCTCTTCTCTAATGTTGTTATCAATAACTATCTGTCACAATTTTAGCCCTAAAGGCACGTATGAAAAAAAGAAATAGAGTAGAACTCAGGAAGTTGTATACTAACGTGATCGCCTCGCGAGCTGTTAAAGAGAAAGAAACGGTGATAGTGCAGTGGGATAGTGATAGTGCAGTGATAGTGCAGTGGTAGTGCAGTGGGAGAGTATGACAGGGCACGTGTGCGGTCCTAAATGCATAAATTCCTGAATGCAGGAGGCACTGTGTCGTTTTCCAGCAGCGTCCAACGGTATAGGCTTCTACAGACACGTGACCACAACTACAAACAGAAATTCGGCGTACGTTCCATATAAATACAACTCGCTTTGTTTTCAGAGATGCGAAATTAATCAGGGTTCCGTGTTCCCATGTTCTTTCTTTCGTTCTTTTTTTTTTTTTTTGGCAGCGAGAATACCTTTTGGAAAATCGCGGCCTTGCGGAGGCGCCTTACACACCAATGCCAATTATACTTTACGACACGTTGCAAAATCTGATGCCTCGGAAAAGCGGCTAGTCCAAGAATCCTTATGAAGTGGGCGTGGCTAGAGCGCTATTACCTAAGATGTCGCGTTTGCACTATGACGCTAGTAAAATAATGAGTGGGATATTTTACACCGCCGAAATTGATGGTTGTTCCCAGAAGACACCAATCATTAGTGAGGTATTGATAATTATTACTGAGCTTTCGGAAATAAGCTAATTAGCTGATTCTGCATGGGGACACAGAGTTTAAACCATTCCATTGTTATCACACCAGATCTCAACTAGTGATGGGCATGTTAATATTTTGCGTATTTGCTTCGCAAGCGGTTGCATAAATTACGTCACCGCACCGCGCTATATTCTGCAGGCTAGCTCGAAATGCTACTTAGGTGTGCCCCAAAAACATAAATAAATGAACTAAAATAAGGAAAATGGCTGTTCTTTGACTAGCAGCTGAGGAATGTACTGCTACGTTGTAATTTTTAGCCTGCGTTGTGAAGCACCGCTGACGTGCGCCAGAGTTCTGAAATTCCCAGCACATGAAGTGCAAATCTATCAAGAACCAAGGAACAGTTGACAAAATGCAACAGTATCCTCGTCCTGTCGGAAAAGAGCAAGAAAACTCATCGGAAAAAGATGATCCGCATTTAAAGTTTTTTTATCTCCTCACATCTTCAGAGAAGTACTGCTTGGAGTCGGATCCGGTATTGTACTATGTAAGTAAGCTTCTACGAAGCAGGTGACATAAAAAAAAAAAAACTGCTAAACAGCCTTAGCGATTGATTTTCTTCTTCTCGCTAGAGAGCGAGAAATATCCGACGTGCCGTATATACCGAACGGGAAGAAACACATTCGAATTCGTGGAGTATACAAGTTTAACAAGGAAACGTTCGGTTCCCGACGCGAAACACGGGCCCTTTTTTATAATTCTCTCCACTGCGTCCGTATAGCTGTGCCGGTCTCTTTCGCCGAAGCTGATTTATAGTTCTTGGACCGGTAGCGACATATTAAAAGAAAATCAGGGGCGTTTGCGGATTCGACCAGTTTCCCTCTCTTCTAATTTAGCATTTCTGAAGGATGGCCGAGTTTTATACAGCCAAGCTACTAGCCTCTGGATGGTCACGATTTCTTGCGGCGTGTTCACGCACACAAGCACATCGGCTGATCCTGAGCATTGCGCGAAAGTGCACAGTGTTTTTGTGTCTCCAAGACGTACCACATGATGGAATCATAACGACGACGACTTTGCGCGATGTGGCGTGTACATGACGGCGTCGTCACGTGACCTCATCAGGTGATAGTTACACGTGACGATGACGTCATCACATGGGGGCAACCTTTAACGTCATGGTGTCGTCGCGCGACGTTAGGACCACGCGATCCTGCACGTCATGGCGTCAAATCTGGCGTCATCACTTGATCGAGTCTTCAGTGCAGTCAGTTGTAGTGGCTGTCTTTTGAAGTTTTGAAGAACACCCGCTTTCCTAGGGCCGAAATGATGATATGATGATGATGATTGTGGTTCGGAAATAGCAAATAAGTTTGCTTAAAGGTACCGCGCTGCTCCGTCCTCTCTCTCTCTCTCTATATATATATGTATTTATTGTCCTATGTAACAGTAAACAGCTCGCTGTGTCTAGGGCGCTTGCGCTAGGAGCGCAGGAGAGCAGAAAAGGAACAGAATAGAACAGCCGGCCTGAGGCAAAGGCACTGTGTCTATGTCTCGTGCGTCTATGTCTCAATTGTCTTGTTCATTACAATATATATACCTGGAGCTGGAATACTGGATCCATACTGCGCATGTCATCCCATAAAGGCACAAATGGCTTTGATAGAGCGATCCTGTCCCAAGAAGCGGACTGACACCACTTACACCAAAAACATTTGCTGGCTTCTAATATTCAAAACAATGTAGACTCGTTCCACTGGAGTCAAAACTGTACGAACTGTGCGCAGTGATTCGCCTGCGTTGCCATTGTGTTTTAGGGGCGAAGCTCCTCTTAGTCTAACCTTGTCCTGCGTCAGGCGTAACCGGCGTGCCGGGAGGCACGCGCTCGCCCTCGGCGCGTGCCTCCCGGCGCGTGCCTCTCTCTCTCTCACTCTTCCATCTGCTATATTGTGAGAGAGAGACAGAGAGAGAGAGAGCGAAAGGCGTGCGTTGACTATGGAAACGCTCTTTCTTAGATGAACGCTCTACCAGCTCGCAAAGAAGGAGAACGCACCCTCACCCGCGAGAGACAACGTTGGCGCAGGCAGCGTCTCCTAGCGAGTTTATTAATTGAGAAATACCGACTGCTCGCGTTGGAGAACCGTTCACCGGCAACCCATATATATATATATATATATATATGCACTGGATCTTGACTTGCAATGGAGTGCCGGTGAGAGATTTCACTTGTGCATAGTTGAACCATAAGGATTCGTGGCGTGCGCGTTAACTAAATTAATCCGGAACTCGGCACGATCTACGATGAACATCCCGAGCTTCGCCCACTCATCATCATTCACTCCGTGGATATGCTGTAATTTTCTTTTTGTGGTGTTTATCATCGGTGTTTGAGAATGACTTTCACCTAATTTGATCTCCTTATGCGATGGATTACTATTTCTAAGTATCTTTTATATTATGACACTAATCTGGTTTATTTTAACTATTGTTAATCTGGATCCATTTGAAGCGGTTTTGGTTAGATGTTAGCATGTAGCATGTTTGATGACGATGATTGATTGATTTTGGTTCGGTTAGGAAAGGACGCTAATTTCTGCAGCCCATGTCGGGAGCACGGCTAAGCGTCCGTAGGGATAGGGGAAAAGGACTGAAAGAGATAGAAAGGAGAGAAAGGCCGTAGTGGAGGGCTCCGGAAATTTAGACCACCTGGGGTTCTTTAACGTGCACTGACAACGCACAGCACACGGGCCTCTGGCATTTTCGCCTCCATCGAAAATACGACTGGTACAGTTTTCAACTGCTGTTTTCAGAGCATGACAACGACATGAAACGACAATGCACGCGAAAAGCCCGAGGTCCTGGAGTTCTGCGCATTTAGAAACTTCAGGCGCTGTGGGGAGGGAGTGTGCGCGCGTGTGTTTGTGTGTTCTGCTAGAAGTAACGGGTTCAATTCGCGCAGCCGTAGCTGCATTTCCATAGCGCGAAATGCATATAACTAAATAAATAAATAAATAAATAAATAAATAAATAAATAAAGAAAGAAAGAAAGAAAGAAAGAAAGAAAGAAAGAAAGAAAGAAAGAAAGAAAGAAAGAAAGAGAAATGTGGGTAGCTTGCACTAGTGGTTTAAGGCTGGAGTAAAAGTGGGGCTTGCGGTCGACCTACCTCGTTCTGGCTTCTACAAGCTCAATTAAGTCAAGTGATTTGTTACATATGACTAGCTGCTACATGTTTTTGGCGGGAACATGTCACGTGACTAGCTGCGACGTCATGCTACGTGATTTAGGTCACGTGGCTAGGTTCAAATCGGCTTGGCGGGTAATGTCCGGTTGTAACGTCCTTCTTTCCCTCCTCACCTTAAGCTCCCTTTTCCCACCCCTTGCTATACACTACTGCACAAGGCTATGCCATGCTTCACTCTTTTCTCACGTCCTCACCATCGCTCCTCTCCCGGATCTTCTCACACAAAGCCCGTGTCGGCAGCCATATTGTTCCTAGACACTTGGAGTAGAGCATGCGCGCGCAGATAGCGTCGCCGGCCGTAAACGTACACGTTCCTCTCCGATATGATAGTGAGCGTGTCGAATATAAGGAAACGCCCTGCTGGAACGCGCAACTTTCTTTGACGTTCTCTCGCTGCGGTCTTGAAGTAAGAGCTTTAGGAAGAACATGGCTGCCAAAAGCAACGCCGATCAATCAGATGCGTCACTGGCACATAAAAGCTTTTCGCTACTTAAAGAAACGGGGGAAAAATATTGTCACGATGCAGTTACCACGGAGTATTTATTAGGCCTGGATGATGCGGCGAACCGGCCGAGCCCAAAGCAAAGATGAGACTCGAGGTGGCAACCCACAATCGATGAAGACGAAAACCTCTTGATGATGATTATGTACAGATGACGAAGAATAGCACATCAAGGGTCCACAATATCTAGGAACTTTATCTATACTATGCCATTCTGTGCCATCCTATACATGGAGGGCATCCACGCTTACGTAGTCGCGGTCTGAGGGCATGGGCTCAAGAGGAAAAAGAAGTGCCTGCGAAATTCCACACACCTCGTAGTGGTGCACGCGCACCTATTTCCTGGTGATGGTAGTCTTTATTTCATTTTTTTTTTCTGTTCACGTATTACGACGGCCGGCCGCCTTAAAGAGCTCCACTATTAAAAACGAAAGCCGAACAATAGATTCGTCGCAAAATTTCGTCCACGTGCTTGGCCGATTGCGAAAACGCGCCGAGTAATGGTGCCAGAAAATTCCAGAATACGCACCGCCGTGCCGTACAGCGCAGTTAAGAGAGGGGACTCAAGTGCGACCTTCGACGACCAACCGGAAATTGCATTTTCCAAGGGCGTGATATCAGCGCAGATGTGCCGCGGAAACTCCAGGATGGAAAGGAGCAGCGACTGCAGGGAAAGTGAAGACTCGTGAAGACGGCAAATAGGTCAAGGAGGCGGCAGCTATGCATGCGGACGACACGTCTAGGCTTTCCTGTGGTGACGGGATTTAGATGGGTGCTTCGCTAAGGCTAGAGACGAGAGTCCGCCATGGTGGTGCAGTGCATGGTTAGGGTGCCTGACTAGTGATCCAAAGGACGCGTGTTCGATTCTGGCACACTGTCACAGTGGTCTAGTGGCTATGGCACTCGGCTGCTGATCCGAGGGTCGCGGGATTGAATCCCGGCCGTGGCGGCTACATTTAGATGGAGGCGTACATGCTGAGGCCCGTGTGCTGTGCGATGCCAGGGCACGTTATAAAGGAACCCTAGGTGGTCGAAATTTCCGGAGCCCTCCACTACGGCGTCTCTCATAATCAGAGCTGGTTTTGGGACGTAAAATTACAGCAATCCATCCACCGATTCTTGAGGCGGCGGTCGCATTTTTGCTAAAAGGAAAGGGCTAGAGGCCTGCGTACTGCGCGTTCTCAGTGCACTTGAAAGATCCTCAGGCGGTCAAAATTTCCTGGAACCTCTCGCTACGGGGCCTGCTTCGTAATAACGTTGTGGTTCCAGCGCGTAAAACCTTAGCATTTATAAATCTGGGCATAAAAAGTGCCGTTAAGAGGGTGGTATAGACGTCATATCTCGAGCACAGTTAACGTGAATGTGCATCCAGTGTGAGCTATACAGCTTAAATATTCAGCGATAAAAGAAAGAATACAGAGCTCACAGTGATGGGGCTTATCTTATCGTACGATGATTCCATGAAGGTGTCGGAGCTTTAAGAAATTTTTATCTTGCATCTGCGCGGATATCGGCCACCATGGTGATACAAGTATGAGGAAAAAAAAAAAGATAGTGTTAGCCCGCTAGATTAGATCAGATGGCACGACCATTATCACCACGAACAAAGTGCACTAAGTGTTCCTTGCGCTTTCGTGATTGATGGTTGATTTCTGGGGTTTTACGTCCCAAAACCACGATATGATTATGAGAAACGCCGTAGTGGAGGCTTCAGAAATTTCGTTCCCTTGGTTTTCTTTGAACTGGCCCTGCAACACATTTTGAATAAAGTAAAAAAGATGGCGCCGATCAGCCGAGGAGGCTTCTGTGAACATGTGAGCCAAATATTATAGCGCTGTATACACCAGGGAATCTGCAATTTGATTTCAAACATAGCTAGAAAGCGGCCGCTCTTTTTTGAACATGTGATGCCAATGAGGCAGCGACTAAGTTGCTGGAGGCAAAAACAGCATTGAATTATTTCATGACCGCAGAAAGATAATCTTTTATGCTTTATTTGTTTGTTTTGAATTCAAGAAATAAAGAAAATGCGTGCATCTCTCATAAAGTCAAGTTACATGTGACGTCATATGTCGAAAGATAAACGGGCGCTTCACAGTTGTGTTTGAAAACCAATTGCGAATTCCCTGATCCGATTGATTGATTGATTTGTGGGGTTTAACGTCCCAAAACCAGCTGTGATTATGAGAGACGCCGTAGTGGAGGTCTCCGGAAATTTAGACCACCTGGGGTTCTTTAACGTGCACTGATATCGCACAGCACACGGGCCTCAACATTTCACCTCCATCGAAATGCAGCCGCCGCAGCCGGGATTCGATTCTGCGACCCTCGGATCAGCAACCGAGTACCATATAGACCACTGTGGCGGGGCGAATGCCCTAATCCGTCGAGTACAACGATATTTTGCTCGCACGTTCACAGGAGTTTTGATGACTGATCTGCATCATTTTCTGGCTTTGCTCAAAAAAGCGTTGCAGGACCCCTTTAACGTGCACTGACTTCGTACAGAACACGGGCCCCTACGTTTCTCCTCCATCGAAATACAGCCGCCACGGCCGGGATTCGATCCTGCAACCTTCGGATCAGCAGCCGTAGCCCCCAGATCACCGTGATGGCGCCTTGCCCTTTCGTGCACAGGTTCGTCTGCTGAAGTGTCTGCATGTCTTACATTTTGAACGTTTCCGTAAAGTTCTTGATCATCAATGCAACGCGACGTCAACAATTAGACTCGACGTGAAACATTAACGTTACCTTGATGTTTCGTCTGCACATATTTCGCGGAAAGCCATTCAGTTTTTGAGTAAGTACGACAGGGTGGACTTATCAATGAGTCCGTGCGCTTATTCGCAATGTATTAAATTGTCCGTACATAGTGTTAGCGTTTAAAGCAACTGGGACCTCGAGGAACCGCACTTAGGCGTGCCGCGTGGAATGGACAACATCGCGCACACTAAAATAAATGGACTCAGTTCAAGCGGTGTGGTTCAAGCTGTCCAAAAAATGCACAAGGTATATGAGATGACATTATAGTGGGAAACCAGCTTTTGTTCTTGAACATGCTTTTAAACCTTAGTGTACGAGCGGCTTGCTTTCCTCCTTTATTAGAATGCGGCTAAAGTATCGAACCTTTATCCTTATATAGCCTCAGCACTGTCAGCTGCACAACATCTAGACGCTGTGTGCGCACCACATGTACACAGAAATATTGACGATGCTATCGCATTAAACATATTGATTGCCGCTAAGCGTACGCAGTATATATGCTGGAAAGCAAGAGCCGAGCTATGTAGCTGTCTTGTTTTTCACAGATAGGAGAGACATAAAACACTGCTGAACTACGATCTGACTCAGCATTTGCTTTTGCTATCACTTATTTTTTTGCAATACATTTGTAAGACCTTTGGTGCGTGTGACCAGCAACTTTAACAGATTATAGCTGCACAGTCGAAATGAAGAAATATGAGGTGATGCGTGATCATTGATATGCCGGGCTCAGTGTTCGGGTGATCTATAAATATAACGGCACTCGAAGTATTGGGCGCGCCGCACTCGTACATGCCGCAAGGCCGCGTTTCGTCCGATTCCGTAATCGTTTCGGCTTCCCGCTTAAATTCTCGTCACCAGTGGAATCCGTGATGCTGCTTGAAAGTAGATCGCGGAGGACACAAGCTCCTGTGCGCTTCCAAGGTCCTGCAAAAGTGACGCATACAACATAGCCAAACGATTTTCGCAGATGACGCACGCAATACAGTTATCGGCAAGCTGTGATTCAAGTGAGTCTCATCTTGAAATGTACACACATAGATGGGGACGACGGGTGGAAAGCCCAATCTGGCAGACTGACCTTGGGGCTATGAGAAGGCACACAAGACGTCACTATTTCGAAGGAATGCGCTGAAAACAACTCCACATAGATTACTTTTCTAGTTTACTTGCGACACAACCAGAACCGAATGTTTGGTGGAAACTGCGAGCGAAAAAGAAATCGAAGAAATTTCGAAGGCCTCCCTGCATCGGGTACGAAATATTTGCCGCGTTTGTGGCTTTGATTTCAATGACATTCGAGGAGGCAGGCCTGCCTGCAAGGGGGTATAGACGAGGCACAGCTGGTAAAAGGAGCGCCAAAAACAGACGCACCCACAGCGACGAGGCACACTGTCGCCGCGGTCAAGTTCGGCGACAAGAAAGAGTGGGAGACGCCTCATCACAGACGGCGATCGCGACCGGCTTTTCTCCTCTCCTATCACGCGAGCTCGTCGATCGCATAAGACCTGATCGACGTGCTGTGCATCGCCAATGACCGCGGAACGCGAACGAGAAGACGCAACAGGTCTCGCTGAGACAGGCAGGGGGGAACATTAAGAGAGAGAGAGAGGGAAAGGGAGAAAGCGCGGGAAGACGTCGTAAAGAAAGTGAAAAAGAACGGAGTGAAAAGAATCACAAAAATGAAATTACTTTGAACTCGTGTACAGCACTGAATTTCTGATATTGGGACACTGTATAGCCAGACGGCGGCGATATGTGGTCGTTTCATTTTTTCTTTTCTTTGCCCCAAAGCTGTATGCCCAGGGAGCAAGATATGCCCTCGGCATTCAAGGCAAGGTTAGGGCGGTGCAAGTACAGACCATTTTTTTTTGTTTCCGGTCCCTGTATACTTTATTCGTTTTTTCTTAAGAGAAGCTTCCACGAGTGGCAAAAGAAAAGGATCTGCCAAAATAAGTGAAAGAAAAAAGAAAGAAAGGCGGGGGAGAAGAGTCGGATGGAGAGTTGATGCGCGATAGCAACTGGAGACCGCCCATAGAGTATCGAATCCTCCTCGCCCGACAGCACGGAGACTATATAAGGGTCTAACCAGCGTTGCCCACGTAGCCAGTCGGGTACACTCGGACAGCTGGCGCAGTGGTGGTCAAAATGATCGGAGTGAGTTGGAAATATCGCGTGAGCCGACCTCTGTGAGCCTTTCAAGTTTAGTAGTGCAAACAGTTACAAGAAAAGAAGCAGTAAACAGATAGCGCTGAGTATATTTTCGCAATGGCGATTGTTTACAGCGACTTCTCACCTTACAAGACCAACGAGACCAGGGTTCGGGCTTCCAGCGGAGAACATGACACCACTCACGATTATTTCGGAGCAAACAGGCGATATTGACAAGACTAGGCTGACTGTAAACGTGTTAACTGTGGAAGTGGACGAACGTTAGCAAAAGCTAAATATATAATTGTTCACAGGGGTCTAGGGTGACAACACGTGGTTATTACAGGCTACATTACCTGCAATGTACGGCAAGAAATAGTGCTTCCATTCATGCGGGTGTGTCTTCTATCTATGTGCAGATACCAGCCCTGTTCCTGCTGTCGCTGGCGTCCAGTGTTCTATGCGGGGAATACCAAACCACCGTCACCGAAACAACAGCACCTGTCAGCGTATCCCATGCCGACACCACCGCTGCTGTGACCACCGACCACGCCGCCCTGACCAGTGCGCACAGCGATGTGCACACCGATGTGCACGCCGTTACAACGGGCACGGCTCCTGTTGGTTCTACCCCGACGGCGGCTGCAGTCACGGATGTGCATGGAGGCACGACAGTGGCGGCTTTTCACGGGGACAATACCTGCTGTGACTTCCATCCACGGCTCGCCGGCGACCCACACCTACTACACTTCGCCAGTTGTCGGTGCCGAACACACTTCTGTCACCGGTGCACCAGCTGGTGTCAGTTCTGTTCACGACTCGTCCACGGCCGTCACTAATGTGCATGCGGCTCCAGCTGTAGCGACACCGGCCATCGGTACGCTACACAGCTCTGTTGAAGGTGCGCCGCAGACAGCAGGCAGTGTCCACGCTTCGCCAACTGCAGCTACCACAGTGCCTGGCGTGTCGTCTGTGACGGCAGTGCAGAGCTCTCCAGGCGATGCTTCTAAGGGCACGACTACTGCGACATATCCAGCGCCTACAGTGCCAGCGTACCAAGGTCCCTCCACATACCCAGTGTACTACAACCCCCAGCCTACTTACAATCCGTACTACCAACCCTTTCCCTTTGCCAGTGGTGGTGACTCATCTGCTTCGAAGACGACACCGCAGTCACCGTACGTCCACAGTGTGTATCTACCTGCCCAGGCTGACTCGGGATACTATCAACCTTCACCTTACTTCGGTTATGTGCCAGGATTTGGAAGGCCCTCGGCTTACCCGACAGCTCCAGTGTTCCCTGCCTACCACGCATCCCCAGCTGCAGACGTTTACCAGACTGGCTCCGCCATGACACCTGCTGCGAACGGGCCGTCCTCTGCCAACACTACAATCGTCGGCAGCTACCAGGCTTCTCCTCTTGCTTCAGGCATGAACCACGGCTCCGATTCAACTACCGTAGGTGACCACGGTGCACCTGGCGTTGTAACCTCCCACACTAGTTACCAGACTGCTCCAGGCACTGTTATGGTTCACTCCAATCCGGGAGTTACTGCTGTGCACTCCGCTCCAGTCACGGGCGCTAACTCCGCTACCTACACGGCTGCTCCCGAAGCTGGTTCCTTTCACACTGGCCGTATTGCGGCTACCACTTACCAGGCGGTTGACAACACATTCCCTAGTATTTACCAAGCTCCGACTGTGACCACCTTTCACAATGACCCTGCGTTCGCCTCTTACCAAGCTGTCCCCGTAGCGGCTCACATGGCAAAAGTAGACTCGTACCAGACATCTCCTGTCGGTGGCGCGGTTCACCCGTCATCCCCAGCGGTTACCTCCGTTCACGAGGGAGCCCCTGCAGCGGCCACTCTGCAGTCGGCAACGCCGACAGTTGCCAGTGTTCACCCAGCCATTCCAGCCGGAACTGCCGTTCATGAGGGCGCTCCTGCAGTGGCCACACTAAACTCAGCAGCGCCGGCTGTTGCCAGTGTTCACTCAGCCATTCCAGCCGGTGCTGCCGTTCACGATGGCACTCCTGCAGTGGCCACACTAAACTCAGCAACGCCGGCTGTTGCCGCTGTTCACCAAGCCATTCCAGCCGGTACTGCCGTTCATGAGGGCGCCCCTGCAGTGGCCACACTAAACTCAGCAACGCCGGCTGTTGCCAGTGTTCACTCAGCCATTTCAGCCGGAACTGCCGTTCACGACGGCGCTCCTGCAGTGACCACATTAAACTCAGCAACACCGGCTGTTGCCAGTGTTCACTCAGCCATTCCAGCCGGAACTGCCGTTCACGAGGGCGCCCCTGCCGTGGCCGCACTGCACTCAGCGACGCAGGCTTTTGCCGCTGTTCACCCAGCCATTCCAGTCGGGGCTGCCATTCATGAAACTGGCCCTGCAGTGGCTAGTCTGCACGCCGCTTCACCAGCAGTGACGACAACACTCCATGAAGCCGCACCGGCTGTTGCGACGGTACACGGTGCTGCACCAGCCGTGACCACAACCGGTGTTCATGAGCTTGCTCCAGCTTTGGCGGGTGTCCATGCCGCGCCAGCTGCGTCGGTTTCACCAGGTGGTGTGACAGGTATCGGCGCACATCACCTTGTCCCAGGTGTGGCCACTGTTCACGGTGCACACAGTGGACTAGCAGTGCCTGCGGCTGTCCACGCTGCTCCTCATGTGGCCACGACGTACGGAGCTGACCAGACGTTGTCGGCCGTCCACCCCGGCTACCCCTTCCCCACAGGGTACGGCGTTGGACCTGCCTTCGACTTCGCTCCCGCGTATGGTTACGGCGTGCAAGACCTCGGTTATGGCGTGGCTCCCTTCGACGCTGAGCTTAGCTACGCATTCCCGCATTATGGGCTCAACTACGCCTACGGCCTCGGTCCCATCGACTACAACGCACTCTACCTCCGTCGTAGGAAGAAATGTAAGTAGTAAAAAAGGTTATAGTTAGAATTATATTCCTGCCTTTGACGGTTCAGATATCGATGCGTAATACTCAAGTGTTGTTAAGGAATGCACAGGTGTACATCACTGTAAAATCGGCAGTTTCATTCCAAGAGCAACTGCGAGCTATTTAAAAGTCTAATTTCGGGTTCAAGCTCTAACGATGCGCGGGGCTGATGTACCTGCGTGGCACATGATGCAAAATAACTGTTGCTGATCAGCAGAAAGAACGCCCAAGCAGCTGAAGGGTGTCTCGCAACGCATGCTTAATAGCTGTCTGCTGATACGCAAGCTTGCTGATACGCAAGCAACGCAAGCTGTCTGCTGATATTACGCACGCGTGGTGAGAAGCACCGCCGGGGTCACACCTGGAACAAGCCGAATGGAAATTTTCAGTATTCGTACCACCAAGTTGCGTTTAGCCTTCCGCTGAGTCTTACGCATGCAGCAAGGCGTAGTGTGAAAGCAGAAACTCAGCAGTGTCGTGTCGTTCATAATATCTGTCTCTTGTGTATTTGTTAGAAGTACCCTGATTCACCTATACGGTATGGTGATCAATCACCAGCTCGCCCGGCTTTCAGCATTATTAAACTCAGCAGGAGCGCTAGTGCTCGTGCTCCACAACGCTCATGCCAGCAGCTGTAGGTGAAAGGCTGCCTTGGCCCTGACACCAGAGCTAATGGATGCGGAGGTGTTGACACGTCCACTTTGTATGGTTGTTTTTGCATTGTAGGGAACGCCTAGAAACCTTCGAAATAAATCGCGACAGTCGCACAGACGCCAGCGATGTCATGAGAGCATGGAGGCGAAACCGGGGCAGAAACGGTGCAGATGCGCCTCAAGCGTCGATATGATTACTGATACCGTATTAATATTGATAAGCAGCTTTCATAAGTATGTTTACAGCCATGATGGGTTTTTCCCTTGTTGTTTTGACAAGTCCAAGGTGTTCTAGGAAAGTGCTTGTTGTCAACAAAAGTCTGTGTATCTTGGAAGCACCATAGTGGCTAAAGCTGCCTTTTCTGCCATTTTAACAAGCAACGTAAAATGACGCTCAACTGCATAATTCAGGTTATTGCGTCTCCTGATGCTTCAGTTGAATTCGATCCATCCCAATTCAATGCTTTGCCTATCTTTCAATGAAAAAATGGCGCAATGACAAAAAGCTACTGCCGTGAGGAGATTGAGGAAGTGAGAGCTGCCTTGGACTGAAGAACAACACCGTGCTTAGAGCGAAAAAAGAAAGTGCAAAATAAAAACAAGGAAGCCTTTGTGTGATACTGTTTGAACGAGATCGAACTAATTATGTGAGAAAATTACAAAGTATGCGCAAAATTGTAAATACTTTCTTAAAACGCCGCTCCCCTTCCTTTCCCTTTTTAAATTTTCTTTTTACAGAAACCAAAAATGACATCTTTCATCGAAGCCATCCAGATCACCCTGCATTGCACCGCACAACCTTCTACCGAGTGGAAGTACCGGTTCCGAGCCAAAACACATCGAAAAGATCAGCGCATACTGCTAATAGCGGTTAAATAAATTTTTACAAAGCGTGTTAAGGCTATTCATTTTTCAGTAAGGTTCACTAAAGCAAATTGAAACACCCCTTCGATTTGCGACGCTACCTGAGATATCCAAACAAGGTCAGGAGCCAGGGGCTGTTCGGCTGCACCGTACTTGAGGGAAAAGGGAAAAGATTAGTTAAGAAAAGTTACGGTAAACAATATCGTTGCTAATGCTCCACTGCCTTCGATGCATCGAAAACACGCATGTAGCTGGACTGAAGCCATTTATTCCACTGCCCAGCTGACTTCTCGCCCGGAGGCTTCGTCTGGGAGGGAAGCGATGTTGCGATGCATCAAAGGTATACTGGAACAGCAGCAGCAGCAGCGACAATATATGGGAGGAGCCACGAAGAAGAAAGCTATCCGTACTGTATACAGGTGAACATTTGACCCCATCTGCACGCCCCGTAACAAAGTGGAACACATTTTCAGAAGAGTGTTCTGTAGTAGTCACAAAGGGGCGTACAGTTAAGACGCCTTCAAGAGGTGCGATATGATTCCTGCCGCTTTGTGCATAATAAAATCTACAGGCCGAGCGTGGACGACCGGGGCATTCGCACCCGCTGTTTGTTGTATAAGGCAGTTTCCGGGTGCTCAGCTCCAGGAAACAAGGTTTTCTTACCACTACATGAACGAAATGGGTAGGGTCGTGTCGAGGCCCGATTCAATAGCTCACTGGATATGGAGTTTCTCTGCGGAGCTGGAAGTCACGACCGAAGCTGCCGCATTCTGGTGGGACCAACTGCAAAAACATGCGCGTATACATTTAGTAAAATAGATGTACGCCAACGAAATTCATATGATCGAAATTAATTCGGAAGCTCTCATTGCAGCTTATCTCGTAAAGGCGATGACGGTTTTTCCTCTTCACCCATCCCCCAGTGTAGGGTAGCCAACCGGACCCCCGACTGGTTAACATCCCTGCCTTCCCTTCTTTATTTCTCTCTCTCTCTCCCTTTCTCTTGACACATAAAACGTGAGAATCGAATTCACGTTAAATCACCAAAGCGCTTCTTCGCAGTTTTTCCGTGTTTAAACGTATATAAATTTAACCTGATATACGCTCGTCTTCAAAGTTCGCGTTTCGCTTGCTGTTTAGGATAAATGGTTACAACGATTACTTTCAGTGCACTGAAGTGTGGATTCGATCTGCAGTCACGGCACGCTCAATAGAATGGGTGACGGTATAGAGAGCCTTAGACTTAGATGCTTGTCTAAGAAGTCCAGGAGGTCAATATTTGTGCGCAGCGTTTTTCAACGTGGTGGAACACTTGTCCGTTTGTGCAGCTGTGACGTAAAAGGCATTGAGATTGAATAAAACAAATGTGGTTCGTTCAGGGAAAGGACGCTATTTTCTGCGCCCCTGTCGAGAGCATGGCTCGGCGCCCTTGGGAGTAGGGGAAAGGGAATGAAAGCTTGGAAAGGAGAGGAACGCCGTAGCGGAGGGCCCAGAAGATTTGGTCATCTGGGGCTTTTTAACATGCACTGACAGCACGCAGTAGGCGGGTCTCTAGTGTTCTCGTTTCCATCGAAAATGCGACAGCTGCGGCCGGGTTTGAGCCCGCTTATTTCGAGTCTGCAGTCAAGTACCATAACCGTATACTGGACAACCGCGGTAGACCTTAAATCAACGAGGCGCGTACTCTTGCATGTGGTCTATCGTAGACTTACCTGCATGTGGTGGGCAATAATATTCCGTTGCCATGCAATGGCTACTTGGTGAACATAGTTGGTCCGTTGGCCCGTGCCTGTTTGGAATAGATAATGCACATGTGTGAAAGCTCTTTCGCCCCGATTATCAAAATATGTCGCTAGCTCAAGCCTCTGCCTGCAAGGTGAACCTTTGTCAGAACACGGTACGCTCTAGAAGCGAGTAATGATGATCAGGGAAATATAGGCAAAAGAAAAATAACACCTCGGTTATTTTCCGACGTTTTCATAATTGTTCTCGTGTTTGTACAACGCCGTTAGCGACGATTGTGGTGTCTTCATTCAGTTCCTGCATCAACGTTTTGACCCCCGTTTAAGCGTTGATACGGGGATTGAATGGGCGTTCTCATTCCCGCGTTGTTTCAGACTTATCAGTAATGGTAAGAATACAGGGATGATATGCTGACTCTATCAAGAACACCTTCAGTGTCCAGCACTTAAAACCTGATAGTAAGTTTTACTGGCATTGTATAGCAAACGTGAAGCCCATACGAAATTAACCGTTAGTACGGGTGTTCGGGTTATAAACCGTACGTGCAGCCGCAAGAATAAGCGGAGTAAGTGCGATACACGTAACGAAAGCATGACGTGGTAGTGAATGCAGGTCCACGAAGGAAATAAAGAAACCCGGCAGATTTGTGCGACCTTGCAGAACTGCAAAGCGGATTCTAGGGCAACAGGATTTCGAGGCTAGTTTCGCCACGAAAAGAAATGGCCTTGCACTTGCCTCCGTTCGTGCGCTGAACGCTAGCGACAGCTTCTAATCGCCGTAACGAACTGCAAAAGCCATGAACCAAATGTGCTTAAAATAATCCACCATAAGGATAGGACGTCTCTCGAGCTAGCGTTCAATTATTAAAGAAAGAAAAATACTGAGACATTCTCTTACTGCAGCAGTCGTTATTGAAACGGTGACTTGGAGACGTTACGCGAAATCTGTAATACACACGCTTATAGGCTGATTTCTAGGTTTCTACAGAATGTGATCCGCAGCGCAAATTAAAACAGATTTTTTAAAATTCTCGTATACTTAGGAATTCGGAAACGGCAAATGTTTCAGTCTCCGGGAATTGAGAAAACACTGTGATAAGTGCTAGCAATATTCGACGGCTCAACCAGATCACCGACGGTACTGAAATATTGCTAACATATTGCTCATAATGTCAGCTTTTTTCCCGCCGAGTTATAGCGGAACTGATCAACGTTTTTTTTTTTCGCGTTTCACTGCTCCTGTTCTCTACCGAAAGGTCTATAACTAATGCGGCATCATATCAATTGGCTATGGCCATAGAAAATGGTCGCCGATGATGGCTATGGAACCTCACAGATTGTTCATGTCTTGTACAGTGAAATGTGAGCACACAATAAGTACCATAATTAATTATCACTTATATAACTAGTATACATTGCAGATTTATCTTAATGGTACATTAAAGTCTGTCTACTTGTATACAGAGAATGTTTGGGGTGAACGCCATTCATTGGGATTAGCGGAAGTTTTGGCGCTAAATTCATTATATTTACACCACCATTACCTTTTGCCTGCTGCCGATTTTTCGTGCTTCTTCCACAAGGACATGTAACGCAGTGATTAGCCGAAATTTGGGGCCCTTTTCCTACACAAAGAATTTTTTTTCTTTGCAACCTTAATGCACTGATAGAAATCATGTGGTTCATCGTAAGTGCGCATGCTGGTTTACTATACCGTATTCAAGCAGTGAACGATTGGGCTTGTTGCTTAAGTATAACTTTTAAGTTTCAATTGGCAGCGCAATAAATTGTTGGACGTACTCGTAATGTGAGCATAATTTATGTTTGCATGATTGGTATGCGGACAGAATAGTCTTTTGCAACTACAACGTTGCAAGCAAGCAAATGCGTTCCCGACTTACCACTTCACCCGAACAGCGGAAGCTGTTCGCACTTCATTTGTCTTGTTCGCGCTTCACCCGCTTATGAATGTCAGTGCTGAATGAATGAAACACGCTACCCGAAGTGAGCTGCTCTCAATGCTTTCTTCGTCCATTGCTTTGCGCTGGGCACACCGAGCTAATTCCTTGTGGTATTCAAGGAAAGAAGCGAGGGACTCTTCGAAGCGTTGTAATTCAGTTCGGTCCCTCTGCGATCACCCAGTTCACCCCAGTAGCACAAAATGCGCCAGCCACCACGCGGCACGAGCATCCCGTGTCGACCGCTGAGCACCGTATACAAAGTCTTGTCTTTTATGAAATGGAACAGGCGAGCGCGTGGCATGCGTTCGGCGACTGCTGCAATTAAGTGACGTCAAAAGCGTGCGTCTTTTAGTTTGTTTCCACTGGCTGGCTCAGCATGCAGTCACAGCAGACCAGAGGGTGCACGCTGGCATGTTCCCTTTTATAAAGGACAGCACTGTACGTAGTACGGAGCGCCTTAAACTGCGAAGTCATTTTAGTACGCTGTGCGGCAATAATACGCATGTCCGCAAGCACGTGGGTGGTATCCCCGTGAGTTATGAAAGGAGTTCTTTACTGTTAAAAGGAAGAGTAAGAAAAGGAAGCCGGCATAATTCATGGCTTCAGCGTTACAGGCTACCTCACGTGTGTTTTACGTCGTGATACGAATTACGTTCGAAGAGTTCATTAAAGAGCTGATTTACAACACTCTGTACGCGTAATTAATGATGCCACTGTGGAAAGAAAGTTCAAGGGCATGAAGTAACGGCGCTTTAGATTCTGCATCTAGCCGCGGCATTTCAATTTGTGGAGCTACCACGCATGAGCTCGGTCATGGCCTTGGGTCAGAGTAGCTTCAATACAGTTCCGAAGAAAAAGTACGATTCATGCATTGCGTGTCCACTGTTATAAGTAATCGACAACTAGATCCTGATTCGCCGACACGTACGTGTAAAGGTTTATTCTGAAACTGGGTCGTACGCGTCTGCGACGCAGCCGCATCGCCACCTTCTGTGGCTAGTTGAATAACTCTACCTTAAGGTTTCTATGCAGGAGTTCCGAAGAATACAGATGTGATTAAGCATGTCGTTTGCACAAAGGTCTAGAAGTTGAACTCGAGGGCAAATAATGTATTACCTGTGTGAGCGTTAACGGTGCTTCATAATGATTCGAAACACGTCTCGTGTATAGAGATGACAAGTTACTATGTACGTTGAAATATAGCTTGCGAAAGCAGCCGTCTCGTCAATCTGTGTGTGCTGTCTCAAACTCAGCAATGCCAAATTTTATTTGTGCATATCATTAGTAGTGAGGGGTTGGGCGTAGCTTTTGAGCGATTCAATTAGCATTGCTGGGTTGTCCGGTTTACGTTCCTCATTTCAGGAGAAAAACCGTGGCTTACTCGGGCTTTCCACAATAAGTTTGCCTAGCGCCGATTGCATGTCGCACCTTGATGGTAGCAGTACCTCTACTTGGAACAATGATACTTGGGTATACTGCTTGGAAGCTGTCAGATATCCTTTAGAATGCGAGTGCATCTAATTCCTCAAATGTAATGAATGCCGAACGTGCAGAAGGAAAGAGGCACTACACATCAAACCTGCCAGACCTTTCACAGCACGGCCGCATTTACAAGCGGCGATGTTCAAACGACCTGCCAAACTCGACTTATAATTTTCGTCAAGGCACTCACTTGGGCTAGTTGGTTTTGCACTCACTTTTCATCATAGGCTAAAATATGTGTTCTTGTTTGCTTGAAAGCAAGCCATACGGCCATCTTCCTACCTCTCTTTGTTACTCCAGCAGTTTCAGTTCATTCGATCGCTTCCCAGTTCCCAACCACGATCAAATTGGCCTTGGGTCCCATTTCATCTCCACTGTGGACATGAAACCGGACTTTGTGTGAATTTCTTAAGTCACTGCGCAGTGACTCATGTTCTCACAGCGAATTGGGGAAAGTTTGCATTAGTGAACCTCAAAGACCTTCCAAGAAACCGTGACAGACGTTTTTAATGACGACATTGTAGCATTCTGAAAGAAGTTACTCTTAAATGCTCTAGCGGAGAACACCGCAAGCGAACTCAGTATAAAGAGCGCGGTAGCGTAGGCATGCCTTTGCTGCGACGTTTCGCGGGCAAAACCACGTGTATCTCACAAATCAGGAAACGTATGTAGTGCAGGCGCCCGTTAAAGAGGAGGCCAAGCACGTCCACAAACGGAACAGAACTGCGCCAGAAGAGGTCGCCCTGGAGACCTCTCGGTGACGCAATACAAGGAGCAGCTAAGTCCTGCATAATAAAAGCGGTGCTTTGGAACATCGTGCACGGCCGAGAAGTCTGGATGCCTCCGTTACGTTTCCCTGACTCCCGGTGAAATATGCGTACTCTTGCGGTGAAGATATGCTTATGTTCTGCCGCAATACCGCGTACACGTGCTCCGTCAAGTGTTGCATAGCATCGAAAGTGCCCCCATTTTCAAAGTTACCCAGGTTAATTGAAGTTGACGTTATTTCCCGAGCGACTGTCTTTAATTGCGTAGATCACAGCAGTGGGACGTGCTGAAATTCCTCCATAGCTCCAGGGTACTTTGCTGATGGTTCCTTCGTCGGTACCAGACATAAATTAAGCGTGCATAAATGGTAATGGACATGTCGATCAAATTCAGTTTAGACAAAATAGGCATTGCAGGAATATTTTCCCAGCAAGATAGACTTCCCTCAGACAGAACAAACTGAAAATAAGTTAATAACATCGGTGTAAAAAGTGTGACGCCTTATAAACCATACTTGCAGGACTGCAACGTCTACACTTCTGTAAATTCTAACTAGCATTCACGAAACTCGCACAGTCAGGTTTCGGTGAGAGAAGCAGTTACGTTGACTCTTGCAAGAAATTTTACTGGGACTTCACGGCTTACACCGTGAAGGTGCTATGCTGGACGTGCTTTCACTGACGGAACAGATCTGCGTGTTTTTTGAAGATTGCCGCATTTTTTTCAAGTAATTACAGCAACGCTTTGAGAGAGGTCGTAGTGTAATGCAGCCACGTTACGTGTCTAACGTCACCCCTGCGGGCAATGAAGAAATTTCTGCCTGTTTCAGTCATCAGTCGGAGGCAATGCTTTCAACTAAGTGGAAACGTAGAGGGAAATTCCAAGTGATTAAAGAAGGATGTCGCAGCGTTCCTGTTGGGACAGTGAAGTGCTACCATTTCTCCCTGGAGTAGAAATCCTGGCTATTGCGTAGCGACGTTGAAAACTTCATTCAACTAGCCGTCAGTTTGATGAAAAACGAGGGAATGAAGTAACCAAGCTTTGCCGCAATGGTACAAATGGTCGCATATTTGCTTTGGCGAAAAGCGACACTTTCCGTGCACAAAGCTCCTCGTCTGCCACGTAGGCAAGGTGCTCTTGATGTCAACGCAAAGCTTTGCCTCAAACCACATTTTCGAGTCCGTCCCCCCTTAAAGAAAAAAATGACGCTCAAAAAAAGTTCGCTCAGTTGTGGAATGAAGTCCGCGCCCACAAACTGCTTCACCGCTTTCAGAAGCAAACTAATTCGAATTAAAAGGTTTTAGCTTATTTGTCAGTGACGGTTTCTTACATAAGGTTTGCCGATTCTAAGAGGACTCGATGTTTTACGATTCGCATTGGCCCTGGCCTGTGTGTTGCTTGCGTGCGTAATATCTCAATATACTTGAATATACTTATAGGCACGTAGATCTGCTTTTCTTTCTTTGTTTTTTTTTTTGTTTTGGAAGCGTGCCAATTTGTTGTTCACTTTTTGACATTCACATAAGCGAGAGTGCGCGACATGTCCAACTTGTGGATGGTAGAAGTTCTTTCTTGTTTTCATACCGAATTCTTACCACGGACTAGCAAAGGAATAAAAAATACATAAAGACTGCTTGATCGAAAATATTTGGGCTCCTCGGTCGTCCTATGCTTGAGAAAAATACGGCGTATCAGCAACGTATTGATTGCTTCCACGTAATAATATATCGCTGACGCTGACCTATAAAAAATGAGGCACAAATAGCTGCTTGAAACCCTCCAATGGAAAACACTCGGTGCGGACACCATAAACAAGTGAAGATGATAAATTACGTCCTCTAAGGCATTTAGTCCTTGTCACGCCTGTGAGTGCGCATTACTCCTTGTTGATGACAGCTGCTGTTTCCTTGACATTGAAGCACCTGTGGTGCCTGCCGTAAAAATAAATTTCTTGAGCAACAAAAGAAAAAAGAAGAAAAAGTAGAAGATACCTAATAATGGTGCCCGGATAACAACTACAAATAATCCTTTTATTCTACGCATGCCCAAGAGCCTGCCTATGTTATCTTTTCCAAAACATAGATAATGCCCAATTTTTTCCATTCCTTTTCCATTCCTTTTAGGAGAGCTTTTCTCCGCCACTTTACGTACGGAATGCCCATTATTTTTTCTTTCAATTGTTATGCCATCCGTGGACGGGTTCCGAGGCGCCGTTAATGCCGATGGAATATCCTTTTGTCTAGAAAAAAAAAAGAAAGAAGAGGGTGAATAAGAAAGCTTCGATCGTGCGGAGTCGCCAGGGGAATAGGCTATTTCTTGCCAAGGTCGATCCCGAACTCGCTTTGTGAGTGAAATCTCTAAATCGACGCACTGGCGGGTTCGTAAAGCGGCCGGCGAAATCGTCTCCCACAAATCCTTTGCCGCTGATTTATTCGCCGCACGCGCACGACCGTAGCAGATTCAAGCAACAACCGAGTAAAAAAAAAGAAGCACAAAACTGCGGCGCCATATGCCCCAGATGTAACAATAAAAGAAGTCAAGAGATCAAGGGGAAAAGGAAAGAAAGAGAGGAACAGTTGAAATATCTTGATGTTGGCAGTGGGAATGAAGTGATGGAAATGGCGGGGTTTTCGAGATTACCATAATTTAGCGGCGAGGTTAGACGATCATTTCATTTGACCGATTATTAGATTTGCAAGTGTCCTTCCTTTGAAAGTTTTAAATGGTTATAGCAGTGCAAATTAGTGAAAGGAGATACCGTCTCTCAGGCGATATGCGTGCTTTGGGTTGGGGCAGTTCACACGTTGCGATAACCTCGTTTATTTGAGGAGGTATTGAGAGCAGTTATGGTTAGCTTTCACCTTCAGAAGCGTCGTAAAACGCACCATACTGGAAGCTGAGAGCCCCCTTGTGGTTTGTACATATACAGTGGACTATGAGACAGACAGACAGACAGACAGACAGACAGACAGACAGACAGACAGACAGACAGACAGACGACAGACAGACAGACAGACAGACAGACAGACAGACAGACAGATAGATAGATACCATGTAAGGTATACTGGATAGGTTCAGCTAACGAAGCGCAGCGCTCCGAAATAAAACAAGAAGTTACAAAAGCTTGTGCTATAATTCTGTGTGACTGCGCATTTCGTTTTCTCATGACTCGCACGACAATTCGCACGCTGTAGTTAGACACTTTGTCTCGTCTGCGGCATGCAGCACATCACCCTACATGTATTTCTTCCGATTAAAAATTTCTGTTTCGGACCGCACCTGTTTTTTGTAACACGCAGCATTTTTTTTAGGCATATCTGAAACGTGCGCTAAACGTAAGCACTTGAGACAGGTAGAAAACCTCTCGAAAAGCACGATACATGGTTTCGCGGTAAATATTACTACCTCGTCTACGTCTCAGTAAGATTGAACGGTTGATGAAGAAGAGGAAGAAGTTTCAGGTGAACGTCTGCGACGCATCGTTGTTTCCAAGGCCAGAACTTCCCAACCCAAACGACGACTTCAACGATTCGGACGATCCTCGAAGACTTCGGGCATGCGTCTTTATGGAGCAGAGCGACGGCTGTAACTCTGTTCTAGCCACCGTCACGCTGTGCTTGGTAAGACCCCCGATGCGCTCAGGTTAAAGTAGACTACGCTGCCTCTAACGCGCAGTGAATACGTAACGCGTAAGTCTAGTTTCGGTACAATGCTAATAGTTACGGAGTTTTATGGGAACATGGAGATAAGAAGGCGCCAGCAGACGATTAAAACGTCTTTTCTGTGTTCCTACCTGCATTGTAAATATGTACCTGTGTGAAAGTAAGGAAGCGTCACTGACAGTAACAGGATTTGCCAAGACAAACTTGTTAAGCGTTTAGCTTCTTCACCTACCAGCTAACTCGGTCATCTCTACTGATGTCCTTGTCCGTGTTACCTACAGAACACGGCCTTTCAAGCACTTACATTTCGTTATATCTGTTACCAGATGGTGTACCATTTGTAAAGTCAAGTATCATGTTTTTGAATAAAAGCTGTCATAGTTTGGTGGTTTTGTCATTGATCTGGTTATCTAAGAGATCACTACTTCGCTATCGCTTCTTGATCTTCATTTGATCACGCAGTTTTATCATTGGATGGTGATTGGAGTCATCATGGGGTTCGTGTTCACTCTCGCCTTGGAGCCGGAAAAGATAGGTGAGCTAAAGAAAGTGAGCTGACAAGTAGATTAAAGATTGTACAGTGCAATCATTAACAGATCAGGTTTAGTTAGTAGACTTATACTAAGCTGAGCTCCTGCTGCTTATAGCTTACCGGTGTTCAACGCTATATAGGCTATCGAGCTTGCGACTAACTTTTTACGGAAGAGTCGCCCAAACACTTGTGCCGAAACATGTGCCTGATATGTTGCAGAAAAAGAAGACTATTTTGTCTTGATCCTCGGTAAGTAAGAAGATCTAGAGCAGTACCTCACAGCGCTGCTGTTACGCACGAAGTTTTCGTCACTCGACGACTTTCTCAATAAGTACATAAAACTCTGGACACGAACTTGGAATAGTTTGATGGGAAGATTTAACAAAAAACAAACAAAAAAAGAAAACAAGGATCGTGTACTTCGGTGAACCTGCGCACTATCGCATGTGGTTCAGCTGTCACGATACGAGATCGCCGGTCATATTACCGGATGCGGTGGTTGGATTATAATGGCTATTAAGTGCAGGAATGCCTCTGTACCTAATTATTGGTGCATGTTAAGGACATTGACTCCAGCGCATTTTGTCTATAGACTCCAGGTCTGCTTTGAACGTTAAATCACATCATTAAATGTGCTACTCTAAGCCAGCGTCTCTGTGCACTGTAGATATTTATTTAATAGGCGTTGTTTACGCAGGGAATGTCCGCAGAGCAGAACACTTCAAAGGCTGTAAGTACGGAATGAACGTTTTACCTCGCTGGAAAAGATTTTCTTCTCATTTTAAACGTGCCTGGAGACTAGTACTTTTTATCCTTTCGCAGTCTTGTGGGGCATAGCAGTACTAGGCCTTTCGATTCAAGCAGTCAATGTTGCTGCCACCCTCAAAGTGTTCCGAGCTGTGCACCACGTGAGTTCTACCGATAACAACGGCGTCTGTTACTACACAATACCTTGGCATGATTGAGAGTAGGGCACAGCGAATAAATTATATGTACGCTTACATCAGTTCCTTGAAGTCGTACATCGCTTTACGTGCCATCTCTGGTTTGTCAATCAAGGTGCATCCACTACAACGCCCTCTTAAAAAAAGCCCGCTCGCTCGCTCACTCACTCACTCACTCACTCACTCACTCACTCACTCACTCACTCACTCACTCACTCACTCACTCACTCACTCACTCACTCACTCACTCACTCACTCACTCACTCACTCACTCACTCACTCACTCACTCACTCACTCACTCACTCACTCACTCACTCACTCACTCACTCACTCACTCACTCACTCACTCACTCACTCACTCACTCACTCACTCACTCACTCACTCACTCACTCACTCACTCACTCACTCACTCACTCACTCACTCACTCACTCACTCACTCACTCACTCACTCACTCACTCACTCACTCACTCACTCACTCACTCACTCACTCACTCACTCACTCACTCACTCACTCACTCACTCACTCACTCACTCACTCACTCACTCACTCACTCAAGGCTAGGGTCGGGCTAAAACTACAGTATCTGTGTCCCTGCTCGTCCTCCGCGTTTCGGATAACACCTTCGACTTCTGCAGGCGTGGATGAAGGCAGGATCTGCCTAAGAGTGACGGTGTAAGAATGGTTTAGTAACACCACGCCATGTCCCGCACCTCTACCTGTCGCAGAATGTACCCAGGAGCATGAGCAGCGGCGCTGTCCTCCTGGCCACATGCAACGCCATGGAGGCCATCTTTGGGCTGGCGTTTGTATTCATACCGCCCTTCTTACCCAAATCGGCAAGTGGCATTAAGGATATTTCTTTGTCGGGCTGTCGCAGAAGCAAAACACACGATTACTTGGCGTAAATAAGTGGGCTTTTTAACCTCTGCCGTCCATGTCCTGGCAATTCTCGTAATTAAATCTTGAAGATAATTGTGTGGTTTGCCCGAACAACGATAGATTAATTGTGACAGCAATGTTTCAGCTGGCGCGCAAGATCGTGCGTCGGTGTTTCACCAACACGTAGGAGGCGACAAGGTGGCATTACGCAAAGCATGGGCACTACTGTAGCATGGAGAAACTGCCGCTGCAGTAAGAGCGAAGGGCTAGGGGAAAACCGGGAACAGCACCGGAGACATTATCAGGCTTCTCGCAACGCTTGCGTGAAGCGCGCCATTAGCAGCGTTGAAGGCATCTGATCTTAATGGCGCATTAGACGAGACGGGAGGAATGATGATGACGATGATGATAATTGTGATTCGCTTAAGGAAAGGACGCTAATTTCTGCAGCCCATGTAGGGAGTACGGCTAAGCATCCGTGGAGGTAAGGGAAAGGCTGGGAAAGGGATAGAAGGAGATAAAAGCCGTAGTGGAGGGCTCCGGAAATTTCGACCACATGGCGTTCTTTAACGTGCACTGACATCGCACAGCTCACGGGCCTCTGGCATTTTCTCCTCCATCAAAAATGCGACCGCCGCGGCCGCGATCGAACCCGCGTTTCTTCAATAATAATAATAATAATAATAATAATAATAATAATAATAATAATAATAATAATAATAATAATAATAATAATAATAATAATAATAATAAACGTCGATGTAAACATAGGGGAGGACAACATCTACTTTGAGAACAGTCACCTCTGTGTTCATGACTTATATAACCAAATATTTGACTTCCATTTATGGCTAGACAAACGGCTGTGAAGGCTCATGTGTGCGTGTACCAACCTTTCGCTTTCTTTATAGGTAAGATTTCCCAAGCTGATCTGGATCTCGAAGCTTTTGATTTCCGTGAGTATTGCCTTCTGCAGTGGTTGCATTTAGGCTGAATATAGTAGGCTGACATGCGGCAACGCATTCTAGGGCGTACGACCAATTTGTACTGACCATCCATAGTTGACTTTACTTAATATATGAACTGTAATGCTTTACACATCCAGTCAGAAAGTGCCATTAAATTCACATCTCACGCGCGTATTTTCTTTTTGTTTTTATATCGCAGACACCGCTTGCAATCAACGTACTTTACTACGCTAATTCGAAGACAGAAGAAATGGTAAGCGAGGAAACTGCGATATTGCGCTGATCACACTTTTTTTTTGTTCCTGCTGATGGCTTCTATGTTACTGTTGCTCTTGTAGTGTCCTGGAACGAGGACTACGCAGTTTTTTAAAACACGTTATTTGTGGCTATATTGATGGACCGACCGAGTCAAATAACTCAACAGGAAGGTTCACTAAAATGACCTTGCTCGTGCAAGATGATCTGCCTTGTTTCGCGAGTGCTCTTGTTCACGTCTTCGGAGGCACTCCTACTACACCCGTTCGTTCGCCTTCACGGGTGGCACAATTTTGTATGTTTCACTGGCCATGACAAATCGCAGCCGTCATTAGATTTGCGCCAGTGCATTCTTTCACAGCAAGTGCTCAATTCGCAACGCATTGGGTAGTTTTGACCACTTCTGCAAAAACAGTTTCGTCGTCGTTATAATTATCACCATCACAATCATCATCATCATATAGACAAGTCAGGATGACAACTCGAATGATTAGAGAAGAGCATGATTCCATTGTGGCGACCTCTTCGCTCTGAAAGCAGCAGGCTACAACAGGCTATTTTGGGAATATATGGTTTCTTCAGCATGACCACCGTTCGCTTGATCACGATAATTATTATTATCCTATATATAACCACTGGAAACCTATTTGAGGATCATGATGACGAGAACGACAGCTGTTCTCAGATCAGGGCCGGTTGCGATTCTGCAGTTCTCAACACCATGCCGCGGGCTGTCTAGACAGCAACAGCTCCCGAGTACGTACCATACGCTTTTAACAATTAAATGCCTAATCAACATACTACCTTGGTCTGTCCGCAGAGAGCGGAGGAGAAGGAGAGGGAACGCATACTGGCAACCGCCTTTCCCGTGGTCTACCTTCATCCGGATGACGCGACCAAAGACGCCACAGTTCTGGTTGGG
Organism: Hyalomma asiaticum; assembly: GCA_013339685.2. NCBI lineage: Eukaryota > Metazoa > Arthropoda > Arachnida > Ixodida > Ixodidae > Hyalomma > Hyalomma asiaticum. The sequence goes on along the minus strand of CM023486.1, from coordinate 81,180,908 downwards.
CTTCCGGTGAAGACCGCTCGAACGGCAGCCCTCGAGTCGACATTGCTGGAACCGACACGATACGCGCTAAACAGCGCAGCTTCGAGTGCGGGCGACGATCGGGTAGGCCAAGATGACACGGCCCCAGGGTCAAAAGCCGTGGAGAAAGCGAAGGAAAAGAAGCCCCGCCGAAAGACAACGCTCACTGCAGCGTAGTCCAGGAAGGGGCCGCGATTGTTGGGACGTTGTGCCTGCAATGTCACGTAAAGCGCGTTTAACGAATACTACGGCACCAACTTTCGGTTGGATGAATGTAACTGTGCGCCTTTTCAGAATACGCTTTTCAGTGCGCCGTTGTCAGAATATTCTGACAACGGCGCACTATCACTAACAGCCGGATACCATCAACGGCAACAAGTTGGAACCTGCCACGTGCCTGAACCCTTCCATTCGCGTGCAGTTTTGGCAGGCTTCAAAAAATGTCTACGCTAGCAGAACAATTCTCCACACTAAAATAAGAAAAAAAGAAACCCCGTCTAAATTAAACTCTAGGTTGGCTCATTTTAATGAAACATCATTACACAATTATCTAACGAAAACGCTAATTTTCAATGCTTTTGTGCGACCGAAAGACGCTCTACTTTGGTTTGCTTCACTGACTGTTTTTTGCCAGTTGATTGCTCATTTAGACAATATTTATTGAACTGCAAAGGATCACTTGGTTGCGCAGCTCAAAATAACCGCAACTCACAGACTACGCAGGGAAGTGAATATAGCAATGACCAAGCAAGATTAAGGGTACTTCCCAGAAAATCTGTTTTTAAAAAAAATATACACTAAAGCCGGGAGCTACGACGGAAGTATGATAAGCGAACTTAACCTCAAATAAAGCGGATTCCACGGGACAAAAATAACGTTCCCCGTTTTTGACACTAACGTCAAACCCACCACAATGACTTGGAGGCAAATAATTTTGACTGTTCCTGGAATTTCTCCGAAACCGCTCGATCATATTTCGCAAGCAGTGCACAGTTACGACACTCGACCCTAGATTGCCTAAAAGACGTGGTTATTCTACGCAGCAGCAACACACCTGCAGAGATATACTATACACAAAAGCGGGTAAAATGACAATAGGGACATTTATGCGGTATCACCAAACTATATAACATGAACGAAGCGACGAGAGCATCTTTCATTGCCGTGTATTCTTTTGTTCTCCTCCATATTCTTTCTGGTCGCAAGGGGACGAGATGGCTTGCTTTGAGACTGTGGTCCATTTCTGTGGCGGAAACGGATTTCCTGCCCGCGGAATGCAGACAGGTGTGCATTAATATCGTTCAGTGAGACGGTGTCCGCTGGACACAGTCCGACCCCACCCAGGTTGGATTCACGGAGTCCTGCAGTGTTTTGCTTTAGTTATACGTTTTGATCCTTTTCCCTACGCGCAACCACTGCGCCACAGTCTGCATGATTGAGGATGCTGCTGCGAGGCATTAGTCTGCTCAGTGTCCGTAGGCTGGCCGACGCCTGCCCCCCCCCCCCCCCCCTTCCTCACCTTTCCTTCTTTCACATTACCCACTCACTGGCCTGCAGTGGGGGGACACACGGACTGAGTTCACTACAACTCGTATCTTTTGCTCTTGCGCCGAGTCGCGCATTATTCAAGCAAGAATGTGGGTTAGGGCTGCGGACTCGTCCTCGGGGTCGGTATCGTCGCCTGTTCCCGTGGCGTGTGCCTGTGTCATTAATAAGGACGCCGGGGACAGACAGTCGTACGTACTATGAAAACATTGCTGAGCTCGTGAAGCGTAGGATTTCGTGTTTAGAGTCGATTATGAATAAAGGCCTGCTCGCGCGGGTCATCTGGTTTCTGCACGTATTTTAATGACATGCGCAGTTGTGTTTTTAACGTGCCCTCAACACTAAAATAGAAAAATAAAACTCGTTCATAACTCATTGAGCGGTGACCTTGTACGACTCGAGCGAAGCAAAAATTTTGAATTCTACGTAAGCACATGTATTCGATCTTCTGAAGTGCTTACATGCACGGAGCGGTGTCCTTAGAGGCCACGTGTTGTGCATAGCAGCATGTTCAAGCTGGCTATATGCGAGTATGCGCCACACGTTGTTTCAAATGTAGCGAAACTGTCCTGCACATTTGGCAATGGATAAAAGGCAGAGGTTCTATCATACCTTGGGAATGCCAACCTAAATCGCAACGCGTCTACTTTCTCACTGATGCTTAGTAAGTCTTGCAAACGTATTGTCTCAATTATATACTGGAGAAGTAGGACCTAGTGTATAAAGTTCAGTAATGTATAACTTAGTTCATTGGCGAATGTGTAGCAGGCCTTTGCCGTCGAGTTTCACAGAGACGTAACACGAGTCATTTTTTAATGTGTCGGTGTTAAGTTAGTATCCGTCAGGCGACGTTATGATCTATTATGTACCGGTTCCTGTATCGACTTATACCAATAAAGAAATCAACAAAAATTTTGAGAGAGAGAGAGAGTATATTTATTTCCGAAACCCTTGTCCGGGTCCGTGCTTTAAGGTGAGGCGTCAGGGGCCTCCCTCCTTATGGCGAGTATGTGGTGAAGGAGGGTTGTCCGTGAGGAGGTTGTTTCACCCAGGTTGGCAACCCAGGCCTCCCATGTAAGTATGTTAGGGGGGAAGCGAACGTCGTTGAGATGTATTGGATCTAGGGCAGTGCCAGTAGGTGAAGTCTGTATGGAGCCGCACAATTGGCAATGAGGCGTATTTGGAGTGTGTTGCATCTCGTGTATCCTAAAGTCATTCGGTATAGAGTGAGTTTGTGCATGTCTCAAGGACGCCGCTTGTTTCCTCGGAAGATTATCAGGTGGTCTGGGAAGTTCTCTTCTGGCTTTTCGGAGATCCCTCAGGCGAGTCCTTCGCTCTCGATGGCACTCTGCAAGGCCCAGTGACGGAAGGTAAACTTCTGGCCATCACTGGGAAGTAGTTGGACACCAACACCAAGGTGTTGAAGCCTCGGTGTAGATCCAAGCGTTGCCATGGGGGGAAGAATGGCCTGGCGTCCATTACAGCTTAACAGATAAGTAGGTAGGGTTTTGACGTCCGTACAAAGCCAGTTCAGCTAATATGTTAGGTGGGAGTTGAGGTATTTCTTGGCCGAATGCAAGTACGCATACTTAATGGTGAACGGCAATAGCCGTTTTACGTTAAGTACAACGGGAATAGCCGTGATGCATTAAGTACCGCGTCCTCGCAGCACATAAATGAGATGAAATTATCACTTCGGAGCAGAAGGGTCAAGAAAGTACTTCTAACACACAGAATACGTTGCGAGAAGAAATTATACGAAGCTTCTGGCAGACGCGCCTGTTTACCGCAGCGCGCACTTAGGAGGGAGTCGAGCGTGCATGCCACATACAAAACGATGGCACGCTAACACCACTGTCTGGGTCCGCCTCGTTGCTCAAGCCTACGGAAAAAGGTAAGCACCACGCAGCATGCTATGCAACGGCATGTGATAGGAATGACATTGAGGGACAGGAAGACAACAGAGTGGAACGGAGAGCAAATAGGGATCGCCGATGTTGGCATTTAGTGAAAAATATTAACTTTGGAAGACAATGGACGTAATGCGTGTAGGACAGACGGCCGGTGGTCAGCTAGAGCAAGGGAATGGGTGCGAAGCGATGCAAAACGCAGCCACAGACTACAGTAGGTTAGGACGGTTGACATTGTTGTTGTCAACCATTGTTGACATTGTTGTTTCGGCATGGGTGACTTCACGCACATTTCTTGGCCTTGCAACGGCGCGAGAGCTCACATTCCGATGATCGTGGTTTTAATTATTGTCATTTCATTAACGAATACGCGCAACGAAAGATCGTCAATCAGTGAAAGCTTGATTTGAACTTTATAAGTTTTCAACAGGAGAGAAAACAGAAAACTGAACAATCCCCTTATGGGTACAGTCAAGGGCGTAGATAATTGTTGTGTTTATAGATAAATGATCACTCGATGCTAGAGAAGGCATAAAAATAAAGTTCATCGACCTCCCTATCCAAACCAATTCGCGTCGACATGCCAGCTCGGCTAGAGCACGCGAATAAACAAGTTGATGTGTCAAATATGAATGTAACAACCGTTTTACACACAGTCGCGAACCAAGGCGATGTTTTTCGTCAGGGCTAGTTGAATATGACTGTGTCCAAGTCTGCACACAGTTCGTATACATGCTTTTCATTCGCGATCAACAAACCTTGACTTTTCTTCTTTGTCACTATAAGCTACGGCACGTCAATAACCACACGAACCCTGAGTAAGGTGAGCAACGAATTACAATACGGTGCGTACATCAGCCTTCTGCCTTCCAAGTCACTTTACATATTCAATCGAAATCGCCGCTAAGACCTTACACGGTCAGATCCGGCTGAATTGACTCAAACTTGCTTCGATGACACAGTAAGAAAGCATGAGCTACGCCAAAAACCGAACGCGATCGAAGCGAGGGGCGTTTGATCCGACTCAATAAAATCGAGAAGCTTGGTGTCGAAGGTGTCTGTATCCTGTCCTTCCCGCGAAGGTACAAGCCACGGTGCTGGCAAAGCGTTGTAGGCTGCACGTGTCGCGCCTCAGCCGGAACGTGACGTGAATACATTAACAATAGTTTCGAAGGCAGAATGAAGATTAGCGGCTATATTTTGCCCCAAGCCGGCTTATTTTATCGCTCGCTCTGCCGGTCTCAGGGGCTGAGGAATGCAGTCACTGGTAGGCGCCAAAGATGGTCACATGACAGTCTTTATGGGTATTTCAGCGCCGAGACTAACACTTCTTCAAAGGTTAAGGACGTTTCGGCTGGAGACAACCAATAAGAAGAAGAATTCGCGGATGCGTCACACTCCGCAATAGTCCTATGGTGTAATGATCTCTAATGTGAAGCTGCACCCAAGAAGCATGGGCTACTGAGAGCACATAGAATTCAAGATATGTTCCTACAGTGTAACTATAGCGTGGGACAGCTAGTCCGAGCCAACACGACGTTCAGCTATCAACTTGGTGAGCTTGACTGTAACCGAGAGGACAACGTTCACGATCCATTTTGTACACTGGAGGTAAACAATTTCCACGTACGATCACGTGTAGTAGTGTGTGCAATAGAGGCCATAAAAATGTGCACATATATGCACTGCTTGAAAAGAGCACACATTACCTTCAACTTCACGCATTAGGTCCTGTGTGATGGTTTTATTTCACAAATGCGTTCAATACTTTATAACAATGACGGGTATACGAGCAAAATACCCTGTCAGAGTTCTAAGAATGTCCAGACTGCAAGACTTATTTTCGCAAACAGGAGGCGCAACTTTCAACGAAGATGAACCACCGTCTTGCGCGAGGTTGCGAAGTTGCATTCAGTCTCGCCAACACTGGCGTACTGGTGTAAGCGTTGGTGCAGTGGTGGAGACCCACCTTCCCAAGTCTTTTGCCTTTTGTACGTAATAATAATAATAATAATAATAATAATAATAATAATAATAATAATAATAATAATAATAATAATAATAATAATAATAATAATATGCACACAAGCCAAGGGCACTGCGGCTGGAAGACAGCGCCTCTTTTGCACACCTATTTTTTTTTCTTTCCATTTTTGAGACATGGTGCGTTCAGGTCACCCTCTCTCTTCGTTTTGCGACTGTCACCCAGTTCGTAGATACGAGAATAAACCGTCGCGGTGTTTGTTATCTCGGCATGATCGTCATTCTTGCTTTATTCGAACCGGATTTACAGACTCGCTCAGTCAAGGTCGTCTGATGAAGATATGATCTGGAAAATTTCTTTGCCACTGTTATTTGACTGTACACGTTTCTTTTTTAAACGAGCAAATGTGTGTAAGTGTTCCAGATTAGAGGTCGCACCCCGTGAACCCGACGCGATAGGACACCTAGTGCTATAAAAATAGGAACCCCTTTCGTTTTTATGCATTTCTTGGTTCCTTCGTTCTTTTTCGTTCTCAGTAAGTGACGGGGTCGCATGCTGCTCTGAGTGGGCACAGAGCGACGGTATATTTACGACATTGGACAGACAATAAAATAAAGGTACCGACTTAGCAGTGCGTATTTGATTTGCAAATAGACGCAGCCCAGACGTACACCCATGATCAAGAGGGCGCAGGCTGCTTCGTTACGAACAAAGCTACCTGTATCGTATAATTAACACGTGAAATCTAGAATCGATAAGTGCACGGGAAATAACTGCAAAGCGAAATTTAAATCGCACTCCTCAACTTCACGTTATATCTAAAGAAGAGGAGGAAAAACTGTTTTATCCCGCAATGACTAACTCCTAGAACGAAATTTCGTTGATACAATCCGACTTGATACGTTTTTCCCGAGCAACACGTTTCTTAGTTTCATTTCTCCGGCTAAAACCTGATGGTCGCAATGTATTTTGGTAGGGTTGATATACGATCGCATTTTCATCTGAAATCGACCAATACTACAGACCGTTCAGAGCTCTGGCCACATGTAACATATAAGCACATATAACCACACGGTTGAATACCACATATAACCGGCCTCACTTGCAGAACAACGCGCGCTGTGTGCGCGTGGTAGCACAAAGCGCTACACAAAAGCTGCCACGAAGCGTGTTTGTCGTGTCTAGGAACGGATCGGTCCTATGGACAAATTTAAATCGGGACGTGCTGTGGCGGCAAGAAGCCGCAGGTGGAGACTTGATGAGATACCCTCCAATGACGTGCGCTCGGACAACTAGTGCCGTGCGCTATTTTCATAGTCACGAAAATAACCTGTTTACGTTCCCCAAAAACAACTTTTGAAGAAGGCCTTGATATTGAAGAGAGAGACAGAGAGAGAATCCCATTGTTCGTGTGATGTCTAGTAGTGCTGCTTCACTTAACGCGCCTGTTGTGCCAAGCAGTATCACTAGAAGCCTTGCTAGCCAGTCCTTCACCAAGTAAGTGTGTTTTCTTCTTTTTCTAGCTTGCTCTGGATAATAGCTTGCTTTGGATTATACGCTTTGTTTTCCGGTTCCGGTGAAGAGCGTATGAAGAGATTCCACTGCACATGATTTTGCATTAAAAAGAAGATAGGTATTTGCAAAAATCTTTCTCACTTATATCCTTGAAAATTGATATTTTTTTTTTCTGAGAAGCAAACTGAGTTCGGTATTCAATGTTATTCGATTGGAGTGGACATTACACCTACTGCGAGGCTGTGAGGAACACCTGGCAGAAAAGGCAAACGCACTGGCAGTTCCAACCCAGCGCTCGTCAAATGGCGGCTACGCCTGGAAGCAACGCATCCGTGGCCAGCCATGAAGCGAACCAGGTTTTCCCAATACGGCGTGCTCCAGGTCGGTGCTGTGTAGTTCTCAAATTTTTTTTTGCATGGCGCTGCGCACAACACTGAAAAAGAAAAGTAATGTCGAAAGTCTTTCGTCGTGTACAGACATCCGTGCCATCTCGATTCCCGATAGAAAGATGGGAACATTCACCACTCCCCCCCCCCGGAAAAAATATGGTGGTAGTGAACAGGGTTGCCAGGTGAAGCAGCAGATTCTGGGGTACCGACATGCTCTGTGATCGCGGGATCGCAACATGAAGCAACAGAAGCAAAAGTTTAGAGTAACAGTACGCATGCCGCCTCACTACTTATTGAAAGTCCAGAAAAGACATTCAAACATGTGTGTTCGCTTATAATTCGTGAACATCGAAAGCAAGTAACATTTATTGTTCTGAAATAAATGATTCAGGGCTGTCCGGAGGGCCTTTGAGCGGTAGCGTTTCTCAGTAAAAAAATAAAGGTCTGTCTGTGTGTCTCAAATCATAAGAGCACAAAACTGCTCTTGCGTGTGCTGCAGGAACCGACCGAAAGAGCTCCAGTGGTAACCTGTGTCTGATAATCCGCCCACGGCCGAGTTCTGCGGACAAATGATCACCCCAAAATTACAAGGAAGGCATTTCTTTGACCACGAAACATGCGATCATACAATAACCGTCTTTTTCTTCCCGAACGTGCCTCCACAGAAGTTCTTACCATCCGCAATCACGCATCAGAGCTACGCAGCAGTAAACGCTACGAGCCACACCGTAGTAAAGCGAAGTGAGGCTAGTACTGAGACTCGCCAACTTCAGGCCCTTACGACCATCTCGCTTCATTCGTAGCATGCCCCACATGTCCTGTGATTGAAAGGCACGAGTCGAGACAGAGGGAAACGGAAAGCCGTAGCTACGCGCAGGGGCCAGAGAGGCAACTAACGAGCGTTGGACACGTAGAGGGCGTATACTGCGGCAAATGAAATTGCGCAGATAATGCTCCGCACGGGTGGGGGGCAATAAACCGGAGCGCTTTCGGAACTTTCCTAAAGAAACAGAAACATTGAACGGGCACCCGAGTTTTTGCCCGGCTTCAGCTCTTATGTGTGTCCGGGCCTTATAATTACAGATACATCTTCGTTCGTAGCGTGCCATGGTTCCCTGGTGACCGCTGACTGGCACGGCCGCAGCCAGCGACCCCCGTGTCCCTATAAGCCGCGCCGCTTTCATTGCCTCTTTGTCCTTGTTTCACTTGCGCGAAAAACTTTCTCGTTCATATGGCCTGTGTTGTTGCATTATTGACCCATTTGTGCGCCGCAGGTTGTGAACGAGAATGGGACAATTTGCTGGTGCTGTGCTCTACTAGAGCCGGAAGGTATAAAACAGTATGATGCAGCACAACAGTCACGTACTAGTTGATCTCAGTAACGGTGACATTAGTGCTATTCTGTATGAGCGAAAGCAAGACTTGCGTACTTGTCGGCATAATGAAGAGTTTTTTTTTTTGTTAGGTGTATATATTTACGGGTTCTATTGGCAGTGCATCCGAGTGTTAGTGTGATTGATTCAATGTAGCCCACCGAAGAAGGTCCTAGCCTAGTTGCAAGGTTTTGATCTGACAGTATCGTAATGGGGAACTAGGGATTATACTGACCGCTTCAGCTTCTTTAACGTGCACCCAGATGTAACAAAACTCGTGCTTTACCATTTGGGCTTCATGGAAACGCGGCCGCGCAAGCCGTGATACAATCCGCCACCTTGAAGTTAACGACGAGCTACAAGTGAGCTACCACGGCGGCCTTCTCTTGAACACAGAATGTCCACCGGTTTCAAGTACATTAAACGTACATTAAAACGTACAAAACGTACATTAAACGTACGTTAAACGTACAAAAAAGTATATTAAACGGCGGTTCTATCTCTCTTATAGATACTCAGCTCCTGTAGCCAAGATTTGATATTTGTTTCCTGATAGCGGCGACGTGCTAACAGCGGTAATGGCGAACGACAGGAGAAATGAAAGAAAAAGATGTGGCTGTGGTAAAGACACAACTTCCTGCTGTTCATTTTTATATTTTCTCACGTTCATTTCTCGAGAATATGTTCTGTTATAGCAGTCTCCCAAGAACAGGCATCACCAAGCACTACAAGACGCAAATATGCACTTATCCACCACCCGTCCACAACTCAATAGGCCGCAAGATGTCCTGTTGCGACAAGTACGAACCAAATCACACAGGAGTCCGGTACTAATGCACACTATTTATCCAGAAATATATGCAACAGATAGATGCAGACTGCGTGGCACCAGAGCCACGCTATAGAACATTTGACACTACTGGTGTGCCTACGACTACGATAGTGAGAGCGATACCACCACCGACAGCCTGCGCACGTGATGGCAGACTGCGCTGGTCAGCTCGAGCCTAGAAGATCCACTCTGCGCAGTCGAGCGGGCTGAAGAAGTCGCCGGTAGACAAGAACTCGTGGCCCTAACCTAGAGGGGTGCCCCAGCGCACTAGCTTGCCGGGTACGAATCGCTGTGGTTCGCAACAAAGTTCTCACTCGACCAATAACAAGCGAGTAAAAAAAAAAAAGCCAATCTTCTCGACTAATTACTGGTGGTCAACAGGCTGTCTGGGTCGTAAACGCACACGTAAAGGCTTCCTCTGAACGCTATAGAAAAAAAAAAAGAAAGCAAAATGAAGGAGGGGAGAAGACAAGGAGAGAGAGAGAGAGAGAGAGAGAGAGAGAGAGAGAGAGAGAGAGAGAGAGAGAGAGAGAGAGAGAGAGAGAGAGTTCTCAAGGGTATCACACAAAGAGCGTTTTGTTTAGACGTAACATTCATGTTTATTACGGTACAAATCGCGAAGACACGGCATGTTTCTTGCAGCAGTATGAAATATGGAGGCAATGGCTCCTCGGCTCTGTACATGTTTGACGAACCAAATGGATGCTTTTGAAAATTTTTTGTATGTTCTCTAAATTCCTGATGTCGTTCAAAGAGCTCTTCTAGGACATTAGCTTGTGAAGTCGCAGTGGCAAATAATTCACCTCACTGAACGTGTTCTAGAAACAAAGGGTACATGGTCGATGGGCTTATTGAATCAAGCATTTGGTTATCTACAGCACTACAAAAGTTGTAGACAGCAGTGTGGGTAACAATAGTATGGAGTGAATAGACAATGTCATTTTTTAAGCCAAGGTAAACACTTCTAACGAAAACAGAGTTCGGTTGACTGTAATAAAAGAGAAGCAGTTACAGCTTTCCTGCTGTGGAATAAGTTAAGCCATGTTTGAATACCAGGAACACTTTGATGAAAGCAACCTATAACAAAGTCAACAAAATCCCAACGAGGCGTGTTAAACCTACTTCTTAGGTAATTCCATAGCGAGTGCGCTTACATCGGCAGGCTTGGCGCCTTTAGGTGATATGCGATGGTTTTATCGTAAATCTGCGTACTACCCGACGCTATCAGACAAAAACATGGGATCCTCGATCAGTTCCCCTTCTTTCGTTAGCCATCATGTGCACTTATTTATATGAACCGCGGCCCACATAAATGTACGCGTGTGGACAATGAAAAAAATACTTTTCTAAGCACACATATGTTCCGCATCAAGGTAGCATAGATATGCTTTACGAAACACTTAGCACACTCTCAGCTGTCATTCCAAAGGGGAACTGGCCTGAGTGCTATGTCTGGTAGGCACACCTACTAAAGCGGATGCTTGGCCGAGTTCGTTTGGAATAGTGATATAACAATACAGCGCGAGAGATGCAGCGCGTTGTCGACGTTCCTCTTGTACTGATCCTGCGTCTCTCGAGCTCCTTTAATATGTAAGAATTCCAGCAGCTCGAAGTCGTCACAGTACAAGATTATGTTTGTAAAGAATGAAGCGACACGTACGAGGTTATGCAAATGCATGAATGCAAGACACTTCGCACAATAGCGATGACAGGCACATTGACTAGATAACCCGAACCGGGAGTTTCATCGCACCATGAGAAGTCTTTCAGAAAACAGAAAGACCCATACTTGTGTGCGGTTTGCTTTGGACGTTTGCCTGACTGCGCATTTTTTTAAAAACTTGTTTATGAAGGGACGTTGTATACATTGAATAATACTTCGGCTTTTCTTTATACCAGTTAATGTCGGTGATATGCAGGAAGGTTTGCACTGTAAATGTCACCTCCTATGCAGTGAACGGGGCAATGCCCAACAAAAATTTTTTCCCGCTGTTCGCGCCCAGCAAACTGCGAAAATGTTCGAAGTCTGAGATAAAGCTCCACAGTTTTCTAAAAAAATCTCTATAGATGACATATCTTGTTAAAATATATGTGGCGATAAAATAACGCTGCTCAATAACGCTACTTTTAGGCACCAAGAACGAAGAGAGAAAGCCTTGTTGCTTGGTCCCTGTGTATAAAACACTGAATGTGGCGTACTATCAATGGTTATCTGGGTACACATGTAATCTCGGAGAGTTGTATGAATGACGACAGTTAACAAAGTGACGAGGATACTATCTGCATTCTATCTCTGCGTAGGTGAAACTGAAGGTTCAACAGATTTATTCTGGTAGTCAAACAGTTTGACTGTGTTCAAACTTACCGTCTTCTCTTGGGACCGAGCTTAGGCAATGCAAGACACCACGCGTCAGAAGGATTATACCGTATAATATTGTCCTTGGCTTCACCTACGCTAAAGAAGAACACAAATAGCAAATACGGTACATGCTGACAGCACGAAGCACAGTATACGGTCGACACGCTTTCTGATACCGAATTTCTTCCAACAGGACAGGGAACTTGAGAGCTTAAACTGAACTGAAACTCGTCAACAAGTTTGTTTGGTCCCAAGCGTTCACTGACTAGAAAGTGTGCATAGACTTATGCTGAACAAACACTGAAGCCTCAATGATTAAACTTATCTTCAAGAACATCAGGACGCTTGATTGTGCCCGATGGGGCTTTTCTATTACACTGGGCAGCAATGATTGACCGTACGCTAATTGGCTGGTCCCTGTCATGTTGAATAGTGGGGCTGTGTACGTTAGTGCGACTTTGCCGCCATAGCCAGCGAGCGGCGATCATGTACTGCGGAGCCAGGCTAGATGGACTCCATGTGATGCCTGTCCCCGTTCTGAAGATGCAACACCCGGATCCTGCTGAGCACCAGGCCCATCTCGGAGAAGCAGGGCGCGCAGCACGACTCGAGTATGATGCGCATGTACTGGCGAACCACGTGACAGTTGACGCGGCAGTGGCGTATGGCCGGCCCGATGCACCAGATGTGCTGGAAGGAGAGACAGGCGAAGCTGATGCCCACGATCAGCGCCAGGGGCACGGCGCACAGCAGGCTGAGCGCCCGGTAGCAGATGTTCTTGGTGTGCGTGAATGTGACCGTGGCCGCCTTCCACACGCCGTCCAGGGAGTACGTGCCCTCGGGCTCGGCAAAGACGTCGTCAAACTCCACCTGCGCGTGGTGGTGGGCATCAGAGACATCAGAGACTCATACAACGCTCTCCAACACCCCATAACACCACCAAGGTGGATCCCCATACCCATCCAAATATTATCGCAGCTAACCAATAACTGCGAGGGTTAGCACGAGGAAATCATTACGCCAGCGCTTGTCAGCAAAAACGCCTTACGACAGAATTGTTCGCAGAACTCCTCGCAAGAGATCCCGATGCTGGACGCATCATAGGCGAAGTCATGGCCAATAGCAAAGGTCATTTACGAAAGAACATCTTTACCAATATGACTTCAGACACCTTGGTTAGTCAGAAAAATTCTTACGCTAGAAGTTTGACTAAGAATTTTAGCTATACGTGGCTAAGCACATCATCAAAGAATGCGGCCAAGCGACGACAAAGCGCTTATGAACGCAAACCTTGGTGAATTCTACACCCCGGCCAGTGTAACGGAGGGCCATTACATACATCACCAGAAAATTCGCTAAACAGGAAGGTGACCAAACAATACTTACGGCCCACATCAAGCAGCCTACAGCACAGACATGATATTTGAAAAGAGGGTTCGCTCGTACGACGTTCTCGTATACACTCCCATAAACTAATAATACTTTTTCTTGTTAGACAAAGATAAAAAAAGTGCCTTTAAACGCGAAGACACTTTGAACGATGTTTGAGTTTGGAAGCGTATGCAACAAAAAGAAGAGATATTAACCTGAGATACGCCAACGATCTCCTCGGCGTATCTAATGCGCGCGCAGACATATGTGCTTTCCAAGTGCAAGAACCACAAGGATGTTTGCATAAATACTGAGCGCATTAAAATTGCATCAATGTATCTTTTTTTTTTTTCTCTCAGTTGTGTAATCGACAGACAATGAGCAGGCGTGTTCTTTGCAGTTTGTGGGTGTTCAAGAATACATTTAACAATGAAGAACTAGAAGATAAAATACAGCGTAACATCACCAGAAAGCAAGCGAGAGTCCATAGGAAGGACAGCATTGTGAATACAAGAAAAAGTGCGTAATAACGAAATGGAACGTCTATATGTCTGCTAATGAATCACATGTCCGTATGACGACATCAAAACCTGTCATAACCGACATGCTGGAAAGTTGAGAATGAAGAAACGATGCATTACATAACTGGGTGAGCTCTGCATTATGCTCTAATCTTTCATAAAAAAAAATAACAACGACTGGTTCGTCATGCCACCGTCGCGACATCAAACCACGAAGTAATCCTGCATTATTCATAAAGAGAGGAATACTTGTTACAATCTGATACGAAGCGCTTCATTGCGGTCTATTATTGACGGGACGCTGGTAAACGACAAGAACAGCTGCAAAACGGAGAAATCGTGACTCGAATGCTGCAGATTATGCTCACGACAAGACTATATTCCAAATGCACTTTCGGCACGAACATCCGAAGACAATGTGCATACGTTTAATATTGCGGTCGACCTAGTTTGAAGCGTCGTTTTTTTCGTATTTCGATTCGTTCTCTGGATCTCTTCTTGAAAGATTTATAGAATGATGGGAACAGACTAGCTGCACGCGTTCCTCCGCTGACATAGTTTGAATAACGCCGAGACTGTGCGCGGCGACTTATGCGCAGACTTCTTATTCATGCTTGTAATAACCTTAGGAAACAGCGCTGGCGCGGACTCAGGTTTCGTGCAAAAACTTGGGAATACGACCAACTCTGTATCGTGATTGCGAACCTCAAGGTTCATTATAATCTGCACAAGGGCGTTGCCATCTTTGGGTCTGGGGAGTTATGTACATGGCTTACTACGTGAAAGTTAGAAGAAGTAGAAGCGCTGTCCTTCTGTCGTAAGGGGGACTCATAAACTATTAAGGAAAGCGGCACACATGATTATAGTATAACCTTACATATGCCGCAAAAATATGATGAAATAACAAGAAACTGCTGGCACTATAATGAAACCATAGAGGCGTTTTTTCTTTATGTTCAAGGAGCCAGAAGACATTGTAAAAAATGAAAGAAGACGACGGCAGGACCAATTAGCTAAGCCTGAAGCAATGCCTCGGTGTGGCTGAAGGCGAGTAAATATATGGTATTAAAGGCACGATATATCATTTCATGGAGAATTCATCGAAATAGCCAGCCATCGTTACCAGCGCTCTCTTTTCTGCAAAGCTTGTCAGACAAGACTGCTTGTGACGCCGCAGTTTTTGTAATGGGTATGTTGGTTTCGAGAGCATCCGTCGTACTCTTGTTCTCGCTAACATTTATGCCTTTGGAGGCTTCCCTGTGACAGCGTGCATCGTGTGCATTATGGCAGCGAGGCAGAGCACACTTGGGCGTAATTTGTAATTACACTGCAGTTATAACATTTTTTGAAATCTTGTTCTTGTTCCCTGGCTTACTTCAGGCTCTCCGACAAAGCGACATAGACGACCAGTTCTCCCCGTACAACGAAACGTTCAATCATCCGATATTGTGAGTTAATGAACCAGTACGATCATTATTCATTTAAACCATAATGCCGCGACCAAGCTTTCTTATGCGTGGTGCCAAGGGCTGTATATAGCGCTAAACTTAAGGCGACGAACATGACACACCAAGACAATCTCACAAAGAGAACTGTGTCTCTGTAGCAAGATTTGCGACCACGATGGTTGGTACTGAGCCATTATGCATTACAGGGCGCACTTTCACAGGGTCATCCTCTGACCTTTTTTTTTTCTTGTCAGATCGCGCTGTAATGTATGTACAATGTGCAGCTGTGACCACTGGCCTCAAGTCAGCGCTACTGCTCTCGCCACGATATGACCTACCAACTGGCCCATTTCGTCATTGTTCCTTTTGAAAATGGATAATTCCGGTGGTTCGCGGAGGAGAAGGAGGAGGATAAGGAGAAGCGAAAGGCACGGAGATAAATCAGATGCACATCCAGTTTGCTATCATACTCTGGGAGAGAGGGATTAAGGAATCATAAGAGAGAGAGAAAAAAAAGTGTTGGTGCGACTGCCGGAGGGTAGATCACACGCGCCCGCCCCGTGCGGACCTACAAGCGGTCACTCAGCCTGGTCGAGTGCAGAAAATGCAGTTGGCGAACGAATAGTCACATGGCCATGCAATTCTGTCTTCCGCGTGACTTGAGTATTTTCGCAGTTTTCCTTTTTTTCGAAACAGCTCACTTGAGGCTTCGATGTAACTCAGCACGCATCGTGTGGAGGCGCGACAGAATCAGAAGACATTAAACGAATTGTACGTTCAGCGAACAGGCCAATGGCAAATAACAATGAGGCCCCCTTTTTTCGTAATCGTAAGACATTGCTTAGCCCAAAACACCAACCAATTTAGAAAAAGTACGCCAGGTGATAACAGATTTGTGTAGCATTAAGTAGACGCATCGCGCCCATCACGGCGAATGCTGCTGCCACTGCTATTATTATTATTATTATTATTATTATTATTATTATTATTATTATTATTATTATTTAGCGACGCAACAGTACGATCACTTTGAGTACGGATCATAAGGACTTGTTTTCAAAGACGTCAGCAAGGGTTGGTTGCAACGTGGTTCAATTCAATTTTTGCCAATTCAAGGGAATGTTGAGAACGACACGAATGAAACACTGGACCAGGAAATGCCACCGTTCTAACTAACCTAGGTATCCCTGTGACGTGTATACGCCGTACAAATAGAAGTGCAAAAGAAAAGAGACACGAAGGAAAGCTCTTGTTTTTCTTTTTGCGTCCAAGTGGACGAAGCCAGAGAGTCAGTGAACCGCATTCGCCAGGGCTTCACTCAGTAGTCTGCCCGACTCGCGTGAATCCTAAAAGCTGCCGAAGCCATAAACGCGAGGAGAAATTTTGTGTTGTATGCATGTGGACCTACTTTTTCTTATTAAATTACTTATTGGGATAACACGTTAGGGCCTTGGTGGACTCACAATGGCAGCTAAGGCTTTTGTTAATGAGTAAGAGTGAGAGAAAGAAACAGAGGATAAGGGAAAGACGAGGAGGCACGAGGCTTGATTTTCCGCTCTCACCAACGGCAATATATATCGATCAGACAATGGAAAATGTGAAGGGACAGGGCTAAATTACGTGCGCCTAAACGGAAGAAAATTACACGCTTGGGTTGGATTATGTGAAAAAAAAATATTTCGGCTTTTTAGCCATGGAGGCCAATGGTTGTTCTGATGTGATCGCTTCATGAACGTGGACTCTACGCCTGCACTGAGTCGCCGGTGAGCCCATTCGCACAAACACAGTGTTTGCATAACGACCTTAATTATGTCCCTAGATCTCATGGTCCAGGTTTTCGGCACATAGGACGACATGAGTTAATATCGTAGCATGCGATACCTGGTTTAACTATAACGGTCTGTATAGGTGGTCGCCATGCACATGTATCGGCGCGTGTTGCTTTGAATACATCTGCATATTAATTGGTACCCGAAACACGAAAAGAGGTGCTTGGTCCGAAGTCACGTTTCATGCATGGTGTTAACGGCGCTCCATTCATTTGTTAGCGCTACGTGTAAATAAGAAGCTTATTTCCTGATAAGCACGTGTAACAGTACCTCCGTCTTTCCCCGACTTATGTTCACTCTACTGGGTTATTAGCCAGCAGCTAATCAAGAAGGAAGAAATGGTTTCTTTTAAAGCTTCCAAAACCGTGTGCGTCTAGAACCGACAACCGTTTTGTCACTGTTGAAGCGAACACCCAAACGTGGGTTCCCAATTTTTCTAGCGCCCTGGCTGCAGGTGGCAGTGGAAACGGTTTCCTTGCACTGGACATGTGTTGAAAGAAGTCGTTGCTTCCAGCGACAACTTATCTGCTACAATTATAGGCTACTGCGCTCTTGTGCGAGAGCCAAATCCCTATGTATACGTGCATCGCACGCAGTTGTTAGTTTTAGCAGTGGACCCCTCTGTAGGTACTGCGCTGTTGTTAATCATCATCCTCATCATATAACGCTCTATTCCTTCTTTGCCCTTGGCTTGAAAGCTCTGCGGATATTTCTTTAGTGAATTAAGCATTCTGCTTGTTTTACTCTTTCTAGTCAATCATAACTTTGTTGATCACCCCACTCCTGGACCATCTCGTACAGTCTCCTAGCCTCCTACCGCCTTCCTCCATCTCTTTCTTTCTTTCTTGCTCTCACACACACACACACACACACACACACACACACACACACACACACACACACACACACACACACACACACACACACACACACACACACACACACACACACACTGAACGCCAGCATGTGTTGAGCAACGTCGACGCGCTTCCATGAGCAGCCAGTTTTGCAAGATCAAGATCTATAGCGGAAAGCTAATACTGACGACACTTTGTGAGCCATTTCTAATACCAATGCTTCGCTTACGCACTCTTGTATGTTGGCTCCCACCGTTTCCTGTGTGTCATAATGGGTTCGTGACGAACTGTCAGTTTCCCACGTGCCCTCAGCGCACGGCTTATTGATTTGACCACAGATAATGACGAGACAGCCTCCGAGAACCATGACGAGGGTAACCGGAACAACTAAAACTACGAATCAAAAACGAAAGACGAAGCAGACGTTTAAATGCGAATTACCTTATTTTCGTTTTTTATTTCTTATTCTGTCTTGCGCTATCGCCCAACACGCTCTGCGCACGCTAGCGTACGTGATCTTCCGTGCCAGCGATGACTATACACACCTCGACAACACGACCGCATGTCCCGAGCAGAGCATGGGCTATAGCCCCATTCGGCCAAGCACATAATCGTAAAAGAAAAACACAAACATTGCTATAATGTAGGTCACGCAAAGCTGCGAAATCATGCGCTCGCTGAGAAGGCCTTTTTCTCTTTTTACTCGGGTAAAAGCGTGCAAAAATAACAAAAAGCAAAACTGAAGCTGGCCTTTCACGTATGCGGAGGTAGCCTAATAGGTCCTCTTCTCTCCCACTGCCCCCATCTCCAGAAGCTTAAGACCTGTTCCCTTTCTCTCTTCGAGCTTCACACACTCTCGCCCAAATGAAGTACAAGGACTCCTCTATGTGGGCACCTGGTTACGGGTCACAAAGCTCGCGCGGGTGTTTCACTCAGAAAAAAAGCAGCGGAGACAGCGGAGTGCTGCCAACAGCTCATATGCGAAAAAGCGCAGGAAAGGGTCGTATATATGGAGTCGATCGATAGAACGGTATGGGATGGTACACGCTCCAAGAACGGCGCTCGAGAGAGAGAGAGTGTGTGTGTGTGTGCCATTATCCGAATAGTTGCCGCTTTTTGGAAAAAACGGCACGTCGTTGTGGCCTCGTGGAAGAAATGATATAACACACAGAAGAATCGCTCAGAAGAAAGAAAAAAACAAGATACGCAATATTTATCGTACAATAGGCTTCTCCGGTTTTTTTTTTTTTTCGTTTTATAGTATGGAGGGCACGCGATAGGGCGTTTTGTTTACTTTTGTTTGTTCGTTGTTTTGTAGATGAATACTTGCTTAGCCTACTGTGGTTGATAGTAGCACATGCGGTAGGTAGGCGTCAGGTTTGTCCTTAATTACACGGGCGCAGCGAGATAGCTGTGTCATTAAGTATGCGCCTTATCTGGTATTTTCAGCACAGGACGTGGAAACACATTTCCGCAGCTTCTAAACAAATATATTGCGCTTGGAAAAGTTTGTATAAAGTGCGCCGACTACTCCCTAGCGTACTTAGAGCGTACGCTAGCCTGTTGCCACAGTTACGTGACACAGCAGCAATGGTATATCGGCAGCTTTGTGGCGTTGATAGTACGTGTTTAACGCTACGTACGTTAAGGTATTGTGCTTCGAATAATGAGAAGCAGGCAAAATGGAAAGCGGTCAGGGGAAGTGAGCGCGAGCACCACCACCAATACCGATCTTCTTCGTTTTACGCTGGCGCTAGTACTGCTCACCTACACATTTTAAACAAGAACTTAGTCACATATAAGACAGGCTGCACGTTACGAACGTGAGTGCATATCGGGTTACACATTGCGTGAAAATTCTCCTGTGTACGTCATCGATGTGACCTTTTAATGGAATTGAGAAGGACAGCATCATTATGAGCGTAGCACGACAATTAAAGCTTCTTTTTTACTGTTACAGCCACAGTACTGGGGGCCGATACCGTAAAACAGAATATTGAATAATATTCCGTCTTGGTCCTCCCTGATCGGTCAGTTCTGCTTGTCAAGGCAGGACTGACCAATCGGAGAATTGAGATTGGTCAGGGATTGGTCAATTCTGCCTTCACAAGAAGAACTAACCAATCAGGGAGGACGACGACGGAACAGTATTCCGTATTCCGTTTTACGGTCAGTGCTTTAGTGTAGCCGCGTGTTATATAACCGAGGTATTACGTATCGGACAGCTCGTGTAAGGCACGCGTTAATGTAACAGCGGCTATTTTCAGTTAGACACATGAACACAATGTAGACAAATACGCCGAATATAAGTAGGCGAGGAGAGGCAGCGCCCCTTTCCGCTAGTACGTGCGCATCGGGGTGTGACAGAGTTGACGCACGTGTTTGAAATCGCCTATTGCCTGCACTCAAAACTAATCTCGCCTGAGGGGGCGGGGCTCTCTGCGCTCACTGGCCCGATGAGAAAAATTCGGTTAAAAGGCAGCATTTAAAACAGAAAAAAGCGCTGGTAACAATAATGTCGATGCACCGCGAGCGCACATCTTCTTTGCGCTCACGGAAGCGCGAAATCAGTAGCTATTTGCTGAACGGTTTATTGTTCTATGTGCCGAACTGCAACAGCGGTCCTTCGACTTCGTTTCTTCTTCTTTTTCTTCTGTCTTGCTTTTCTTTTCTCTCTCTCTCTCTCTCTCTCCTTTTTTTTTTTTTGTTGTTGCACGAGCCTTAACTGTGAGAGCTAACCGCCCAAGAGGCTTCGTTTCGTCATAGAAGAGTTAACAGCGGAATAGTAGGACGAGACGAATGGAGTGGCGCGTTGATACCATTGTGGAGCAATTCGGAAAGAAAATAGGTTTACATGGCGCGGGCTGCAAGTACAGTTGATCGTAGACGCTCGTTAAATGAATGCACGAGAGAATTCAGCCACATTGCAAGAATACTTACACGTAATGTTTCACCTACAGGCTAGCGTTGTTCCCCCCCCTCCTCCTCCTCCGCCCCTCCAAGCCCTTTAAATTTCATTCATTCATTCATTCATTCATTCATTCATTCATTCATTCATTCATTCATTCATTCAATATTGATTTTACGTATGTTGGCAAGATTCGAACAGCACTGGCGACGAGTTGTCGAAGAGGCGCCTAGCCAGCGTTCCTCAAATTCCGATTCTCGAGTGTCGTATAGACGACCAACAAAACTGAGCCCGTCTTAAACATGCGTTGCATCAGGCTCCTACTGCGATATGTGACGGTCAGGTTTGAGTGCTTGATATGTGCTGGTTATCATTTCCTTTCCATCCATATTTGGCTTACGTTCGCTTGAGAGAAACCATACGTGTAACATGTACCATCCATCATCGGACTAAATTGAAACATAAACGGGACGCAAGAGATTACAAAACTCGCAACTTATAATCACGTGCACGTACGACGTGCAATCACTGTCAGTGTAGTCCATCCCTATGCATTCAGATGTGCCAAATGCACATTTGTGAGTCCGTGTTAGGCCGCTGCTTCCGCCTCCTCCCCCCCCCCCCCTCCCATCCCCCAGAAAAAGAAAGAAGGAAAGAAAGAAAGAGAGAGAGAGAAAGAGAGAGAAAGAAAGAAAGAAAGAAAGAAAGAAAGAAAGAAAGAAAGAAGTGGGACTGGAAACGAAAGTACACAGTAGAGAAGTTTCGGATACATTCGCGTTTCATATCATGCTTCGCCTTATGCTTGCGGGAATTTTCTCTTGGCTCTGTGTACCCGTAAATTGCCTCCGACCGCTTTTCGCCTACTATTTTCTTTATAACTCTTATCTTCGCTACATCCAGCCCATTGCTATTTCTTGCTCGGCTAAACTGAACTGCTTAGTTGGGCCGACACTTGTTGCCTACGCCTTCTACACGTGCGTTTATGTAACAAAGGTATTGTACCACCGTAACAGTGCAAAAAAAAACTAACTTGCAAGCTTGCGGAAAGTAGGAAGCAGGATGTTCACAGAGTTCCGTCCGAAGAAAGAGGACTGGCCCGATAAAAACAACTCGACGTGCTCGATAACTTCCGCAGTGCGCGTTACTCGGGTCTGTAATGAGGGGCAGGTGCAGAGCAGCGTCGAGCGCCAGCTCTTTTCACTGCACGGCAGAATCGTTAGCGGAATACAATGAAGCCAATTAGCCTCCGCCCAACCCACCGCGTCTCTTCCTTTCCTCTCTTCTTTTGCGGACCCGGGCTCCAAGCGTTCAATTAACTGACCCGACACCTGGACTGTGGGTATAGAGTAAAACGCCGCGCTCGTCCGCAGTGTTTTGTACGTCCGGAATTAACATAGGAGTAACGCTTTGAAAAATTATTTAATGAGGTTAGATGTTTATGATTTATCAAGTCGACGAACGATGAGGTGCAGTGCAAGACATCTACAATGATATTACTTGTATAAAGATTGGTTTGCTACGTCCCTACTATATCGAATTTTCTCTCTCCCTCTCTCTCGTGGTCCATCCTTTTTTTTTTATTATCTTTCATGCCTCTTACCCGCTTTTCCCCGCACAACGTAGCCAGCCTGTCTAAGCACTGGCTAAACTACCTGTCTTTTTGGTGTTAAAAAAATTATTGCTCCTATTGCACGCGAACTTTACAACGAAGGGACATGCACGACGAAACATACAAATGTTCTGGAAATATTTCGTATTTCCCGGGTACTTAGTAATAAAATCGCTTTACTGCATATCACACAGCTTGACATAGCGTATTCTATAGTTGTCGTCTATTCGTTTATGTCCTCGCCAGCCTTTTAACCTACATTCCATAAATGCTTGTGCTCTTCAATGTGAAGTACTGAGATTGATTGAAAGATTTCTGGGGTTGTACGTCCCGAAACCACGATGTGATTATGAGAGACGCCGTAGTGGAGGGGCTCCGGTAATTTCGACCGCCTAGGGTTCTTTAACGTGCACTGACATTGCACAGTACACGGGCCCTCCACATTTCGCCTCCATCGAAATGCAGCCGCCGCTGCCGTGATTTGATACCGCGACCCTCGGATCAGCGGACGAGTGCTATAGGCACTAGACCACCGTGGCGGGGTGTGAAGTATTCAGGGACAGACCGCAACAACGCAGTACCTTTAACCTTTAGTTTGTTGCGTGAGTGAGCACGAGGCCTGACGTCTAGCGAGAGAGAGAGAGAGGAGAAAAATAAACGCAGGGAGTTTAACCAGACGCGCGTATGCTTTGCTATACCCTGCGCTGGGGGAAGGGATAAAACGACGAAATAGGATGGAAGAAAGAGAGAGAGGGAAGCAATAATCACGCACACACTTGTACGAACACATTGTCTGGAGGCGGACGCACAGACCTGACGACTTTTGGCACGTTACAAATGTAGTTGTCTGAGTAATTATCCATTTCTGGATTCACACGGAAACCGCTAGCGTTCTATGGTTAACAACGGGCCTAGGTCTGAATTCACAAACATTTTCGTTCGTAAATGATCCTTATCGTAGGCCTACTGGATTTGCTAAGGGGATCTCAGTCGCTAGGATCGTCTCAAGTTCCGTTAATTAAGACTCCTTGCTTATAGGGAAACTCTGGCGGTTTTTTCACTGTGTTCTGATATCAACGTTTTGCAGTGGTACTGATAGTCCTGTAGCAGCCAGGTCGGTTTAATTCGCTCAGAAATACATCAAAATTATAAATAATCCACTGAACAGTGTGTTCAAAGCGAAACCGAAACGGGTAGATGCTTCGTGCAGCGTATACGATGACGTCACGGCCTCCCCGCTATCAGAAATATGGAGCAGGTGCCCGAACAATGACAGTGGCGAGGTTATCCGACGATATATTGAGGTATGGCAGCTTTTATGAACTTGACAACGACGATTTTAGCGCGAAGCATCGCCGTTTTGCTTTTGATGGTCCGGCAGCTCAGGTAGGCAGCATTGAAGGTGATGACGTCAAAAACACAGGGTGACCAGCATGGGATCTGCTAAAACATTTTTAAATTCATTTCCAAAAAAAAAAAAAGAGCTAAATGACTTGGAACCGCCTGGCTTGGCATATATTATTACAGTACCGAGGAGAATATATGATATCGAACATTTGGATACTGAAAAATCGCCAGAGTTGTCCTTTCAGAACGTTTTATGAACACGGGACCTAGTTTTCAGTGACATGCATAACGGGAAAGTTCTTTCCCTGACCCTACATTCACTAAAGCAGTCCAAATTCACAAATACACTGCGCAGAGAATGGATGCTTCCGTCTTCAATATGTATTTTGCGAAGTTGACAGTTTAGGAGACTCGCCAACAAGTATTCACGTCACCTCCTTGGCTAAAACGTCCTCGGCTAACCAATACCACACGGTGTGAGCATGCCATTTCAACCCCTGCGTAGACCCCATCCCAACCCCCTCGTCGGAGGCCATTCTTCTCAGCGATGACCCTGACCGCCAGCACTGGCTGGTGGAGAGAGCGAACGCGGCAGCGACAACCAGTGGACAGCCTCACTAGGCAGTCTTTCCACATGCCCTTGGTTTCTGTGGGAATAGAGATGTTTACAATCAATAACCATAACTGAGTAACAGCCGACGCAGAACGATTACTCAAGGGGCCCCGTGTTCGGCGTTTGCCCCTAATTAGCCTTCGTGTGCCTCAAACAGGCCAGAGTTACTCGGATACGCGTACCGCTACTCCGGTTTCGAAAACGATTCGCTATATGCACGTTCACGACACCGAACGATCGGCAAATGACCCGCAACGGGCTTGTATAGCGCGCCAGACCTTCTTCCGTTATCGACTGCCCTATGCCCCAATCCGAAGAAAGCAGCCTGTTGCCTGGAGGTCGGGTTGCGCGAAACTTTCTTTCGCTTTCTTTCATCCTTCTGTCACGCGTGTAGACCGAGAAAGTGTGAAGCGATACAGCACAGGAAAACTTTAAAAATAAAAGGTACAAGGATACGGGACACGGCGTAAACACTACGAAATTCAAGACAGCGAAGAGAAAGACATAGCGAAACATAGTTGGCACCGGCTGCCAGACCTATCCTATTGTTAACGTCCCGAGCACCTATGGCCCCAAGTTGCCCATGATACATTGCAGTACAAAAAAAAAATAAACAGGTGGATGTCTATAGGTATACCGGAGAAAGCAAGGTCGACAGCTAGGATCGGGCAAAGAAGGCGCACGCGCATTCGGGTCGCCTGGTGGTCGCTGGTCGATTTGTCAATGCCTTCGCTTTTGTGTGTCTTTCTCGGGAGTAGTGCGGCTGCTGCCCGGGACGTGCGGTGGGACTCCAAGGGTACGCGCTTGCGGTGTATACATACGGGCGTTCCAGAAAATGGCGCACGGCACGTGAGCGACCAATCCCATTACAGGGAAAGCATCGCACTGCACTAGCACCTCTCACTCTATCGCGACTGTGTCCGCGGGGAGGGGAAACCGTGTTGTCCTTGGTACCACGTGTGGTTCGCGGAACTACCGAATGGTTACTGGCCCTTACTGCGAGATTGAAAGAGCGGGGTTATTTGCAGAGAGATGTTCTCGTATCAAAAGTGCATTCGCCGTTGTTGTTGAGATGACCTTTGGACTGCGTAAACAACAACGAGCACGCGAGGTACGTGGTCACGGACAAGGACGCACGTCGTCTTCTATTCCAAAGTGGACGTGGAAAGTAACTAAGCTGACCGGAGCTCAATCATCAAATGGTAGACCTTGAGAAATAATGCCTAAAAAAGGCGCTGCGGGTGGGCCAAATAAAAGAAATGAAAAAAAAAATTAACTCTATGCTCCAAAAGTTATACTTTAAAAGTAACTAGTCCTTTCTTTTTGTTGATTTCGTACTTTGTAAGGAAAGCACTTCAAGAATGACATAATTCTTCACTGTTTTTAGAAAACCTAAGTTGTGTCTTTGTGCACAAGGCCTTTAATGGAGGCATATGCTAAACTTAGTAAAGAAACTACATAACTTGCTGATAACTGCTCAGTGCTCAATATTAATTTTCCCTACTTTGGGTGCCTTAATGCGTACCTAATTGTAATGGTAATGTGTACCATGACCTGTGTACATTGTAATGTGTACCATGGCCTTGCGTGGCCGAAAATCGAAAACTTGAACTTAGGCCAAGTAAGCGAACACAATATGACCACGAGGCCGCTGCGCATGGCAAATAAACGTGTGTTGGTGCTAAGGAGCCAAGAGGCACGTGGTATTAGGACGTGCGTGTTAAGAAACACGGCGAAATGAGAATACGACTGAGATTTCTAATGTCTAGTCTAGTCCCTAAGAGCACATGCTGGCGAGAAATTCAGCTTTTATATTAAGGGAAGCTTCGTTACGAATATTGTCCAAGAAAAACGTGCCGCATAAAAAATTTGAGCTTTAAATGCAAGACATAGCGAGCTGAAACAATTGCTTCTAAGTTGCCGACGATAATATGATCCCAAAATGAAGGCGTTAAGTTATAACTAGTTGGTTATGCCAAAGCAATACGCTTGAAGCCCTTAATTCAGACACCGTGACTGCTAAGACAAGTCGTCTGAATAACATTGCAAGGAATAACATTTACGCGTGCAATTTACGCAGTCAATAATTTCGCGTACAAGGCTATGTCAAAGGAATGCGGGTCATCGCCCTTAACGCAATAATTAAATCATCATTTCGAAAATGAATGCTTCCTCCTGCGATCTTTAAACACCCATGTTTCTCTGTCTTGCCATTTATATTCCTCTACAACATGCTGTCCTGCCCAACCCGAACAAGCTTCCCAGTATCCTATTCGCGCCCATTCTGTAAACAATAATTCGCCAAAAATACTCTAACCGTTACTATCTAGCTCTAACAGCGGTGACTCGTTATTTGTTATGCAGGTTTTCTTGAGTTCCAGGAGTATTCACATTTCTTTATAAGGAATAAACATTGCGAGAAGTTCGCGCTCGTACTACTGCTTCAAGCATGCTGTATACTTATGAGATAACAAGCAACGCACTGCCAAGGTGCGTCCAGTATGAACCAACATGTACGCCACTGGCAAGTGCTGGGATGGTGCGAGATAGGGCAAGATTCGTTCATTCCTCTCAATTAAAGTTGCCGATGAACATGAAAGCTCGAAGCTTGCATGTATATGCGTGCTTCTCCTTGTGGATGATTAAAGTTATTCACCCGTTGGAATAATCTTATCGGAGGACAGGCAAAAACACAATGCATGCCACGGCTGCGCAAACTTACAGTTCAGATTCCCAAGCACATGAGTACATAAAGCCGTATTCGGTTACAGTAACATGAGAGTACGAGTAATAAATGTTAGAGGGGGACGACGATCGAGAACAAAGCTGGTAGACAAGGTTACAACGAGGTAATTTCTATCAGGTTGGCGCAGCGAGAAGAACAAGTGGTCTGGCTGATACACTAAGCAGCTCGCAATATACAGTTTGCTGCAAAGTGCAAGGGGGAGTAGGGGAAGAATAAGAGAGGATAAAAGAAGTTGAGAAAGTACGAAGTCGCCTAGAAATCAAGAAGACATACCTGAAATAATCTGCGCGCTCAATTACGAGCAGAAGACAGCGCTACTCGACAGGACGAAGAGATGACGCGGACCATGGTACTGTCGTCAGTGCCTTCTCAGCGCTGTGGTCCGCGTATGTCTTCTCTCTTCATCCTCTTGTGCAGCGCTGCTTTCTACTCATAATCACGAGGCAGCCCGAGTGCGTGGCCTTACGTGCTGATGTGTGCAGTTATTAGCGGAAATAGTTGTGTCGGGTTAGCCCACGACCTCACGCCCCAAAGAACGGTGAGACTTTTAGATTTACTGGGCGTGGAGTCATGGTAGTTTGTGGGTTCCTTTTCCACTCAAAGGCGAGTTGATAACAAAGGCAGAAACGGTTAGTTAAGTATAAAATTGGTCAAGGCTACGGTGCGCCAGACTGTAAGGCTGCTTGTCGAAGTGTGTAAGATGAACTTCAAAGTGAACCGTAGTCGGGCAAACCTGGAACACGACCAGCGATTCCGCCTAGTCAAGAAAGCTTCCCAAGATTTCTTTATGCCCCCTTTTGTGCACCAATATCCCCGAAATGTCAACGGCTTACGCTTTGCCTAGGCGTATCTTTCTCTCTGGCAAGAATGTAGAGCCCAGGCGTGGTAACCTGCTTCAAAACGGACGTCTCTGATACACAATTGTGTTATGCTCTTGAGTTTGTTGCGCCGAGCATCACCCGTACACTGCGCTTGATGGCCGTCTACCCGAAGGTTCCATCCAGAATAATAAAAGATGATGAACAGTGCTTATGCCACGTGCTTATAAACAATTCACCCTATTCGAAGAACCTTAGGAAGGAATCGCAGTACCGCCGACGGGAACACAGTGCGCTCGCCAACAGCCACCGCTCACCTGTAGGTACTCGCTGAGCACGTTAGGGTCCCTCTCGCCACCTCCTCCTCCCCGCATCATCGTCGTCGAGGGTCCCCCAGCGCCAGCGCGCCGGGCGCCCGCCGCGTCCACCACCATCACGCCTCCGGCGTTGGTCGTGGAAGAAGGCGGCGCGGGTCCCGTGCCCACCAGGGTGGCCGCGCTGCCCAGCATCACCTCGGGACGCACCGAGGCCGTGCGCTTCTTGCCGACAAGGCCGGCGTCGAGCGCGAGCGTGGTGGTGGTCCCGGGCACCGCAGCCGAGAGCCGCTTCTTGTTGGAGCGAGCCGCTGCCGACGCCGCTGCTCCCACTCCCGTCGGAGGCCCGGAGACCGAGTGGCGCGCTCTGGCTTCGGCCGCCGGTGCCACGGCCAACACTGCCGCCGCAGCGTGCGCCGTGGCCCGCGCGTCCTGACGACGCGACGCGGCCGCCAGCGCGGGCCCGCCGTGGGCCGACGCCCCTCGTTCGCCGTCAGTCACCCCGCCCTTCCTTGATTCCCTTTTCTTTCCTTCCTTTCAGCCGCCTCTTCTTCCTTTATTCATGACCCCGCACGCCGCGGCCGATTAGGGATCACGCACGAGCGCGAAAACCTCCAAGACTGGTCCCGACGCACACACACGAACGCACGCACGACAGACCACGTGGGTCAAAGGCAGGTGGAGCTGAGACGTCGCCAACGACGGGAGAGCAACGAGCGATGGCTCGAGGCGACCGTGGGGAAGCCCTTTCCGGCGCTTTCCTTTTTTTTTTTCACAGACACGCAAACACACACTCTCTCTCGCTTTTGTTTCTCCTCGTGTTGATTCCTACTTTCGTCCCGCTTTCCCTGGCTGTAGTGCTTGCGTCGACCGCGCTCTCGGCCGAGAGTCTCGTTCACACACCGTGCGTCTGTCTCCAGGGGCGAGGGGGGATGAAGCGGAGCTTATCTCTGATGTCCTCCTCTCCCTCGGTATCTCCTCGCCGACGAATATCTCCCGGGCCCCGGTCGCGTTGTGGAGTCGTGACTGTGGCTAGCTGCACGAGCCGTCCGTCGCCGGGTTCCTTTCTGCCGGACCCGCCCGTCTCCCCGCTCGCCACATCCGGCTTGTCTAGCCGAGACACCCCGGCAACTGAACTGGCGCCACAGAGCGATGTCCGCGCCCGCGCATCGGACCCGGTGTTCTAACCTCGTTTGAAACTGAGGGACGAAAGAAAAAATGCCGGCGACCTGGTTGGCAACGGTGTCGCCGCCGCAGCCATTTGCGAAACCTTTTCTCCCCTTTTTTTCCCGTCGTTTTTCATACGCACATGCGTGTACGGTATATATACTGCAGAGGAAGGGGGTCAGCCGGGGTTCTCCATCTCGCTTGATAATGTTGCCCCCCCCCCCCACCCCTTTTTTTTTATCGTGCGTTTCCCTCTTTCTTTCAGGTTTCACGTTCCTGCACCGACTCGGTTACCTTCGCCTCTTGTTAGGTGCACGCTTTTTTGACGATTGCCTACCTGCCTTCGTGGGTTTATGGATGATTCGCGGGATCGGCGCGGGAAGGGCCTTTAGAAAGAAAACAATAAGGGCAGTGTGCTCGCCGAAAAAGTGGGACCTACCGCGCTTTTGCTTTGCACGCTATGAAACATCCACTTTTCGTTTTTGTTTTTATATCCTTCCTCTTTGCCAATACTTGCCCGAAAACGGGAGACAAATGACACTCATCAAAATTCATTCCGCAAACAGAAGGGGCATGGGCGTGGGAGAAGGAAGGCGCCGCTGGAAATGAGCGGTTATGGACATGGAGTTATTTTGTGAATTTTTATTCACCTTCTCTCCATATTAGGCTATCGAAAAAACAAAATTGAGGTATACCTGGCGCATATCAGCAATCACTGCTTGTGTCATCACTGTTTGAAATTTCCATTTAGTGGTTCAACGTACAACCCTTGTGTGGTGTAGCGACAGGCTTCGTTTATAGGCGAAGGTTTTCGGGTGACCTGTCTGGGGAATTAGGGAGGCGTGCCGCTGCGGCTGCCATAGAAACAGCGAGATTATAGCTTTCGCCGTTGCTTCGATCTTTTTTGCCGTATTAAGTTAGTACATTCTTTATGTCCTTTTTTTTTTCATGCGTAGAATGAAAATTTTTAGTACATTTTTTATAAGCGCGCAAAAACATTTACCGGCACGCTGCATCGACCTGCATTGTATCGGTAAATTTAAAAGTAACGAACAAACTTGAAGGTACCAATGTTGCACACTTGGTGTTTTTCCAAAGCCTCGTCTAAACACGTAGCCATTGAGCTTTCGTTGGAGACAGGTTTACTCGAAAGTGAGCTGCAGTATGCTGCGAGTGTCCATGATAGTTAAGGCTGCACTAATAATATGAAGCTAACGAAGATGCCCTAAATAAGTTAGCAACTGATTTACAGCTCGTGTTGTGACGAGTTGCAAATGCGGACTTCGCAAGGAGCATCTGGTTTTGAACGACGTTTCAGGGCGACACCTCTCTTTGGACATTCGTTTGTTCTCTTGTTGTTTGTATTAAAATATGTACCCACTCCTGCGCTGTCTCGAAATCGAGACAGCGGTGCTTAACATAAATAAATAAATAAATGAATAAATAAGCTAATATAATCCTTATCCACAAGAAAGGTGACATAAAGGACTTAAAGAATTATAGACCAATCAGCCTACTCCCAGTAATATACAAGCTATTTACAAAGGTAATTTCTACAAGGATAAGAGAAACACTCGACTTTAACTAACCGAGAGAACAAGCTGGTTTTAGGAAAGGTTACTCGACAATGGACCACAGCCACGCTATCAACCTAGTAATTGAGAAGTACGCGTAATATAACAAACCTCTTTATATGGCGTTTATCGACTACGAGAAAGCATTTGACTCGATAGAAATACAAGCAGTTCTAGAAGCTCTACGTAGACAAGGGGTACCTGACATATACGTGAAAACCATCAACAACATATACAAAGATTGCACAGCCACACTATTCCTACATGAGAGAAGCAGAGAAATCCCGATCGGGAGAGGTGTGAGACAGGGAGATACGATATCCCCGATGCTATTCACTGCATGTTTAGAGGAAATCTTTAAACGTCTAGACTGGGAAGACAAGGGAATTCGAATAGACGGAGAATATCTCAGCAATTTAAGATTCGCAGACGACATTGTGCTCTTTAGCAATGATGGAGACGAACTACAAAACATGATTGATGACCTAAACAGGGAAAGTATTAAAATTGGATTAAGAATGAATAGGCAAAAGACCAAAGTTATGCTCAATAGCCTAGCTAAGGAACAGGAATTTAAAATCAACAATGAACCCTTACAATGTGTAAACAGATACGTATACCTGGGACAGTTAATAACAGGAACTCCTAACCCTGAAAAAAAAATTCTCCGTAGAATAAGGTTTGGCTGGAGCGCATTCGGAAGGCATTACGAAATCATGACTGGAAACTTATCGCTCTCACTAAAACGAAAAGTATTCAATCACTGCATTCTCCCAGTACTAACGTACGGTGCAGAAACGTGGAGGATAACGAAAAAACTAGAGATAAAACTAAGGAGCACGCAACGTGCAATGGAAAGAAAAATGTTGGGGGTAACGCTAAGAGATAAAAAACGAGCGGAATGGATCAGAGAACAGACAGGAATAGCCGATATTATTATATCAATTAAAAGAAAGAAGTGGACCTGGGCAGGACATCTCATGAGGAGGAAAGATAACAGATGGACAGTAAGAGCAACGGAATGGATACCAAGAGAGGGAAAACGTAACAGAGGCAGGCAAAAGGTTAGATGGAGCGATGCAATTAAAAAGTTTGCAGGCATAAAGTGGAACCAACTCGCTCAGGATAGGGTGGATTGGAAATCGTTGGGAGAGGCCTTCGTCCTGCAGTGGACCTAAACAGGCTGATGATGATGATGATGATGATGATGATGATTCCTAAGGCCATTCACGGTTATGGTGGCGGATGTGGTTCACTGTATCAACCATTGGCAGCCTAGCAGTACCTGAGGTTAGGAGCAGAAAGCAGACATGTGAATCCCGTGGAACGCGCGTTAAGCAGAACCTAGACGACCTGGTGGTCTAGTGGACATGGTTCTCGGCTGCTGATGCGAAGGTCGCGGGATCGAATCCCGGCCGTGGCGGCTGCACTTCGATGGAGGCGAAATGTTGACGACCGAATACTGTGCGTTGTCAATGCACGTTAAGGAACCCCAGGTGGTCGAAATTTCCAGAGCCCTCCCCTACGGCGTCTCTCATAACCATATCGTGGTTTTGGGAAGTAAAATCCCAGAAATCAATCAATCAATCAAAGACCTGTGCATGTGATAGTTCAGTGAACGGCTCCATAAAAGAAAGTTGATGCGTCTACGCCTACGACTAAGTGACGGTGTGGGAGTGTAGCGGTACTATTCACTCTCCAAACAGCTTCTGGTGAACGATGTCTGGAAACGATGCCAACAAATGTCGATTTTCCTGTCCTGCACACGACTGTTGTGCTCTTTGTATTGCTTGTGCCACTCCTAAATCCCACACTACAGAAGACATATGGACGTCAGCAACCTATAGGATGGAAAGTTTAGAAACCTGCGTAGGTCTTCAGGGGGTTTACCCGGAGCTGTGTGAACTTAACGCACCATGAAATAAAGAGAAAGAAAATGAAAAAGCCCATCAAGATCACTATTAAACGTTCGCGGTAAG
Organism: Hyalomma asiaticum; assembly: GCA_013339685.2. Classification (NCBI taxonomy): domain Eukaryota; kingdom Metazoa; phylum Arthropoda; class Arachnida; order Ixodida; family Ixodidae; genus Hyalomma; species Hyalomma asiaticum. The sequence continues at coordinate 81,147,882 of CM023486.1, read as the reverse complement.
AACTAGGCCATAACGAAATAAAATAGTAATAACAAAAACAACCCAACAAAGTTCTCGACAACAACGAACAACGAAGTTCTCGACAGAATGTATCGCACAAGGCATGAAGACCTTGTAACCCATTCGATATGATATATGGTCTTATTGACTATCTGATTCTCCGTTTCTGAGTCTCCTTCCACGGATACGAAAAAAGAAAAAAAAAAGTAAAACAAACCCACAGCGCTTCGGTGTTCAATAAATCGCACGATGAAGACATCGTAAGTCCATCAATCGCCTTACTATGCATGCCATATACGTACGCCCGTTTTCTTAGCAGCATAAAATGTGAGAAAATAGGCTGGTGACAGAATTCGATGTGCACTTTCTTTTCCCAGCGCAAGGAACAAAAGTGCCGAGACTAATACTTCACTACGCCTACGCGGAGATACGAAAAAATGATAATCATAGCTGAAGGCACCACTTCGATGGTTCCATATACTGAACCGAGGCCAACCCTCCCCTTTCATCCCAGGCCACCCAAGAACGGTTTGTCGTCGCTCGACACACCGGCCGGTTTTCCTGCACTGCCTTGGGTTGGGCCATGTAGCACGTCCCACGCATCGAGTGTGGGTCGGGAAAATTAATCTCGGGGGATTCTTTCATGGTCCGCCACCCTCTCTCCCCACGACCCTTTCCCTATATTCCCATCAAAGGCAGGTGTTCGCACGTGGAAGCTAGTTTTATTTTTCCCGGCGCTGTTGAATTCTTTTCCTTTCTTTTTTTCTCGAAACTTTCGCGCATATGAAGCAAAAGAAACATTAGACACATATGCAGATTCTAAACGCTTAGTTCTTTGAAATTTGTCCGCGTCTTGACGGTACTAATAGAAATAAAAAAAAGGGTAGGTACAGGAACAGATGAAAAACACAGAGCATACAAAGCGAGTTTGTTAGAAAATTAAATAACCGTTGATTTAATCAATTACTAAACCTTGTAGGCCTCAACAGATGCGAAGGTGTGAAGGCTCTAAGTGGAGAAAAGGTTGGTACCTTAAACATAACGACAGATACATATAGCTCCGCCACGGTGGTTTAGTGGCTATGGTACTCGGCTGCTGATCCGAGGGTCGCGGGATCGAATCCCGGCCGCGGCGACTGCATTTCGACGGAGGCAAAATTTTGAAGCCCGTGTGCTGCGCGATGTCAGTGCACGTTAAAGAGCCCCAGCTGGTCAAAATTTCCGGAGACCTCCACACCACGGCGTCTCGGATAACCAGAGCTGATTTTCGGACGTTAAAATCAATCAATCAATCAATCAATCAATCAATCAATCAATCAATCAATCAATCAATCAATCAATCAATCAATCAATCAATCAATCAATCAATCAATCAATCAATCAGATACGGATAAGTACAGGTACGGAATTCAAATTCAAAAGCGAAAAAAAAATCGGCTGTGAGCTACAACATAGTAGAGCAAGATGAGGGCAAGTATAGGCACCTGTTAATACACATGAATTAGAGCACGACAGTGTCTTCGAGGCTTTGTTAGACAAGCGTTTAGAAGCTGTCGAACGAGCAATTTTCCATGCCCCCCCCCCCTTGCTTTTCTAGTAAGACTGACTTCCTCGACACGACACTATCCATCAAAAGAGGGAAACTAAAGACGACAATTTATAGAGAGCCAACGGATAGCCAGCAATACCTTATTACGATAGTCATCACCGCGAAGCTGCAAACAAGGGGTATTTATCTGTCAGGCGAGGCGTGCAAGAAGAATTCGTAGCAAAGACGCGGTTTACGTTGATCACTTATCTAAAGGTAACCTTAGCTCAAAGAAATCACCCGAACGACGCGCTTAGCACGGCATACAATTACTCATGTAAACTAGATAGAAAAGTAGCACTAGAAAGGAGAGACTCTAAAGCGCTGACCAACCAGCCGCTAGCGTTCATAACAAAATACTCCAATGGGCTTCCGCACAAAATTATTATTCCCCGTAAATACTACGCAATGCTAACAAGCATCGAGCGCTTTAGAAGAGCGTTTCCTGAAACGCCGAGAGTCACCTATCGCCGTAATAGAAACTTTAAAGACATCTTAAAAAGTGCACGCAAATGTAAACCGTAAGCGTACCTCCAGTATAATAACTTGCTCCCATCCGAAATCTAGTTTTTCATGCACTAATTGGCACGTTATTTACATGTTGGAATGTTGACTTTGTCACAAACAATACATTGACGAAACTGGTCAACCGATTAATGCTAGATTAAACGGGTACCACGCGGACACCGCGAATAATCTGCAGAAGGCAGTAGCACAACATTTTAATACGGCAGGTTATAATTTTGACGATCTCAAACTTTTTATATTTCATTCAAATTTCCGCTCTCCCAGGAACGGGAAATCTACAACTTCCACAACTAATCTACAACTTCAGCACACTCCAGCCTGTAGGCATAAACATTTCAAATGGAGCCCTCGAGTCTGTTAGATACAGTAGGGGGTTGTCGACTACGAGGATCAAAGGTTAAGGTGTTTTTCCTACACAAGCTAACGATGTTTCTTCACAAAAGCTTCTTTTCAGGTGCTGAGACGTTCGACGAAAACTACAATGGCAGGCGTTACACAGATTAGTCACGCTAACACATGGAGTCACACTGTGGTGATTTGATGTAGGTCTATAGGTCTCAAACACACAAGTACGGCACAACGGACACAACGAAATTTTACTGACAAAGGAACGAGACTATAATAACGCAGAGAAGATGACACGTATATGACAGCGGTAGTCCGCCACTCAGACGCGCAGGCGCAGGGTATGGACGCCGGGACGGAGGGCCAGACTCGGCGGGTTCCGTGCTGGCGGCTGCTGAGGACGTCTGCCCGAGGCAGGGTAGACCGCTCGGAAGGTTCGCCTGCACAGGGACACCCTGGTGTTTCGTCCGGCACAGTACGCGGCAGCACGCTCGCCCTGCAAGGGATCTACAGGTAGCCGAACAGCTCGTGGCGATCGGGACGGAAATCCAGGCCAGGTCTCCCAGCTGGACAAGAAACACCGACCTTGGTTAGGCGAACTGCTCGGCTTGTTCAGGCAGCTCAGGCTGGTGACGTGTCTTTTTGTTTTGTTTTGTCCTGGAAGTCTGGCGCAACCCGCTACGGGGGACTAGAAATGAATCGTGAGGCAGGAGAAAGATAGGAGGACAACGTGACATGGCGGCCAGTAATGTCCGAGACTGTTCGTGTCCTTCCTTTTCTACTGCCTCCCCACAACAGCCTCGCGCACACAGCCGCGCACTTCAAATGCTAGCATTCCTTTCACACACTCAACTGGTGGCAGTGCTTGCTGACACGCACTTGCAGAAGTTCTTTTGGTAATAAATTTTTAAATAATAAAAGATAAGCCCCACACATGGGAATCGATGTCATGGGAAGCAGTCAGCAAGGAAATTGCCTGCTCTGTATATTTTTAAAAACGATAGCCTTTCTTGGGATATTTGAGCGCAGAAATTTTGGTCTGTCTTTCTGTTTGTCTGTCTCTCACACGATTCAGCCAGCCGGCCAAAGTTTAAGCACTTGCCTAACACCCAGCCATCTTGAACTGGTAGCTGCGTTCATACTTGTGAACATTATCGATCAAAAAGCAAATATTACGCATATCTGAGTCGCAACATCAATACGTAAGTATTAAGACGTGTGTTCCTTTACTAGGAAATGCATAGATACGAAATTCTAAAGACCCTAGTGTTTCTTAGGCTGCGCTAAAAATGCGACGCTATGCACGAAAAAGGCATCTGCCGACGATTTGGTGCTGCCACCTGGCAGTTGTCCACGGATTCTGCACAAGCTCATGTTTCCCGACGGCGCTGGCAGATGGCGTCCATGTCTCACGCAGCGTAGTACGGCCGGGAGAAGACTATCGTCTTTCGACGACATTTGCAGCGAAGCAGGCAGATACGCAGCTAATTTTCTTTTTTTTTTTTGCATTCATCCAAGTCTTACTGGCACCATATTAACTTTTTGGGTCTGTGGTGCGCAACGGTGCACTGTGGTGTGCGTTGTTAAAGGGAAAATGTACGCTACGGTGCGTTGATGTGAATATCATAAGTGTCGTTCGTTGGAGTATTCCTACGGGTCCAGCAAAGCTGGAAAATAGCGTTCTGAGTGATACAGTAATGCACATGAACTGTTTTCCACATTCTGCTAGCAGAGCAGTTAACACACTCAGCAACCGTGTGGGAACAGCCTATCGTTGAAATGTGGTAGCGCGCCTGCTTGACACAGTGGAGTCCCGGCTTCGATTTCTACCGCCTGCAGCTTGGTAGATTGCCTTCACTCATTAGAGCACATTTGTCCGTGTCTGTCTCGTTGTTATGGCTTCATTTAAATTATGTGTTCGCATTAACGGTATTTATTTCCCATGTTTAACCCACGCAAAGCGTGTTCTGATAAGGTTTTAGTGTTTACTTTTTTTTAATCCTTGATTGACATAGGCTACAATGTTAAGATTCAATAAACTGTGGCGCATATCCGCGTTCCCCGTACGGGTATGAGCCACGTGCGATCATTAATCATAACGTGTGTGACAAGTACGTCATATTAGTGATGTCAAAACGAATCATTCATGTTCGTGATGCATTCATACCCTACTATGCCAGCTTTGGCGTATACCAAGTGAACGAGACAACCATCAGAGCACGGAGACGCTGACAGACAGACAGACAGACAGACAGACAGACAGACAGACAGACAGACAGACAGACAGACAGACTAGATAGATAGATAGATAGATAGATAGATAGATAGATAGATAGATAGATAGATAGATAGATAGATAGATAGATACGGTCAATGTCGCTGAAATTCTCCAAGAAATGTGTTGCACTTAAAATAGTTGCTGTTGCCACACCAAAATCGGCAACTACACCCTTCCCCCGCGGGAGCTTTAGCACAACTTTAAGTTAGGTGATTGTAAAACAGTTGATGCCACAAGGTCTACACGGTCTTCACGCGTTATTTATTTTTTTTTTTGTTCCATATGTGGGAAGGAAGTGAAAGTGATGCCGCGTCACTCAGAATCCTGTTTCATCCTCCCTACAAAAGCTCGGTGCTGCGAGTACAGTGGCGCCACCTCCTATAGAACACGCGAAAAATGGCCAGATATTGATCGCTCCACACAAGCGTCCAAGTGTCGCAAATGGAAAACTAGCGCCACCTCATCAAATAGTTCGCAAGCTGCGCTCGTGCTTCCCGAACTTGACGCAGTCGTGGGCTCGTGCCTTCAGTTTTATTTTGAATAAGTGGAGACAAAGCAACCTTAAGGAGCGCACAATAGTTCTATGAATGTCCTTTGACAGTACCAGTATTTTGAGTTAACATAATCATTATTGTATAACAGAAACGTGCTATTATTTTGTGGCAGTTTGGTAAACAGCTGAATTCACGTAAAGAAGTGTCCCATTCACCATCGGAAACATTTATAAAGTGCTTGTTTTGATTGTAGTGATAGTGACAGTGATAGTGATAGTGATGTTGTGGCTACATGCGGTGTTAGCCTGGCAGACCTGGCCGGCAACTGCTCCGCCCTAGAGGTCTCTGTTCATGGCGCATTAGTCACCACGTGTCACTCAATCGTGTCTCTTGAAGAAATGTTACAAGCAGAGCCGACACCTTCTTGCGAACCGTCCGTGTACCTTCCGGATATATATAATTTGTTCAGTTCTCGCATGCGGAAACCTCTTTTTTGCATGTTGTCCATGAGTGCTTTTCTCTCAGTACAAAAGCGCTTGCAGGACCAGATGTAGTGGTCAATGTCTCCCAGTTCATTGCACTCCGTGCGCAATGGTGAAGTACAGCTGCGTGTTATACGCAAATCCTGGCACATGTAAGTTCCACTTTACTCTTCCCAGTTAAAAAAAATATAAGAGATGAGCATAGAGCTAACGGTCGTCAAACTCAGCGAGCTAACACTAAGAAAGGACTTGAGCTTAGCAATAATTAAACATGCTGTGGTGTGGAGCCTGAAAAAGTTCAGATGTCAAATACATACGACGTTATTTTGAAAGGACACCCGCGTTTTTAATAAGGGTCTCTAGTAAGACAACTAACAGCGGCAAAGGTCCTCTGGACAGACCTTGTAGTGCGCACTGTCGTCTGAAGTCTCTCTGAAACTGCGGTCCTGCAAAGCCTTTTTGAGATCAAATACAAGGAGGCTTTGAGAAAACCTCTGCATACTCCCGTTCATCCCCTTTCTTGCCCTAGAGATTTTTTTTTCCACTATTCTTTCCATTTTACAGGGAAGCTGTACACCTCTCGGTGGTCGGAAAAATTCGTCGCGTAAACACAACACGCCAGGTTCACAACTGAGGGCAAACGGCATATCTTTCTTTGCAGTCAGGCATTCAGCCTTCATGAATAATAATTCATGAGCAAATTAGGGCGCTTCGGTAAGATCCCATTGTTAGTTGTGGAAACTAGTATTATGAAAGGATATAAACATATTCGCAGCTCGCAGCATCAGCTCGCAGCATCAGTGCTCGCAGCATCAGTGGTGTTGCAGCGTTGCGTCGAGGATCTCGGGGTCTATAATGTAGCGAAATTGATTGTTTTCCCTGTCCACAGATGTCTGGTCAAGTCCACGTGAAGCAGGGGCCTCGGAAGGGCGGCAGCATTTAGGCTACATTGAGTCACGAAAGGATAATAATAATTGCTTGTTTTTTTTCTTAATGCAAGAACTACATTGCGGCTAAAAGGCACACCGTAGCGGAGGGCCGCGTAAATTTCGACTGACGTCTTTTTTCTTTTTTTTTTTAAAGTTCACTGGCATCGCACATTGCACGGTCTTTTAGCATCTTGATTCCATCAAAATGCTGCTGCCACAGCATTTTGATCGCAATAAAAGTACTGTAGCGGCATTTTGATTGCACCCGCGTATTTCGTATCAGAAGCCGAGCACACAGTAACCGTTGTAGCACCGCGTTATCCAAATCATCACAAGGAGCGGATTTCGCTGAGTCACATTATGAGGAGGTCTCGCTCAACGTCGAAGTCTGTTGGCGAAATCCTAATGTGGCTTTGTAAGATTGTGAGTCACGACGACCAACCTTTGATTTGGTGATTGATTCGTGGGGTTTAACGTCCCAAAACCAGCTCTGATTATGAGAGACGCCGTAGTGGAGGGCTCCGGCAGTTTCGACCACATGGGGTTCTTTAACGTGCACTGACATCGCACAGCACACGGGCCTCAACATTTCGCCTCCATCGAAATGCAGCCGCTGTGGCCGGGATTCGATCCCGCGGCCTTCGGATCAGCAGCCGAGTACCATAGCCACTAGACCTCCGTGGCGGGGCAACGACCAACCTTTACGTATGAAGCCAGCTAACTCGGCTGATCCCACACGTTTACCAGAACCGAGGCGTTATGCTTTGGCAAAAGCGGTAGAAGGGTAAGAACCGTAGCAGCCAACTCTACTGCCTAAGCGGCAAGGCACATATTCAGAACACGATTTCTTACACTGAAATGTTTGTAAAAAGAAATCAAACCATTAATTTGTAAGATCAGGAGCATTATTATCAAGAGATGATTGCAAATTATACCGGCTCTTACGAATGTGGCCTCCATTTATGACATAGTACGGAGCCAATAAAACCAGTTGGGTGAAAGTGGTGGCTTTCAATTGACCCCTTATGGCTCCAAGAAGTGACATCTTCAATGTGAGATGCAAAGCTCTATCGTCGCAACACCACGTTACTACAATCGCAAGCGTCAGACACGGTGACTAGCGAAAGCGAAATTTAAATATGACAGTAAGTACAGCGTTTCTCCAATACATTCATGATAACAAAAAAAAAAAAAATGAAGCCACGTGCGGAATCTCAACGGAAAGATCCGCGAAACGCTAGTTTCCGTAACGCGCCCTTTATGGTCTGGTCGTTTCGCACAAACATTTGCCGCGAATGTTAACTTTCTTTTCAGGGGATAGCACAAAGCCAACGGCTTAGAGTTAAGACGTTTGCTCGCGTTACTTACGCTTCCTTGAAATCCCTAGCGATGTAAGCTGCTTCGGGGTCGTCGTATACATAAATGGGAGTCGCTTTATCTTTTGCCGAAAGAAAAAGGAAGGGCCTCAGGTGGCACAGGTCGTGACGCCACGTCATCAGATTGAAACGACGCTACTGAGCGACAAGGAAGCGAAGAAATGACGCGAGCGTGAATGTTTGCGTCCAACCGGTGACACGCTGAAAACCAGCATCCGTACCGTAAATTTGCGAAAAGCTGAGAGAAACGTCACTGCGCACCACGGCGAAGTGCTTTGACGCGCTTCCTTCGAAGTTGATGTGGAAGCTCGTAGGATTCACAAACAAACAAACAAACAAACAAACAAACAAACAAACAAACAAACAGAAAGGGGGAGTTTATGAAAGAAACAAAGAAAACGTATGGTTTTCGAGCACCGAAATTGTGTTGGAAGCGTATACCGCGATAGATAAAAACGACTCAGCGATACGAAAACTGATGACGCGTAACTTCGTTTTCCTGCCTAGATAAAGTGCGGAAGATTCACAAAGAGAGCCGGTACGCGCTTTCTAAATCTTGTCCACTTTATATAGGGGCGAGGGAAAAAAATTTGAACGGCCGATATCGATTGGCCCAAACCCGTATCCTTGTAAGGAAATCGTTGATCTTACAGAAAACATACCACGCTGAGCTGTTGCACGAACACCGCGAGAAAAACAAAAAACAGAAGAAGCAGTGTATAACAATGACACAAAAATGGAGTGATTGTGTTCGTCGTTTCCACTTGGCGTACTTCCAACCACAACGCGTGTGATAAGCACAAGTCTCTTAATAAACGTTGGAAGCTGCCATATGTTCGGGCCCGAAAGGCGTAAAAAAACATGGCTCTTCGCTTGTTCAGGTCGTAAATACGGGGCCGCGTCTGGTTAGCGCCTCGTATTTTGGGAGTTTATAGCACAATAATTCACGGTAAAATAAATAAAAAAACATGGCAGGAAGGAAGGAAAAAAATAGAGAGGGAAAGGCAGGGAGGTTAACCAGTGTAGGACAACCGGTATGCTACCCTGCACGAGGGGAAGGGGACGGGGGAGATTGAAAGGTGAAATGAAAGAGGAAGAGAGAGAGAGAGGGTGCACATATAGCACATTGTCAGAGTCAGTGGCGCCTGCATGGTACGTGATCACACATCGCTGTTAAAGTCGTTTGTGCAAGTCCGTCGTCTTTAAAAAGTGCAGCAGCGCCTTTGTCAACTTCAGTTGCAATGTCTTGTGTGGCCGACACTGCAGAATGGCATCAACCGACATCCGTCGCAGGCCAAGGGGAGCAAGAGTGGACGCCAATGTTTGCCTCTGTATGTCATAGCGAGGACAGTCGCATATGATGTGTTGAAGCGTCTCTTCACGTCGACAGGTGTCACAAAGAGGGCTGTCGGCCATTCCGATCATAAAAGAATAAGAGTTCGTAAAAGCCACTCTTAACCACAAACGATAAAGCAGGGTGGCCTCTGCTCGGCGGAGTTTTGGTGGCAATCGAAAATGTCGCAAAGACGGAAGGTGGTGTTGTCGACTGTTCTGAGTTGTTTGGCTGCTTGAGGCACTCCACACCGACAGCGTAATCTCCTGTGCAATCGCTTGAAGTTGCCTGGCAGCGTCGGACCTTGAGAGAGGTATGGGCTCAACTTTTGTGCCTTCAAGTGCGGACTTGGCGGCCTTGTCAGCATATTCATTTCCAATGACGCCGCAGTGACTGGGGAGCCACTGAAACGTCACGTGGTGTCCCTTCTCATGTGATGCATGGAGAAGAGATCTGATCTCCAACACCAGTTGCTCGTATGGTCCGCGCCGCAGGGCTGCCAGCAAGGACTGTAAGGCCGCCTTTGAGTCGCTAAAGATTGACCATTGTCGGGGTGGTTCCTCATTTACTACACAAAGGGCAGCACGCAGAGCAGCAAGTTCCGCAGCTGTCGATGTCGTCGGGTGGTCGGTCTTAAAACTGATGGTGGAAGCTTTCGCTGGTACAACCACCGCTCCGGACGAACACTGGAGGTTCGAAGACCCATCCGTATAAATATGCACTTTGTCGGCATACCTCTCGTGTAGAAGAAGTAGGGATAATTGTTGCAGAGCAACTGATGACAGCTCAGCTTTTTTTCTGATTCCTGGCACACCAAGGTGTACTGTAGGTTGAATGAGACACCAAGGGGGAATCAATGGTTTGGCGGCGGAAATGGCAGAATAGTTCAAAAGGCGATGGAGGACCGAAGGAACTAACCATGATAGGACAAATGATGTCACTAAACCCTACGAGCCCCATCGGGAACAGATAAATCTGTCAAAAGTATACCTTTCGCAGTATTGCTACAAACTCTATAAAAGTGAGATGCAAGATTACCTTGAAAACTACGAGGAAGTTTTTCGCTTGTTACTGTTCTACGTACGAGGCGTCTCATAATCCAACCTGAAAAGTGAACCTTATAGCTAACCGTCTTATTAGCCTTGTTGTCTTAGTCACTGTCATTATAGCCGAAGTCCGTTGTTCGTGGCATTAATCGGTTTTCGTATTCATTTATCTCAAAGACAGCGAAGGCTTGGAACCACCTGCCCATCCTCGTTGTTACCTTTCTAAGTGACTCCATTTAAAGTGTCCCTGCAACACTTTTCGAACATAGCAAGAAAACGGCGCCGATCGATCGTGGTGGCGTCTGCGAACACACCAGTCAAATATTATTGCACTGCGTGCAGCAGGAAATTTGCAATTTGGTTTCAATATAAACCTCGAGAGTGCCCGCCCGTCTTTTAAAGAAACACGTCATAAATTAGCACGGACTACGAAATAATTGGGCGAACTACCATTGGCTGATTCCCGTGTGCACTTGCCGCAGATGCCGTAAGGTGGCGCTAGTTTTCCACAGCGATGCTGTCCACAAGCTGGTCGTCACCGAGCAAGTGCTAATACTTTCAAGGAAAAAAAAAGGAGACAGATGTTCAAGGTCATGACGCGTGCTGGCGTGGCTTCTTGGTCCTTTTTCCCTTCCCTCCGCGTAAAGAGTGGACGTGCTCGAACGGCAGTATTCCCTTCAAACTTGAGGCTGCAGCTCTGCTAATACCCAATGGGTTTCAAAAGTTTTTTTGAGGCAGACGGTTCGTGCGCCAATAAGCTCCTAAACGGGTGTCACTCGTGGATTACATGGAAAATTGCCGCAAAGCCCTTTAAGTGTTCTGTCGATGAACACAAACTACTGTATGTAGTAGCCGCTAACGACCTTCATTGTTTTGTTTTCTCGTACCCCTCTCTTTTGTAGCACCTTCAGACAACGAACGCACCAAAATAAATAGATAAGTAAATGAATAAATAAATAAATTAAAAAATGAATAACTTTATGACAGGCTACACGTTAAGGGATTTATCGATTCAACAGAGTTAATGTTCCAAAGGAACTCTGTTAGTCTACGTGCTGCAGAGAAAGCGTTGATATTGATTACCAACGAGAAGCATGTGGTTCCACGGGGGGCTCGCAAGTCTGCGTAGGCGAGCTTTGATTTTTGCGTTTCACGCTAATGAAACTGCGGGCACTGCAACTCAGAATCCAAGCTACGTATTAAGCTATAGTACCTGGCCCGCATACAGGATATGTGTAATTGAACAATGTATCGTAAAGAGATGTAGGTAACCATATATGTTATTTTTATGTACGAAAGTTATCTCTCTACGACCACTTTCAGTCGAGCTGTCCGCCCTCCCCCTCCCCATCTGGACTACCTCGACGTGAAGCTTCGTTTTTTTGTCGCCTCCGGTTAGGAGTTGCTCGCACGGAGGTATACTCTGCATTAGTTGGAGTGACCGATTGTGCACATAGGACGCTTGCGTGATCGACGAAACGATTGGTGCCTTACTGTGCTTGTTCAGCCAACTTCAACCAACTACTCTAAGAACAGGCTTACAGGTGGTATAGGAGCGTTTTATTTTATCGTGACGTGAAGTCAAACATCTCCGTTATGGCTCAAGAAATAGAAATCAGGATACGCCATTTTTTTTCCAATGGCAGCAGTTAACGATGCACCTAGAGAAAACTACCTGCAAAATTTTCAAGAGACGGGAGTTTACGGAAGCCGTATTTATAGACATTACTCTAGTACCAGCTGTTCTGCATCAGTATGTGATCGAACATACCTCCTCTAGCTAAGGAAAATGTCTTAAAAAGTATGACTCACTAGCTCAGGCAATGTCGCGGTACAATAGCCAAATGCATTAAGCGCAGTGTGTATTGAATAGAGATCATGCTCTTCGCCGACAGATCTTCCACCGTTCAAGTTAACTGCACTGTGGTTGGGTAGAAGTGCACATTCAAAAAAAAAAAGGAGAAAAAGGAAAGAAAAGCTACCCTGCTTACTTCAGCCAAATCTCCCACTTCAACTTTCCTGTCATGTAGGAATACTCCTCGCAGGCATGTATGTGGTAAAATATTATCTTGTAGAATCAAAAAGGAACTTTTCTGACACAGTGGCCAGCGTAACCAAAACTGCGATATACACGGCAATTATAAATACAAATTACTGCCCGATATTGCCTAACGTCAGTAAATTTTATCTGCCTTGGTTGGCGTCAATCTGTGTTTTCGCGGTCGCATGTGATAGCTCCGATATCTGTATTCGTAACAGGACAATGCTACGAACGCGCACAAACTGTGTGGCTTAAATTTCACAATGATAAATCAAGATTGAGATTTAATTTACTCACTACGACAAGCCCCGTCACAAAAAAAAAAATTAATCTCACACACCTTGCTCTTCTGAGATAGAATAATTTTCACGACGCGTCGAGTAGTGCAGCATGACTGCGCAGAATTAAACTACGCCAGCACTATAACTGAACTTATCTAGCCAATTAAAATCGGCTTAGAGATCTGATAAAGTGATGGCTTCAGCTAGCTTAATAGGAATGGAATGGAAAAAAAAAAAATTATTCAGATCCTTCGGAACGCACATTAACGCGCAGCGCGCAGCGTCATACGAGTTCGATTAAAATATATATACGATGGCTCAGAACGAAATCGAGGTTAACGATTCCCTCTCGTTCGACCCTCCCGTTTCCTCCCTACCGTCGCCGCTGACTCAACTCTGCTTAGTGCCGGTACCTGGTGTCACTCTCAAGAACAAGCTTCACGCCTGTCGAAAAAGAAGAAAAAAAGGGGACGCCGTCAGCGCCGCGGCGCCGCCACGGCCAGCGATGGTACCAGACCCGGGGCTCGCGCTTCGAGAAGCCCGGCGTCGAGAGTTCGTGGTGTGCGCGCGCGCCTGGTGCCGAGAGTAAAAAGCGGCCGTCTGGTATGGCGAGATGGCGAGTCTCTCTGGACGACGGTTTGTTCTCTGGGCGATTTTCTGGAGCACGTCGACTCTGGCCGACTTGGATTTTCCCAAAAAAGATTTGTAAGTACACGCCGCTTTCGGTGTCCACTTTGTGGAAAGCCTGTTACGCGCGCGTTGCGACGCCCTTTCTCGTTTGTTGTGCGGGTGTCTTCGAGAGGCAACTCCTCCGCGCGTAGATGTTGGGGTTCCCGTTCGTACGCCGTTGGTTTCCGCGCGGTACGGGGCTGGGGCGAGTCCGATTGCCGTACGGTGGCGCTTTGGGTGCCGCGAAGTTACAAACGCGCTGTCGTTGAGAAAGACTCGGTGAATTTTTAAGTTTCGCACTGTTGACGGTGTGGGTCTTCGAAAGGGCTTGCTCGCGTATTGTGCGTAGTTTGGAAACTGAGGTGCCGAAGAGGAAGTGAAACGGGATGAATCCGTGAAACCGACGAACTCATTGAGGAAAGTGTCGAGGCGCGAGACACGCGTTAAGGGCCGTAACTTTTCATGTATTTTTGCTTTTAGACGTGTTTTGATGTCTTGGAAGTGGCAGTGCTAAACTAAGCCCGAAGCGAACGTGCAATTATATTGCAAAACGAATGGTCTAGACTCCTGTGACAGTGATTATATTGAATACGGGGCACCATATTCTCCGGAAGCGTTCAGTCAAACAACAGCGCTTCTAGTTTCTCTGTCGTAGTGGGCAAGCACGCTCGTTTTGTCTTTTGGCAAGCTTTAAAGGAGCTTGAAAAAGAGAGAGTGAGCGCGAGAACAGAATTCCCCGCAAGGTTCTTTCTCCTGTAAAGCGTGCTGCGCTGCAAGCTTATCCTTATTGCGGGAAAGACAGCTTAGCTTGTGTTGAGGAGTTTGCCAAATCGGGTAGATTCAGTGAAATGTTTGCTCGAAATAGGTATCACGTCTACTTGAGAGAGAAGACATCGAATTATCTATGACACACATATGGCGTGCGAAAACAAAGCTAGAGAGCAGCGTAAAGCAACTCATGTAGCATGTTCTTAGTGCAAATATAGACTGGCTATTTGGCTTACAACGGGTTGTATGAGATGTTGTAAATGTAATAGAATGATTGCCAATATTTTTATCTCATATACCTTTTATGTACCGGGATACTTATTTTGATGATACGGCGTATTTATATCTTCAATGGCTGCCCAAACCGAATGACAGAACCGGTTTATACTTATTGTTTTTTTTGGTACTGAGAAATTGGGTGAACTCATCAGGTGGAACAAAATGTAGCGAGTAGTGCAATTCAGGGTAACTTCAAAGCATTTACTTGTGCCTATAGTACTGTGGAACACTTTTATTTAATAAAGTTTACCAGAACAACAAAGCACGGTGTCAGCACGGCATACGTTGAACGCCTACGGTAGCGTCGTCCATGTTTTCAAAACGTCATATATGAAAGTCCGTACGACTTCCTGGCGAAAACAGTTTCCTTTGAAAGGCACATTTTCTTGAATATTATAACGAGTTCACTAATTTACGTTCTTTCTTAAACGTAAGAAATGCCAGGCTTAATGAGGGCCACGTCCGTGCTGAAACAGGTGCGCGCAAGACACATCGGATGAAATGACGAGCGTCGTAAACAGCCGAAAAATTCGAGCCCATGGGTCCCGTGGAATAAAATAATATGTCCCAAAGGTGGTTACATCGAGCACGTGTGAGGACAAGGTATAGAGTCAGTATCGCAAAACGCAAAGTCGCTTGATACCTTCTCTCTTTAAATGCTGGAGTGTATTTAGGGAACGCGTGAAAAAGAAGTATGCACCATCGAAGATAATGCCATGCAGAGTTAACAAGAGCGCGCATGATAATATATTTCAATGACGTTGAAAAATTTTGCCATGCTTTGCTTGTTCGTGATAGTAAGTTCTGCCGTAGGAGTGCTTTAGCGCTGTTTCTAGCATCTGCTCCCATAAGCGTAACAAAATTTGGGGAGGCGGCAGTTCAGCTTAAATGCATTGCGGGTACCAACAGAGGGAGCGTAAGTGTAAAAGGTTGACAAAAGGTTGAGAGTTAGTGATTGTGGCCTTCACTAAAACTCCGCCTTCTTTCCATAAATACATGATTCTGTTCATGAACGACTAAGTGTGTGTGGGGGGAGTTTCATTTTCTTTTTTTGGACACGACCGCGTACATTGCTGCATTGCAATTGTGATTACGAATGATATATTGCGTGGACACAAACACGCCTAGAACAAGAATGCTGATATATATTTGATACATTTTTTTTGCTTTAACGAATAAATGGACTCGGAATATTAGAAACTGAACGTCCTTGCATCGTGGTATGTTCCGTACCTTCTTATTTTGCGTTAGCGCTTATAGGCGGGCTAGCTGCTACCGGATATAAGTCATTGCTGTTCTTGCGCAGCTTGTATTAAGTCATTTCGTGTCGGCTGACGAAAGCAAAGGTCCGAGTTCTCTAGGTACCGCCAAACAAATCTCTACGTAATGAATATCTCGGACATTTTAGCCTGATATGAATGATCTTCCATTTCCGCGCCTACAGCAAATGCCCGCACACGTCCGTATAATCTGCAACATTAAAAAAAAGATCATGAGAAAAAAAACACTAAAATAGTTGACGTAGGCAAGGGAAATCGCGTTAAAGTGCGGTGAAGCTACACTATTGTTTGCGTCGCTTTTCTTCTGAACTGTGAAGAATTGTAGCATCCGTAGCTAAAATGTAGAAACATACCCGACTGGACGACCTTGTAAGCCCGATTTCATTTCTGCTCTCTGCAAAGCAATATATCTACTCGTACGTTAGTGGAAAAGTCGGGGAGGAGAGAAAGGTCTAACTTGCGTCGCTTGGGAAATATACCTAAGCACAATGCAGTTTTCTCGTTCAGAAGCTTTTCAAGAGTACTTACTGCCTCTGCGTGCTCCAATTGCACTTGATAGTGCTAAATGTTTGCAATACGTAGTCATTTTTCTAGCGAATACGTTGTATGTGACCGAACTCCAACTCGAGTTCCGACCCGAAAAATCCATTTGTATGAGAGAACGTCGACTCGCGCACCTGAGGCGGCATACGGCTTCCGATTATAAGGGTTCTAGGATGGCATGGGGGACGCGGCCGGCTGCTTGGAAGTGAGATTGTGAGATTAGCCTAACGTGCTGTGAGAAAAAGAGACTAACGCGCATAAGAAAGAATTGTGCATTACAGAAACGCGCATTAGAAAGAAAGCAACAGGAGGATGCCGATTTAGCTGACAGCTCATGTAACTAACCTTGCGACTTTGTCCAGAAACGCTTCCTTGTTCACGATGCGCCTTCGAGTGTCTTCTTTGATTACGAGAAACATGACATTTAACATGACTTTTAACAGCGAAAGCTGCCTAGCGGCCAGCCCCATCAGCCGTCCCCTATGACCCCCATCTCACGAAGGAGGGGAAAGCGGACCCACCCTTGTTCTTGGTCCATTACCTATTCCTCGCCCTCAGCGTGGACCCGGTACCCATATCCTTGCTCTCAGCGAAGAGTAGTGACAGTGCTACGTGATGGGGCTAATAAATAAATAAATAAATAAATAAATAAATAAATAAATAAATAAATAAATAAATAATAAATAAATAAGAACTCTCGGGTTGCGCACAACAAAAAAGAGAGCTCGCGGTTGCCCTCAACCTATTATTACACCCTCCCGCTCAGCGTGCTGCTATATGATAGTGATAGCGATATAACGACAGTGCTTCGTGATGGTAATAGTGAAACTGACGCCCTCGCCCCAGGTCCGCTGTTTACTCAGACTTCACAAGCGAGGAACTGGCTCTAGTTTTTTTTTTTTTTTGAAACAAATTGCGCTTGCACTTCCGAGGTAATGATTGCAATTGGCGGTGCGCGCTTATTTCGCATCACCTGATATCAGTTATAGAGTAAGTCTAAATATAAGCTGCGCCTACATGCATCGGTGCTACATAAAGGGAAGGTTTATTCTAGGCATAACTGTTACACAAGCTTGCGGACGACAGAAGACGAACAGAGAACCACGGCAGCTCGAATAAAAGAAAAAGGTCTCTTTTTTTAGCAGCTGTAACCGAAAATACTTTTCACAGGTAGGCAGTAACAGGTTTTCATAACTACGCACAACCTTTATTTTTTCTTTTAAGACGCACTATGAGCGAGCGCAGATTTCCCTAAGAGGAAAGTGTTATTGCACGCGGAAGTCGTAGGTAACTTGTGAACAAGAACGAACAAACAAGGGTGTTTCTTCACATAGAGAGAAATTCCGTGGATCCTCTTAACGATGGATACTCCCGCAAAAAACATTCGCTCATTTTCGTGAAATTTTGCCGTGCAGATGCACGTTTCCATCGCAAGTTTTACGTATACAACTTGAGCATACCGTCAAATTTTATGGTATATCCTGACATCAGTACTAAGCCAAATGTACTATATTAGTTTGAAACGACAAGATCTTATTTCTAAATATGATTAGCATGCTTACATTACCAAAAGAGAAATTACTAGTGCATCGAACAAAAACCAGCTGATTGGACTCTCTGCAGAGGCGAAGAACAGGCGAGCCTCAGTTCTGTTGGTGGAGCTTACCCTGAACACAAAGAATTAGTGCGGCAATTCGACGTACCACCGCATTCTTTAAAACGTCTAAGAAGAGAGATTAACAGCAAGATGTCCGTAACATAGAAAACAAATTGCTCCCGAATACATCAGCACAGTGTTAGTGAAAACGATAATAATGTGGTTCGAAAACCTCACTTTTCTCATTTGTCACTAAATATCTCCTCCATCGTCATTGTAGGCGCTGAGAGTATTCCTGTTGCATTCATATAGATTATTAAGAGTCCCGTAGCTATTCCTAATGCCAACAGTAGTTTTGCATGAATATCGTGGAATTGCAGCTTTATCATGGGCGACTGGGTTTTGTGTTCATGCACCGCTACAGTTTGTTACCCTCAGTCACGAAAAACGTTTGCTCCTTGTGTTGCGCGTAATTTAGGAAAAAAGGGCAGTTGAATGAAACTGGACCTGCAAAATCCAACGTGGCTGAAAGAAGTCAACTTTTTGGTTCGGTTAGCACACGAATCGAGTGAGAATTTTAATGAACTACAAGACTCCGCCAAACGAACGTTTAGCTTTCATTTTTGTCTTTTTTAAAAACTGGCGTCGCACAGACTATATGACGCACCGGAGGTAGCACAGAACACAACAGCAGTACGGTAGGTAGGAGAGACGCAACACAGGTGTTATAGACACGACATGGGCACAAGAGATAATAATTGCTGGAGTTGCACGTGCTCGAACCACCACGATATGGTTGTGAGGCACGGTCCGCAGTGCAGTGCTTGGGAGTAGATGTGACCGCCTGTGGTTCCCTAACGTAGCACTTGAATCAAAGTATACGCGCGTTTTTATCGTTCATGTTTTGCATTTCGCCCTCATGAAAATGTGGCCTCGCCCCTAGTGGCTATGGCACTCGGCTGCAGATCTGAAGGTCGCGGGATCGAATCCTGGCAGCGTTGACTGCATTTCTATGAAGGCGAAACGTTGAGGCCCGTGTACTGTGCGACATCAGTGCACGCTAAAGAACCCCAGGTGGTCGAAATTTCAGGAGCCATCCACTACGGCGTCTCTCATAAACATATCGTGATTTTGGGACGTTAAACCCCACAAATAATAAATCAATCAATCAATCAATCAATCAATCAATCAATCAATCAATCAATCAATCAATCAATCAAATGTGGCCGCCGTAGCTCGTATTCAATCCCGCAAAATCGAGCTTAGCAAGCCAGCGCCCTAACCGCTAATCTACACCACAGCTGGTCAGCAAACGTACTGCAGAAACACAGCGCAGGTACTATGAGCAAGAGAGTTTAAACAAAACGCTTCTCCTGCGGGAAGGAAGGCGGAAACAAAGGAAAGAAAAAGCGACGGCGCACTTCGTGTACATATGTCTCGAGAGAAAGGCGTCGGGCACAAGAGACCCGTTCACGTCGAAGCTACAATGCACAGCAGACACGTACAGGCACCGAAACAATTCCGAGGATAGACACTCTACCGTACATAACGCATCACGAAAGCAGCGACGAGCACGCAAACTTAGTTTTCGAGTAGTGGTTACGTCCAACTCGGTCAAATTTTGTTTTGTCCATTTCGGGTTGTTTCGGCCTGTCCTGCAGCCGAACGAGGCGAACACGCAATCTTTAAAGAAAAAAAAAAGAAGAACCCTGCAGGACACGGCAGCGGCGAGTCTACAATGCTTGTCGTCAAAAACGGCTGAGCGGCACTCGAAACATAACCGCCATCTCGATGGACGCATTGCTGGATGCGCAGAAAGAAAGAAACACCCCAAAAGCAATGTCAGGGGGAAGAAAGCGACGGGCCATTCGGTCGATGAAAATGTACGGGTACGGATGTGGAAGCGGATACGGCAGGCTCTCTTGCCGTGCACAAAAGGCAAAACAAACACAAAAAAAGGAACTATATCAAAAGAAATAAAAGAAATAAGAATGAAAATCGGTGTGCCTTCAAATTTGGTTCACGGATGTGCGGGTTTCCGGGGGGCCTTACTTTTCGTTTTCCACTTTGCAAAAAAATATAAAAAGATAAAGTAAATAAAAATAATGATCACGAGAGCTCTGACGACACCCCGAAGAGAAAGCGAGTACATGGTTTTCTGGGCGAAATGGAAGACGGCAGTGGTGACAGGTGGCAGCACAACGCGCGTCCATTTTTTTTAACTATCACTTGGATTTTCTTCTTTTTTTTTTTGTTAGGGACGCCTGGTGAACACTGCGTCCGTCCACTTCTTGGACGTTGGCATCCATGTTTGCACCTGTCACAACGTAAAACCGCCACACACACACACACACACACACACACACACACACACACACACACACACACACACACACACACACACACACACACACACACACACACACACACACACACACACACACACACACACACACACCGCAACGAAAAAGAAGAGACGTGGTTGGTCGATCGAACCGAAAACTGTGGTACGGTCCAAGGAAACCTCCTCGGCACAATTCCGGCAGCAGTTAGTGAAAGTGTACACAGCAACGGCGCAGCTCTTGGGGGGATCAATTACGATGGACGGTTATTGAGGTACGAGACCATACCGATGGCCGATTGTTTCGTATACGTGCACGATCAACGTGGGGGCTACTCGTGTGCAATTTCGGTCGTAATCGAACAATTAAAAAAATTCCTTCAGTAACGTTGTTCGAGATTGAAACCAAGGCGCCAGAGAGAGGAAAAAGAAAAGTGGGCAGTGAAAGTGTGTAACCAGAGTTGCACTATGTTTCCTGAAGACGAGTTTCCGCTTTTCAACGAACAGATCGAAATAAGGCGGTGGAGCACGGGGGAGGGGGGCGTGTAGTTTTGGAGCGAAGATAATTTGATAAGTGTCTTCTTAATGGCGCACCGCTTGAGAACTATTGAGAGAGTCCTATTTTGTCGTGAAAAACGAAGAGAGAGATGACAGCTGACGTGACAGGGTTGTTTCCTCATACGAAAAAAATGAGAACGCAAAGGTGACACGTTGTTTTGTGAGTAGAAACTCTTACACGATAAATTCAGTAAGCTTTCTGTCAGCACGAACGACAGAAAGAAAGAGAGATAGAGAGAGATTTTCAAAGGAGATGAAGGCTATCTAACTACAGGAAGCGCTCAGTCTCACCTTTTGTTTCTTCTTGCGCCCGTAGTTCAAAGTTGCCGATAGTTCCATCAGTACTTACGTTAGACAAACCAAACCAACAGTCAATACTTCTAGGGGCTAAATATACTTGTGCTGCCCTTCTGCTGGGCAGGGAACGAAGAATAAAGCCTATAGAAGGCCGTGCGAACTCCTCTCCATGTACTCCAAGGCGACCGACTCAAACACTTTAGATACACTACATTTCTTTGTAGATTCACTACACCATGTGCACTATCGGGATCCTTGGTTGAACTCATACTGTTTTTGCCACATTCATTTCCTCTTTACTTTGTAAGACAGATTTTTGCAGTTGAGCGGCAGCCTTCAGAAATGGTGTGACCGGTTTGAGTACCGTCTCAAGCCAGTATTTCTAGCTTAAGAATGTTTTTGTGAATATTGTCTCGTATATATAGTGTTTTCGTATAATTAATGTGACTAGCATATTTAACGGTAACTAATATACCACAATTTGTTATGGTCAGCCCTTTTGTTTTGTCTATATGGTACGTGTTAACTTGTGCACTTCGTTTTTCCTGGTGCCGCACACTTTTTTGTGAACAACTGCACAGGATTAATACCACTATTCAAAATACAATTATTCAACCCGTACAACTCATCCCACGATTTGTATCCTCGCTATTGTATCTCTGATGAAGTGTATTTCTTACATTTATATAACACTTGTGCACTTTATGCATTTCGCCATTTCTGCAATAATCCCTACTTGGGATCGGCGGTACGTTTAAATAAATAAATAAATGAATAATAAGCGCATACCATATACCACGTCATTTCTTTCGATCTAATAATTTGCAGACTTGCGCTTAAACTGCTGCTTATGTGTGGATGCAACGGAGCCGGCAAACGTTTATAACCGCCAAATGACCTTATTGATCCGTCGTTCCATAGTTTACTTTGGTACACCAAAACAAAGCCATTTATGAATGAGTTGATTGAAACGAGGTGAGGAAAAAGCGCTGACGCAAGCGAACATTGCACAGAGGAATGCTCCGTATTTCCTCGAAAGACATTTTGCTGTTTGTGGTCGCTTGACTTTGTGACGTAATTGTTTGATTCACAACAATGCAAAAATCGTCTACACTACCGATTGAAGCTTAGCGGATGCCCGTGTTTTTATTCGACCTTTACTGAAAAGGCCAACGACTTGGTGACCGAATGAGACAGAAAAATGGCCAAGAATCGCATTTTCCTGATTAGATTTCTGTGCTCGGTGTGAAAACCTGGTAGCACACACACACACACACACACACACACACACACACACACACACACACACACACACACACACACACACACACACACACACACACACACACACACACACACACACACTGGAATAAAAGACGAAAAAAAAAGAGCTCTGTTGAAGGTGCCGTTAATTTCGTTTTGTTTTCTCAAGCTCTGCAATATAAACTACGATTGCTGCATACGCGTTCAGTAGATGACCTTGACCATCTCCTGGGAGATTCGCATACGAGAACAGCGCGGTTGATCTGCATAACGCTATTTGTGCAACGGTGGGGCGACGTTGTCGGGGTAGCACTTTGATTAATTTGCTTTGGTCTGTCTCCACGGAGACGAGGTTTGGTAAACGCCTACCGACAGGGCCGGTTGGTACGTGATATCGAATGCGAATAATTCCTGCCGGCCGAAAACAATCTATATGGAGCCTCCCTTTCGAGCCGTGTTTTAAGAAACAGCGATCGAAATTGTATATAATAAACTGTCGGTTCTGTTCGTTTGTCTTAAGTTGAACGCTGCTAATTTCATTCCTTTTATAATCGTCACTTCGCGGGCGAGGTCGTCATTCATTCAATTATTCAATTATCGTCTTTTTTATTTTGATGATAGCAGAGACAGTCTACACGCTCGCCAGAGGCGGGGATAGGTTCGGCTTCTTTTTATTTGTTTGTCATTTATTTATGAATACTGCAACCCAAGGGGTTTTAGGAGAGTGGGGATACATGTGATGGGTTTTACATGTTAGCATACATAAAAAGAAAGAAATACAGGCAAAGAAGGTGTACACTCTGGCAACTTAACACAGTGGCACACAGAAGAAAGCAAAGTATGTAAAAAACAAACAAAAAAGACATCATAACACCAAAATTTAATAAACACATCATTACTCGAGGTATGTGACACATCATCTTTAATAAGTTTGTTCAAATCTGTAATTATTCTTGGGAAAGATGTATACTTATTTTGTCTTTACAACTTGCCATGATTCCAAATCGTGGATATCATCTAGCTCAGACATTTTTCTTAGCAGACTCTTTCGTAAGTGAAGAGTTAATAAATAATTAATCGCTTACTCATTCCTAGTTCCTTTGTTTCGTTTACAACAAGAATGGAAGCAAAATATTGCTCTGATACCAGCCTCTAAAAGGGTTAAGTGGCTTTAATAATAAGCGATGAGAATTTTTTTGAACAGGGAACATCACTGAAGTTAACGTTCCGACAATAAGATCCACTCTGGCTGCCTACAGCGCATACATTGCGACCAAGCTTACCAAGGGGACGTGGGTGCGATTACTAGCTTCTGCGGGTGCAATTTTATGGAATGCAGAAAAATATCCACGTTTTTTAGACTGAGGGGCCCTTAAAGGAACCACCGGTGGTTGAAATTGTTCCATTGTGTTCCATCCTACAGCATGCCCCATAATACCAGCGGGTTTTAGTATAACGGAAAGCCGCAAATTTGAGCATTTAGCGTTAGCGTGTAGCGTTAGCGAAGCGAGAACCGCTCGATTCAGATCTACCGAGTCGTCGCCTTGTACTTTTGAGCCAATTTATTCCCTACTGAGGCTCGTATTTGCTTTAGATTTGAGCAATGATGCTTGGCTGGCCGCGAATTGGCGGCAAAATAGTTCTGTTTTCGAGATAAGCTGTCGTTTAGCGGCGCAAGAGGCGTAATGAGATTTTTTTTTCTCGTTTGGCATGGGTGCGTTAAGATGGCGCCACCACATGTACCTAGTTTTTCATTCACTCGTTTGTTTCAAAGGGTATGACCACAAGTCCTTCGAGATGAGTCGCGCTTTCTGCGGCCAAACAAAGTGAAATGTGGTAGTTGGGATACGACTCATTAGTTCGTCGTGTTTTTACATCTACACGGCAGTGCATGACTATGCGTTAGGGTTACCGTATCACACTGTTCCGGTGTATATATACTAAAATAATACTTTTGTTTTTACGTTAGCATTGAAATGCAGCCTAACGTTAACGTAAGCGTCTCACGGTATACTAAATTTCTCGCTATCATGGTAGTGGCACTTAAAACGTCCCAATTTAATTGACATCAGGACGTAAGAACGCTCGTCTTCGTGGGCTTCACCGACATTCCTGCTTCACCAACCTCATATCACTTCAAGCATCCAGCTTTCTCCAAGCTGAAGTATAATTCGGCTTCTTTATTAAGCGGTCACTTACGAACTACAGGAGCGTTGTTAAGTCTGTTAAAAAATACAAATATTTGTTTGTAATCACCTGGCGTCAAATGCGAGAAACAGACAATATGGACATTTAAAACCTCGCGCATCCTCCGCAGCCCATCTTCTAAGTGCATTTCATAGGCAGCACCGAATGAAGGAGACTACTCGAAAAGAGTGAGCTGACATTTCACCGTGCAAACGATGTCGTTTCCGCTGAAATTTCGAAAACAGTATTTTTTCTCTTACGGACGACTAAATGTCAAATGGTGTCATGTTCTCAGGCATGTTCTTTCGCACAACAAAACAGAAGGAGCGTGGGAGCGAACTAGCAGGGTAAAATACAGCAAAAGTAATCTATTAAGCTTTACGCTGAAAATGGGAAAAGGCACACTTACGCAGCATGAATCAATGAGGCTTTTAGCGTGATTACAACGAAACCTAGTGGCGTCGCCGTTACTCTACGCCTCCATTCACAGTTACTTTTGGTGCAAGGTGCAAGAGGAAAGTGTTCGTTGAAAAAAATTTAGTATTCGTATTTTGTGTACACGGAAGACTGAGGTGCTGCTACGAAAGATGTAGGCTATGGAAAAGCATAACAAATGAGTCCACTATGGGGTGCAATTGGATAACGGCGACAACGAAGCGACGGGGACGCTGCTGCTGATGATGATGGTCGTGATGACGATGCGATTCCAACAAGAAACAACTTAGTCAAGTATGAAACTTTCGTGGAAGCCTTGAATGTATGTACGTTCAGAAGATCAAGAGAGAACTCCCAAGCCTAGTCCGATGAAAAACAAAGGATTACCGCGTAGTGGTATTAACCGCACTGCTTTCTCGCGCGCGTGTATAGCTCACAATGCATTAGCCAAAGCGATGGGTTGGACCACGTGCTAAGTTTTAACGATTAGCTGGCTAGACATCCCGCGGAAACAAACAAACAAACAAACAAACAAACAAACAAACAAACAAACAAACAAACAAACAAACAAACACAATATCAGGCGCAGCCTTACCCCTGTCATCGTCGTCTCGCACCCTGCGCTTTATACTGCTAGATTTCTAAGCTTTATTATGGAACCGCATTACTATAAGTGAACTGCACGGAGAACAAACAAAGCTTGTCGGGCGGGTTCCGCATCTCATGCTCGCTTTGATGCTTGCGAACCGAAGTTCCTGAGTCAGGAGGATTTCAAGGGCTGTTTGCCGGGCTGGCATGACACATCGCCAAGTAGCTGGCCTCACGTGTTCTACACACACACGACTGTATAGTGGCGGACGGTTTCTGTTCCACGTTACGAGAGTGCGCACTTTCAAGCATCGCATTAAGCACAACAGCCCATTCGTTCATCTCGCTCCCTCCCTTGTAAGTCAATGCCGGACGAGCTTTAACGAGTTTCCGCTAATTATGCACGCAGCATGTCGTCGACAAAGCACGCGTCCACTGTACCGCTCTCCAAGCATAGACGTTGTCACTACGCTAGGGCTTGGAACGGGGGCCACCGCATTTGCATACTCAGTGCGCGTCGTTCGCTAAAGTGCTCGTCTAGAATGCCGGTCGGACCGTTGGCCCTGGCCTATAGATTCATATAGGTTCACTGAGGACAGGGATAACATTGGTCGCGCTAGGCAGTTGCATGTAGCATTTCCTCTTGCGTGTGTTTTCGTAACGGCAGTAGAGAAGACCTTACATAGCTGCAGCGCGGAATGCGAGTAAGGGAAACGATTGCTTAATGACGGGGACCATTGTTTTACACTGAGTATTTTTCCGGTGTTTACACGGCTGTGGCCAACGGTGCCGTTCGCTCTGAGTTCGAAAGCGTGTTATGCTTATTTTGTAAACATGCCTTTTTTGTAGTTTTTGTGTCGCGGAATTGTGGTTGTGTGTTGGTTTGAGACGTAAACCGATGTTAAGCAGAGAAAAACAGCTTTGCCACGTTACTCAGGGAGAACGAAGTCCCTAGATTTTTCGGTCTCTTATACGAAAAGAAAAAAAAAATATTTGGGGACATTAGGGGAGAAGGAAAGGAAGGTAAGCGATGAGAAGAAAAAAAAATGCCAGATATACGTAAGACTGCTTACGTGTTGGAATGCGGCAGCGCCC
Organism: Hyalomma asiaticum; assembly: GCA_013339685.2. Lineage (NCBI taxonomy): Eukaryota > Metazoa > Arthropoda > Arachnida > Ixodida > Ixodidae > Hyalomma > Hyalomma asiaticum. Next base: position 81,121,261 of record CM023486.1, on the reverse strand, counting down.
GTGGATAGCTACATGACCGAGACGTGTTTCGTGTAATCAAGCACGCGCTACGCATAGGCTTAAGCATTCAGCTTGCAGACGCTATATATGGATGAGTAGTGGCGTGCTCGCCTAGAACTCCGGGGCGCGTGTTCTATTTTAACCAGACTAAACAAAAATTCTTTTGAAAACCATCAATTGGATTTCTTTGAGGGAACCTCCCTGAGAAATTTGACGTCATTCGGAGCTTTCTTTAACGTTGGAGCGTCACGAGTGACGCCATGGATGACGTGTTGCAGTGACATGTTATCGAAGAAGAATCGTTAGCGCAAATAAAAGACGGTACTGAGAGGTATACACCGAACTCGAAATAACTATTTCATCGCGCTAACCAGTTTTCTTCAAGGGTACGAATACACTAGTCCAGCAACGGACTCTCCTAAGACGTTTTGCGGACGTCATCACGAAATGTTGCATATTGAAGTTACCATGCCGTAATCATGACGTCATTCGATGGCGCTACCACTTCATTACATGATTTTGTGTGCCATCACGCGGGACGATGGAATAAAGATTTTTTAAACTCATTAGCCAATCAATGCTTTCGAATTAATAAGAAAGTACAACACCTGATGGCGTCTACACTGCTTAACTGGTAGGTGCATGTTCACGCGACTGTACGTCGTAGTTTCTGGGTTTTACGTCACAAAACCACGTCATGATTAGGAGAGACGCCGTTGTGAGGGGCTTCGGAAATTCCGACCAGCTCTGGTTCTCTAACGTGCGCAGTCATCGCACAGTACACGGGCCTCTAGCATTTCACCTCCATCCAAATGCGGCCGCCGAAGCCGGTATTCGATCCCGCGACCTTAGGATCAGGAGCCGAGGGCCATAGCCTCTAGACCATCATGGCGGTATACACGCGACTTTTGCTTTCTGGAGGCGTGACCCATCTAGATGGGGTCGTGGTACCTTTGTGACTGTGAACAACTTTTAACTAGAATAGTCTAACGTGGTGGGACTCGGAAGGCGTTGATCATCTTTGTGAGGACAGATGGACATGAAATGCCCAATTAACACTTGTCTCAAGGCTTCTTTTACCGTCGTATAAGAAAAGAAGATATTGTGTGGTTCATGGATTCGTGCGGCAAAGTCATTGACAAAACTTTATTCGTTTCTCGCTGGGATGACAGACGCACTTTAATGTAACAGTTGCTGTACTACTGAATGCCCAAGAAAGAGAGTGAAGTTGTCCTTAGCTTAACTAATTCCTGGGGTTTTAAGTCTATAAACCACGACGTTATTACGAGAGATTCTGTAGCGTAGGGCTTCGGAAATTTCTACCACCCGGGGGGTTCGTGTAAGTGCCGTGAGCGTTCCTCATGGCAAGAACAAATACGTTTTGTCTAAGTTCAGCTGATGCGTAGGGCTTAAAAATGAACTGGATTGGGGTAGAATCGGATTTAAAATTTGTAAAGAGAGAGAGAGAGAGAGAGAGAGAGAGAGAGAGAGAGAGAGAGAGAGAGAGAGAGAGAGATGCTCGGGCCGCGCTTGTGCAGCAGCTCTGCCCCGTGGCAACACATTACCGTCAGCATAGGTGGGCCACGGGAAATGGAACAAAGCTGCAGATATTCTAGAATTTAAGGCTTCTGACTGCACCAAGGCAAGAATCCTCCGCAGAGCATCTATAATTAAAGACCTTCCATTGGCAATAATAGTGCGTAAAATGAACCTGTGCATTAGAGACTGGATTTGGGGCGCTCTCGACGGCGTCGTTGATTCGTTGCGACACCCTCTATCTCAGTAATGATTCCGAAATGATGGTGTAGCGCTACCGTAACGCTATTTTAATGACGACGCAACGAACTTGCATTTGAATGTATGTGTAGCGCAGTTCGTGTGCCGATACAGTACGCGACATTGGCTCTGGACGTACACGGTCGCTTTCTTCTTACCGTACGCACGTTGGCACGTAAATAAGTAGAGAACGTAAACCTTGCACCTGGAGTAGTGAAATTAGGGCGTTCTGTTTGACCGCTTAAGTTACGCAAAAATCATGAATGAGTCCACGGCAATAGTTTCATAAATTAACGAGCGCAAACCACACACACACACACACCCACACACCGGTACACATGAAAAATTGACACCACTCGGCGCTCTGAGTGGTGTCTATTAATGTGTATCGGTGTGTGTGTGTGTGTGTGTGTGTGTGTGTGTGTGTGTGTGTGTGTGTGTGTGTGTGTGTGTGTGTGTGTGTGTGTGTGTGTGTGTGTGTGTGGTTTGCGCTCGTTAATTTACGAAATTATGTCTCATCAACTATCCGAACAGCAAGTTCTCCCGAACCGCGGTAATAGTGAAGGAATGATAGTAATGGTAAGAGCGACGGTCTGCTGTAAGAGTGAATAGAAGCTAGGTCGAAGGATGAATGGGGCCTTCGAGGCAGTCATTTCACACATGACACCGGTTAATATATATTAAACTCATGGTCCGACCGAAGGGTAGAGGTGACGTGCGCGAATACTTGCGTGGGAGTGGCGTTTCCGCTCTAGTACGCAGCGATAAGTGGAGATTTTAGCGCGGCGACGTTAAGAAGCCCGTGGTGCAGATAATGTGGCGTAGGGATCAGCGCCCACGGCGGAACTTATCAAATTTGAAACAACCGGCAACCCCGAACACCCGAGCACGCAAACCCTCCGCCGTGGCGCAAGTACTTTAGCGCACAAAATTGAACTTATCAAAGTGAAGTCACTCAGAGGAATTCTAAACTATACGACCTAACTAAAACCTACGCACATGATAGCTCGCAGTGTAGCTTGAATGTACTAGAAGACAGCATTCTGCTACGAGGAAATTAGATAGATAGATAGATAGATAGATAGATAGATAGATAGATAGATAGATAGATAGATAGATAGATAGATAGATAGATAGATAGATAGATAGATTTGTCCTGGGACAGAGATAAGAGGAAAAGGAAACTTGGGTATTTCCAGCATTATACGGTGAATGCTCTAATCTTAATTGAGAAAGCGATGCAACTTGGGTCCATGGCGCTATATAGCGTTCCAGTGTTAGAGGCGATGTTCAAGCGTCGTCCAGCATGTTCTTTTTTTTTTTTTTGCCAGGGATTGTTCGACGTGCTAAAACATCCGGAATAAAAATTTAGGTTGAACACAGAGGTTCAGAAGGAAGTGCAGTTCTCTCCGTCACAGCATTACGTACATACATGGGTTTGTACGACGCAGGTCGAACTCGAGTTGCTTTGCAATGCCAATGGAAACCTATGCTCTTCCGCAGTGGTGTCATCTGCCTCAAATCACTGTACCTGGAAAGGTATTGAACAGTTAAACTGACTGACTATGCTTCGTTCGCAAATCTCCCGTGTTTTTTTTTATTTTTTATCGGATCTTGGTGTGCTCATACAGATAGCGACACTTTATGTAACCACTTCACAGAAGGAGATAAACTACGCCTAGTAAACACTTTATGTAACTTTTTCACCCGGTGAATAAATTACGCCTTGCAAAAACGAGGAGTTGCTACCATGTCAGCGTTCGAGTTTGCGACCGGCCGGTTCGTCGCAAGCAGATCTTGACAGCTCGGGGAAAAACAAACAAAAACACCTCGTAAAACTAAAATGGAAAGCGAACGAATAAACAGGCCGCGTGTGGAGAGATCATCGAGACCACCAAAAGGCCGCGGTCTTAAGAATAACAATAACAAACCGCGCACAGGTTGCTGTTTCTCGGTGGCCACTTTGCAGCACATGGTTCAAGGAAAAACACTCGTGTCGAAGTTTCTCATTCCCTACCGCCGGCACAGGGGCTGACGAGAAGGAAATGGGCTGCGCTGCCGCCCTGTTGTTTCTGAGTCTGGGTGTCTCGCTGGACTCCTGCGAGTTCGAAGCCTCCTTTCTTTTGTTCGTGTATTTTGGTAGTCGCCTCTTCAATTCCTCTGAAACGCAGTCGTTATTCAGTAGAGAATATCTAACAGCGGCATACACCTATTCGAACTTTTCTTTTACTGCCATGCTGCCATATTGAACCGGAGATGTGGGGCTAGTGAAGCTGCATTTAATGCAGCTTTTTTTCCCTCGTCCCAACCACTTATGTGAAATCCCGTGCATGTGGTAAATAAATGAACTTGAACTTCAAACTGAAAGACATCCTTGAATTAGTATTTCTGATGCTTTTTGTGCGGTTTTTCTGTGGGAGCACGAAATGCCTGTGGGAGCACGTGCCGTACTTCTTTTTTTTCCGTGCATGGTTACCGTGCATATTACAGTCTTTGCCCAAAACTTGGAGTAGGTTGCCAGGCCATCAGCGGAAGAAGCCACAATCGCGATTTTTTGAGGAGAGACTTCTTTTCCGCCGGCGTTGTTCTTAACAGGTGTTCTTAACTATTCATTAAGAACAGCTGTTCTCAACAGCTTAGTAACAGGTGTTAAGAGCTGTTCTCAACAGCTCGGTAACAGCTGTTAAGAACAGCTGTTCTAACAACTTATTAGCAGGTCTTAAAATTCAGTGATCGCCGCGGCCACTTCTGCTTTCCGACCATGGTCGATGGAACGTCATTATTACTGTCACGTATTGTCAGATTTGAGCCGCTACATGCGATCGTATTGACTTGAAAGAGTTATGGGAGCGAAAGTGATTGGAAGCGATGAGACAGGTAGAGGGCACAAGCACACACAACGGGGCTAATGTTTGCTACCAAACAAGTAAATAAAATTAACAAAGCACGGAATTTTTGCTATTTTTACCTAGAACAACAAAGAAAACTAATCGTTCTGACAAGATGCGGCTATTCAGTTAACAGAAAGACAGGGCTTCTTTTTTTGTTTTGTTTTGGACAACTTTGTCAAGCAGTTGTTCCTTCGTAATCGAATCCTTTCATTTTATTGAAAGTATGGTAACCTTAGCGGCAAGAATGTTCATTCCCAAATGATGTGCGCCTCGTTCACATTTTTAAAGATACACACTAAATACGGCACACCGATACGTTTATATTTGGGTTTCCTAGAATGCATTTCAACCATACTACCTCTGTTTCAATGTGGCTTCATTCACTTAAGTGGTCGTTTCCAAGCGGGTGTCTTAGAAAACGTGCAAGGTGCAAGGATGCAGGCCAATGCGATAAAAAAAAGGCTCCTAGAAAATTGATAGTCAAAAAAAAAAAGGAAAAACTTTGAGAAACCATTCGAGACATTTCAAGCCGTTTACATAAAATTTCTGCCTGATTTGCTGGGGGCTTCGGTGAGATTCTGAGATTGAAGTTGAGATTGGCCGAGAGAGAGGGAGAGACATAGAAAAAAAAACAAAAATAAATTGACAGCAGCACAATACAAGTGAACCAGCAGCTTTAATCCAGAAACTCACGGAAAGGGTACGCAAAAAAAAAAAGAAAGAAAGAGCAGCACAGTGCATACAGTGTTCATTCTGGAGAAATCTCAGGAGGGAACCAAAAATGGCGCCTCGGCCTACAGCTGTGTAGAGGTTAGGCGAGTGGTGTACGCGGCGGGTGCGCCGAATTTCATATGTCTAAAGCATCCCGAAGTTTAGGTTTCCTTCATGTCGCTGTCGAAATACGAATTCGACGTCTCCGGCGCGCGCGCGCACACCGCGAGACGGCGCAAAGAAGCGAAAGGAGCCGCGGGAAGGTAATACGAGTCCGCATCGAAGGATTTTCTAATAAGTCGACGGGGCTTTTTTCGCGGAGCTAATTTTGGAGACGCCGAGAATGGAAGCCGCCAAAATGAAATTGTATGTAGAAAAAAAAAAGTAGGACCGACAAAGAAACATCGGAGCCGAAGCATAAATCTCTTCTGCAGAATGTGGTGCGGTTCTTCCTCATTCGCAAAAGATTGTTCTTTTTTTTTTTATAAGTGACATTCAGAAAGGTGCCATTCACCGCGCTCAGCGAAAGGGGTGACGCGATGGAAAGCGGCGCCTTTTAGATTGAAAGGCGAGGAATTCCGGAAATGTGCGGAAATCCGCGGATTATAGTTTGTAATCGGATCAAGTCGCGGTACTAGATTTTTTTTTCTTTGGCTCTCGTTGTTGGTTTGTCCTCTCGCATATACGAAAGCAGACAGGTACGAAGGCCGGACGGTAGACAGTGAATACCTTGAAATAAAACGAATACTAGTACGAATCTTTGTATATATGCTTAGTAAGCGTAGTGCTACTGGCGGAACTGAAAAAGAAAAATAATGTCAAGGTATGGTGGTTTTAAGAGCGTTATTGAGTTAACATTGACGTCACCTGGTGATTCAAATCTGTTCAAATCTGGATTTTTGTTCACGGCTCTGTGTAGGCCCTTGACGCTCTGGTAATATATGCGTTGGCATATTGATATTCACCGGGAAATTTGTATATGTAGTGCGAATGAAATGGGAAGCCGAGAAAGAATGATTTCGAAACGAAATATGATACGTTACTTCTTGGAATGCTCCCTAAAAGAAGAAACTGTGTTATTAGCGAGTAGCTAAAATATGTTTGGAAGCATACTGGAGCACACGGTAACACTAATAGATGATTAAATATATCTTTTTCTTATGAAATGACATGGAACCTTTTCTGACGGTCACCTTTCTACAGATGTAATCGACGTCAAGGCAAAGTGTAGGTATGAATGGGTTTGTGAGATTTGTCATACCTACTCGCTTTTCAGAGCGGTGTTTCTTGTTCGTAGTAATGGAGGTTGGTGGGTTCAAAGAAATGCGAGTATAAAAGCACAGCGCATTAACGTCATCTACGTAGTAGACGCGCTAAAACTAACACCGTGAATAACGTTCAACCAGCAGCGGTAGCTAGGTCTGTAATGTTTCGCGCTGCTAAGCTATACAGGATACGGGTTCAATTTCCCCACATTCACGGCCGCGTATCGAAGGGGGGGGGGGGTGGGGGGTGGCATGCAATGTATACATAGACTTAGGCGCACGTTAAAAAAAAGGAAGAAAAAGAAAGATCATGTCGTCAAGTAAATAAGTAGCCTACAACATCAGCAATTAAGTAAATAAGTAGCCTACAACAGCAAGCCTCACACAGTATCGTCGTTCTGCAACGCAAAACCACAAGATTCAGCTTTCACTCTTAACTGCACACAACCGAATCATGACTTTTACGAATGACGTTCAATATTAAGGTCAAACTGAGGTTGAATTGAATTGAATTGAAGTGTATTTTGTCCTGAAAATTCTTACAGGAGCGGGAGCAGCGGCTAAAGGCTATAAAGCCTGACAAGAGGCGCCAGACATGAATTCTGCTCGAAGTTGTTCAGTTAAGTACTGCATTTGGGCAGTGACGTAGAGGCGCTATACCGCTCGAATTATTTCTCTAGCAGATTGACAAAAGCACCTGTACGTGTAAGCAGCTACGTTGCTTTCAATACGACCTACTTCTATAACTAAGCGGCACCGGCGAGGCAGGTATGAAACAAAAGAAGTCGAAGAACGAAGTAAGTGTCTCTTCCACCGAGAAATGAGCCGGCAATGCACGGAACACTAAGTGGCGGAAACGGGACCGGAACCGAAGCTCCCGCTTCCCTAATAAGTGCTCGCGCTCGTTTCATCAACGCGCCAGCCTCGCTCGCACGCCGTATATATAGATCTGATTTCAACCGATCACTACAGACCTCCGGGTAGCGAGCGCGTTCGCTTCGATCGGGTCGAGCCGAGCTAAATCGAGCCGGATTCAATTTGGCGAAATGCCGTGGGGGGCGTCGTATTGGAGGGAAAGCCGGACAGTCACGCCGCACGAGCACAACACGTGCGTGCTGAAGGGCGAGAACATGCACACACGCACGGGGGTGCGTGGTACACGCACACCACTCACAAGCACTTATAGGAGTACGCTTGTGCCCCGATTGCAAACGTACGTAGCGTCTGGAGCAAATTGGTTCGATTCACATTGCGCGATTGCGTCCTGCAGCCGCCCGTCGGGAAGGGGCTTTTAGCAACAATGTGGAACCTCTGTGCAGAGCCACGGCTATTGTTCGCTGGAGCAGGCAATAACGCACTGACGGGGAATACCGTACGCCAAGCTGCTTGACGCTTCTGGCGCTAGCCTAATTTTGCGAGTATGGACGTGCTGTGATGACGAAGTTGTTACTCACCGTGTGTAGGACCTTTGTCTCGAGATGCCTTATCCTACAACCGGAACGCGTAGCGCGTCCACTTAAGTCCCTGCGGAGGCATTGGGTATATTATTATGCATTCTCCGCTTCACAGATATTGTTGAGAAGCGAGAATTCTAGCCAAACGGATGACATTATTGCTACATAAGTCCTCCCTCTTACTCCTCGCAGAAAAAGATAGGCGTCTTAGGCTTAGCGCACAACAACAACAACAACAACAACAACAACAACAACAACAACAACAACAACAACAACAACAACAACAACAACAACAACAAGTCATTCTTGAACATTCGCTTTCTCAGATGTCCTTCGTCTTAAAGCTTCTGGTCGATTTGAGTTCTAGACAATAAACGTGAGAAGTGTGCATGACTTGGATGAAACAAAGACGTCTGCGAATATGATGTCTGGGACGGGTAAATAATGCAGAGGAGGAACACCGACGGCTTCCACTTGAATTGCGCAGTGTGTCTTTGTTTCTGTCCCACCGGAGCCATCGATCCTCTGCGATAAAATCTCACAGACTCTCCTGGGACTGTTTGACGTGAAGAGCACCCAAACGGAATTTCATATCACATCTTTTCCCTCAACTATAGCACTGTACACGACGTTCTTGGAGCCATTTTTTTGGTGGCGTTATGTCAGGGAAAGAATAATGATGGAAGAAATGTACACTCAGACGGAACGTTAAAACTGACAAGTACGGTAGTAGAATTTAGGTATCAGGCGCACTTGCAGGACATATTATTTCAACAACAAGCCCAAACACTTCACCGTTCTCGAAGTCGTGACTTATAGTACTAAAAAAACAAAGTCGAGAAAAAAAATTCCCACAAAATAGTGAAGTTCGACTAACCCACTTGCGTAGAGCAAGTAAGTCGGCCGACTGCAATGGAGGAAGAAAGGGTTGACGTCAGAGGATGGAAAGAAAGGAGAAAGAAGGAGAGAAGGAAGGAGAGAAAGAACGAAAGAAAGAGGGGGATGTTGGCTGCAAGTGGATTTAGTTTTGCAAGATACGCAGTCAGTCGCTCGCTCGCTTGTTCATCCTTGAGGAAAATTTGAGAAAGTTGGATATCATGTTGGATACGAGATATTATGCAACACACCGCCGCAGGCCTTGGCTTCCAACCCTCGATAAAGCAACGTATGATGAGAACGTCAACCTGTATGATTCGTAGGCAAGTTTTGTATTACCGAAGAATCTCCAGAGCTGAGAAGATACCTCCTTGTTTAAATGTACAGTACATGCACATAAATGTCACATCATCCACTTCAGCGTGCTAGAAATATCTTGAGTTCCCCGAGACAGAGAGTGTTGAGATAAGATAAATATTTGTCAGATAAGCAGTTGGTTCTGTTGAGGCAGAACGGATGGACAAAGGACACTGGGGAGTGCTTATTTGTGCGAAAAAATTAGGCTCTACATCATTTAACCTAGTAACAGGCCATAAAGCCAAGCACATAAAATAAACGAGAAGAGATTAAGCGCTGACATTTTATTTACGCAATAGCTCTAGGTCAGGACTATATGTTTGTACTGCAGACGAAAGATTTTGGTTCAATAAAGGGCCCAGAAAACTAGTTACAAGATCAATTAAATCATATTGCAAAGATTTAAATTAAACTTCTATCGTCTCGTTTACTTGGCAGTAGCATTATCACTAATACTTCTACGCCCAATTGCAAGTTCGTGATTCATTTTAGCTTGCATGAAGGGCGAACGTATTCGTTTATGTCGTAGAATAATCTTCAGAGCTCGAATATTGAAAGAGGTTACGTCAGCTATGTCACAGATCGATTATAAGTGCTTATCGCTCCGTCTAAATGATTACAAGCAGCAGGACCGTATTTACACACCTCTGTTACAGGTTTACTTGACAAACTTGCGGCACAGAATACCCGTGTATTGCACTGGCTGTAAACCATGTTTATAAATAAGTAACCCTCATGTCTTACAGGCATAGCTCCTGAACCTGCGGTACGTCGAATGCTATCTTGCCTTGCCCCGTAATAGTGCTTTCTGAAACCTTTCATTATGGCACTGCCTACAACGATTACATCAGCTACAAATGAGCCTGTTCTACCTACTTTGAGATTAGCTCCTTCCGGCCCACTACAAGAAATAATAATAATAGTAATAATAAAAAAAAAGAAGCACAGCTGTTTCGCCGGGAGTAACACAGCGGCCTCGATCTCGTGCTCTTAATCACGTCGCGAGGTCGATATTGGAAAAATACAAAAGAAACAAGAATACAGCGTGCAGTCGCAAAATACCTAAACACTGAACCCTAGACGCATGATCGACTATGCAGTAAGCAATCTAGAATGCAGGGAGAGAAAGCAGCCGCGAATAAACATAGCGCTGAACGGAAAGCCTCACGCGGTGCATAGCAGCCCTCCCCGTCATTGAACGCAAATAAAAACAAGCTGACAAAAAAAAAAAGGAAGTCAAGAAGGGGATAGCGTGAAAGCTGGTTCGCCAGAGCGGAAGGCAGAAGCTGCTATAACGGATATAGCGCACCTGTTTTATGTTGGTCCGGCCATCTCTGCGATGGCGCTGTTGTTGTTATATCTCTTTTTGCGTTCTTTTTATCGACTTCCTAGCCCCACGCTTCTTTAGTTGTTGTTGCTGTTGATTCCAGGCAGGAAGCCCTCTTATATGCGCGCCTTTTCGGTGGCGGGAGCTTGGCTTCTCGGCAACAAGCGTGCGTGTACGCCGAAACGCCGACGCCGTCTGCGGGGCGTCTTACAGGGCGACGTGCATCGTGCAGGCATCCAGCGCCGTCTCGCTGGAGACCGGGACAACGCTAAACGACGACAGACAAGAAGGATAAGGGCGGTTGGCTGGAAGGCGGTTGGGAAGAAAAAAAAAGAAGCCGAAAGGAAGAAAGATCCAAGCGGCCGAGAAATCCCGTGTCGTGAAACGAGGCGTAAAAGTGCGTGCGCTGCTGACGTAAGAAAGAAAGAAAGGAAGGAAGAAAGAAAGAAGAAAAGATAGGAAGGAGAGAAAGATAGATAGATAGATAGATAGATAGATAGATAGATAGATAGATAGATAGATAGATAGATAGATAGATAGATAGATAGATGGCAAAACGAACACAAGGAACAGGAAAGAAGATGCGGCGGTCCTGCGTTTTGCGTTCGTGTTTATTCAGCGATACCTTCCGCCTGCGTATGACGAACCCATATGTGAACACATCAGCAAGCTTGCTGGATATAGGTGGATAGCTCGATCGATGGTAGAATAGACAAAAAGGGAGAGGTAGAGAAGAATAGCGCATATACGCAGAGAGAGAAAAAAAAGAAGGAATAAATAGAGAGTGGGATAGAGAGCTCTGTTCTGTTTCGCTGCCAGCGTCAATAAAACGTTGCCATCTCCGCACGGTGGCCAAAGCCTAGACGCACATAAACACGGGGAGAACAGCGCAAAGCCGGCAGCCATACGGGACTAACTCCAAGCATCGGCACGGTTCCTTCGAAGCGAAAGAAGCCGAACGCCTCGGCCAAGTCACGGCCGTTCCACGTTATAGGAGGCGAAAAGGCGCATTACCTTTGCTGCGTACGATGGCGCCGTCGCAGGAACAGTACTTTTTTTTCTTACTTGAGTAAAAGGCAGGATGGAAATAGAGAAGGGTTGAATGGCTTTTCTTTTTCATTTCACTATCGAAACGATCGAGTTAACTGCGGAGGGGAGAGAGAGAGAGAGAGAAAAAAAACGCTAGGCCTATGGCCTCGAGTGTAGAAGGTGGCCTATATATAGCATATGTTCTGCCTGCACTGCCACAAACGTCCCGTCTCGAAAAAAAAAAAAAGTGAGAGAGCGCCATTGGTCGTACTTTAAGGCGAGACCCCCTTTTTACTGCGCATCTCGCTCGCAGCTACTGAAGGTACCGCACTAGTAAATAATTGAAAGTGCGGTGGCTATTTCCTTACCTCCATTTTGTGGCACCCATGGGGGAGGAAAAAAAAGAAGTTTTTGTATGAGGGAGGAGGGCGGCTCACTAGGTTACACGTAACCGTTCATCTGGTCACGTGCGGACAGGTGTTATGGATGGTCGTAGCACGAAAGTATCAATGCCCCTTCGGGTCTCGTATAATTGTCATTTCCTCGCCGTAAATTGGATAAGATTTATTCGTGCACTGCGTAGGCCAAGCATTACGTAGTGATGCTCCCTGAACGTGCCTCTGACACATGCTTCCAACGTAAAATAAATTTCTTTTTAACAGCGAAGATATTTAAGCCAACGGAAGGCACCCGTTCTTTCGCGATCAATGATCGCCATCATCATGAAATCATGAAATGAGTGCGCGGGTACCTCTGTGAAATGACCAATGTGTGGCAATTTGCACGCCCACTTCTTGCTTCTTCTACGCTCATGCCTTCAGGCCACCACTACATAAACGCTGCGGCCTTGCATCAGACTACTTTCTCTTCTTGCACTCATGCGCTCAGCACACTACTACATAAAGCTCCATCAGACGCTGCAGCAAAATAGCAACACCATGGCTCTGCCCAGATTCGGCGAGCCGCTGCGCCGATGCCTGCCGCGCGGATTCTCGCCGTAGCTGCGGATGCGGAAGTGACGTCACCCCGCAGATCCTAGTAATAAGAGCTCCGCGTCACCGTCGCGGCGACAGAATGCCCCCATTTCTCCGCTCCGAGCACATCGTCGTGAAGATGGAGTGACCGAAGGAGTGCGTCACCCCTGAAAAATAAAAACCGCGGTGCGATAGCCGCCGCGCCGCTGTTCAAGACAGCGTGAGACGACTTCAGACCGAACCCGGGTACAGTGCCGGTGAAGCAGTGGCGAAAAGTCGGCGATGCGCGGATCCGGAGCTCTGATTACGAACCCGCGAAAAGGAGCAAAACCGTTTGTATATGCAGATTTATCGTCAGAAGAATCCGGGCCTGCTAGTCGCACCACCGGGCGACTACGAAGGGGACGACTGGCAATGAAAATATAAGCAACTCTGTGCATACGTAAATGTTTGAGTGTTCATCGTGGTTGCTTGTGATGATGCGCAAAAACCTCGCGAAGACGTGGCCCAACCGAGATAAAGCTAGTTCGGACAGACAGCTTCACTGTTTGCACATTATTCCCACGTCAGAGTGAAGCTGCCCCTAATTTCTTTTTAAAGATTTAAATTCCTCGGTGAACCTCACTAGATTTTAAATAGTAACTCGCTTCACGGTACCTTGCGTGTTTTCAATTCACCTGTGATACGGACGCACGAAAGTTGAGAGAAATATGGAAGGAAACGGTGGTGTTGTTTACGAAGGCTGGCTGCTTGCACTACCAAGCTGCTCCAGGCGCCGCAGAAAAAACAGTAACGGAGGGTACGCCTATACATATATAGAGCGGACAAGGTAGCACATACTGCCCCCTCCCTCCCCTCCTCCCCTATACAAACAAAGAGACTCACACAGTACTGGGCGTTGCTAGGACAGAGTATATTATTCAGGAACCACCCAGTCTTCTCGTATATCGCACCAGCGCGGCCTGTGCCTGTGGCGCCGGTGTTCGATATCTGAAAGCGCACGTGCACTCGGATCGACGGCGACACGACTAAGAGAAAGAGAGAGAGAGAGAGGAAGAGGAAAGAAAGACAGGTGCCGAAGAAGCCATAGAAGCCGTGGCATCTGCCAAATTTGCGGGAACGCCTCTCGCCATATATATATATATATATATATATATATATATATATATATATATATATATATATATATATATATATATATATATATATATGCATGCGTGCGCGCGCGTGTGTTTATGCAATGCTTTGTACTCTTTCCTGGTAGTTCTATCAAGCATTGTCACTTTAATCACAAATTTATTGGATGGGTGACCCATCGCAAAGAAAACAACGCAGACAGAAACACTTCAATGATGCACACGCATGCATAACAGCGACTCGGTAAATCCTCAAAGGGGATGTTACACAAACTCGAAAGGCCCGTGCACGTTATGTAAGAACTAGCGTCTGCCTTTATTTTGTTTCCTGCCCTTTTGTTGCATACCGACACTCCTTTCCACCACTCGTTACATCACTCATTCCGACAGCCGATAAGGAATTAATAGAACTGCGGTAGGAGAATCGTTATATCTGATGCGGGCCCCCTCGTTCGATAAATAAAGAAAGCCGGCCGCGAGGCATCTATGGAAACGCGAGAGGTCCATCTCGGAAAAGCGGTCGGGGCTAATCGCGATTAGTAAGCTGGAGATGCGGTATTGTGAGGTAGAAAGCGAAGAAGAGAGAGGCGGAAAGACCTCGTTACGATGGACACCTGCCGCTGTCTATTATTCGCGAGAAGCAAGCCGATCAGCCAGAAAGGTTTCCGCCTAATTAGATTGCTCTCAGACGGGCGATGGCTGGAAGCACTTCTAGGTAGTCTTTGTATTCGTACAGATATATAAAACGGCTGACAAGAAAGAAGCCTTCGCGGAGCACAAACGCAATTCCCGCTCGCACTGTCAGTGGCGATCACAGGAGAAACGGAATACCTCTAGTGGGTGTCCGTTTGCGGTGTTAAGTGTTCTCGTATTTGTCGCGGAGCGTTACTGCGTTATGACATAATGGAACGTTCGGAGATAATCGGTAACAGATAGGCTTCGCTATTAATTTAGGTTGGGCGAGTGGCGAAAGCACTTCATCACGTTACGTCAGCGCGCATTCCGCATGCCGTCCTTAGCCTCTAAAGGGAAACCTTATATTGTTATTATGCACTCTTATCGTATTAACGTGTGAGAAATAAGGAGCAAAGTGGAGATAGTGTGGAAGAGTGGCTCCTGTCGTTATGAACTTGATGCTTCTGGTCTTAATGCGAAGTACGTCAGTGTCATGCGTAATGCCCGGGGAGTAGGCGGATGTTGAATCCGCAAGGTGTTATCAAGACGTAAAAGTGCCGACCCCGCATTAAAACCAAAACAAGGCGTTTCGGCCTCCGCACGTGACCTTGTTCACAATATTGGGGAGCCTTATTCACGAGAATGTGAACAAGGTGAACAATGCGAACAAGGTGAACAAGGTGAATGTGAACAAGGAGAATGTGAACAAGGACTGAAACGTCTTGTTTTGGTTTTAATGTAGGGTCGGCGCTTTTACCTTTTGACTGTGTCCCCACCCGACCAGACGGAATTCCGTCAAATCCTACACTTCGTACGGTAAGGGATTGAATAAAAAAACGAGAATGATGACAACATGAGAAAAACAATGTATTACAGCTTCGGCACCCAGAACGGATGCGGGAACGTTACTAATACATTGTTTCTCTTTTGCCTCAACGAAACGCTGTCAACTGCGTATAGTGTGTGTATAGTATGTATATATGAGTGTATGAGTAAGTGTGACTGCATGTACGTGTTGTGTTACATGTGGTCATTGTAAATATCATAGTCACCGCTAAACACCTAAATTAGCAAGCCAGGCCATTAACCAGGCTAACATCTCCGGAGTCATTAGCTAAAATATTCTCTCTCTCTTTTTTGTAGTCGACGTCATTGCTTTTCATTCAATGATTCATCCCGCCCAGACAGGCGTCCGTAAACAGCCTCCATTTACAGTAAGGTGGACGTTGACGATAGTAGCTAATACGGGCCTGCGTACGTTGACGTGATGCTGACGATAGTGGATAATGCTGCACTGCGCTCTGTAACATGTTAATGATAGTGGCTAATACAGGTCCGCATATGACACCATGATGCTTCGTTATTGTGGCTAATACAAGCCTTGCAGATTAAAATAGCCACGTTGTGACCACGAGCTGATCACCCCACCGAATTTCTTTGACACGAAGACACATTCCGAATCGCGCCTTCGTTGGCTATATATATATATATATATATATATATATATATATATATATATATATATATATATATATATATATAAACGTCATGCAAAGCAACAGTGGAGGCGCTTGTAGACAGACAGACAGACAGACAGACAGACAGACAGACAGACAGACAGATAGATAGATAGATAGATAGATAGATAGATAGATAGATAGATAGATAGATAGATAGATAGATAGATAGATAGATAGATAGATAGATAGATCATCGTACCATTCTTGTCCTGTTTCTTCGGGTGACTTCTAGCAATGATCGGAATTATGCTGTAAGTGCTTTACTTTGACGTCCGAAGTAATTTGCCGCAACGCAATCATACAGGGTATCGTATAATGCGGAATTCAAAACGAGGTTCTCAGGTACTGCTGTTGCATTTTCCGTCTCTCTCTCTCTCTGTCTCTGTTTTATTGATATTTTAGCAAGGCAATTCCGGCCTTCCCATTCCGGGCTGTCACGAGAGTTCGACAGGGCGGCTGAAATGACAGCCTTAGGATAACTGATTGAACTGCCTTGCAAGCTCAGCCAATTGGAAAACCAAGTTTTATGCGGACACGCACGTCTCGTTTTGCTGACTTTGGTTTAGCCGATTCGTTACAGTCCGCTGAAAGGCGCACTTCGCTGCTTAAGTCTCATTTCTATGCAACGTGTTTAGAAATAGCAAGATGTAAAGAAACAGGATATATTACAACAGACGCCTTCAGTGTCGAGAATACAGGAGATTCATCTTGAACCGAGCAGAAATTGCTCGCTCGTTTTCCTCTTCTTGAAATGAAAATGGTCTGGGAGACGAAATGAATCTTCCTTTCTCAATATTTGTGTGGGAGACGAAATGAATCTTCCCTGCTCAATTAAAACGAATAAAAAAGAAAAGAACAAGGCTAGAAGCCTAAGTATTGCCTTACAGCTGCAGAGATTTTTTTACCTTGCACTTGAAAACTAAAGAAGCATTGTAATCATTGAATAAATTGCAACCAGCCGGAGATGAGCTATGCATATTTCGATATGGAATTGCTGACGCTCGTAATTTCTGATCACTGGTCGTTTCACTTTTGTTCAATTGTTTATGTAGCGTTTATGCGCGCCAGCATAAGCGAGGATGTCACTATGGGATAATTTTCTCTCCGTTTGACACATACATGGTTTAGCGTCTTGTGGCTTGGCTTTACTCTCCTAAAAAAAACAAACAAAGATAAACAAGGAAACCAGGAGGAAGTCGAGAGACGTAAATAAGGTATGGAATACGTATTTTTCATTGCGGCGATGCAATATATGTGCAGAAATATTATAATGAATCGTGAACAAGAAACAGGCAAGGCTAAGCATGCAGTAAGAATCATAATGCGTTGATGGGAGTACGACATCTAATGGGGACTAGTGCGTCCACAGAGGTGGATAATAATCAACCGGTGCTGTAAAATGAGTACGGTGTAGACAATACATTTGACACAACGTGAATTTTGGTTGACATAAAACAAAGAAAAAAAAAAGCACAATGCTGTGACTCAGTGCGGCAACAACACGCAGCTCAATTTACTGTCACGGTGAGCACAATCTCATGAAGCGTTTTCTCGAAGCCAGTGGCCAAGATGTCGCACTCGCAGCATACTGAGGCACTTACGAACGTTCAACCTTTCAAAGCTTCCCGAACGGTCGGCTCTTCCAGCAACTCTCACGTTCCGGTGACAGCCTGCGCGCAATATGCGAGGACGTGAGGAACATCCAGGTAGCGTGCTTTTCACAACGAAGCTGTCTTTCTGAACCTCTTCGAGTTTGCGCTGTCGGCGGCTACTGCTGCTGCTAGTCGATGCCACCTAGCTGTACAGGTCATCCTCAATGTATACAAAGCGGATTGTATAAAATTCAGCACGATGATACGTAATTCAGGTTACTCCACTTTCAATCGGCCAATATAGTATCGGGTTCTATTTCGGGCCACTATTGCAGTCTTCAACGTTCACGTCCGGTTACAACCAAGCTGAACAAGGCTTCTGAAACACTTCCAGTCATAAAGGATCGTCGACATCGTGGACACCACACCCAACTGAAAGAATGCGATAAGAGTTGTGCGGAAGGGAGGAAAGTTAACTAGAATACAACTTGCAGTTTGCTACCCTGCACTCAGGAAAGGGTAAGGGTAGGAAACCCAACAAAATAATAGAGACAGCTCAGGAAGGTACTTTGCCTCGTGAGCATTGAGGCTTTGGCACGAAGGCGCGAAGAAATTTCGAAGCCGCAGATTCCAAACCCGTGCGTTGCGGTCTGCTGTAGCTTGTCATTTGTGATTATAATTCACCGCAGATGATTTTTCTGCAGTGTGTAACACGGTACTCTGATGCCACTGCCTTACAAAAATCATACATAAAATTTTGAGGATGACCAGAGGGGGCGGGGGGGGGGGGTTGTAGAATGAGGGTGTATCTCCATTACCCCTCTCTGGCAACACCTACGGTGACGCTCAATTACACCTTCACATGAATGGAAAGTTTAGAGAGGCCAAAAAACGAAACACAGTTTCGGACAGCCTTTGCAAGTTTAATGAAGGCTAGTGAAGGCCTATGGAGACGTCTCATGACAATATTAATCGAAATTCAACGTTTGACTTGAGCATTGCTGATCTTTATGAAAATGTACATGTAACTGTAGCCGAGACCACTAGCTCGGCCGTGCTATGCCAGAGCCACCACTGGGTGAAAGTAATTCACAATGTGGGTAGTTTCTTCTTTCTTTCCTGTGATTCGACGCAGATACAGCTCCTCTGAACCTCTACTTCATGTTTTAGCACTCTTATCTGACTGTGATTTTTTTTTTCTGGGCGCGCACGCTCGGACTCGATGGCAAGACACGCCCATCGGCCTAAATATTCCAGGGTTCGTGAGTGCGCGTATGCGCGGCCGCAAAGGAAACCGAGCAAGAAGTCAGCCTTCGGGCTCTCCTTCTGCACTGATTGTCACTGAGAGAGAGAGAGGGAGAGAAAGAGAGAGAGAGAGAAAGAGAGAGAAAAGCAATTTGTCGCAGATTCCGCTTGCTCTTCCGGACTCCATCTCCCCATCTATGCGCTTTCTTTTCTTTTTCGTTCTTCCTTCCGGTTCCCCATTCACCATTCTTCGTAGGAGCGTAACAGTGCCCCTTATTTTCTGCCCCTGTTCGTTTTTCGACGATTTCTTTTTCAACCACTCGCTCTAGGAAGCTCGAAAATGAAACTCTCGTTTCCAGAAGCACGCACGGAGTGTTTCCCGTTCTTCGCGATAACAGCAAACGGGATGGGGGGAAACAAACGAACCAACGAAATAAAAGAAAAATCACAAAAGAGGAATATGCGGAACGCAAATGGAGACGCTCGGTTTGGAGAAGGGCACGCCACCGACGCTCTCTGTGTGACTACGCATCTATTTGCAAACAACTTCTGCGCCACAGGGCCATGAGCTCGATCAAAAGGCTGCAAAGTGGGGCGGTTGAGGTGAACGGTTATACTCGTACGTAATTGAAAACAAAGAAACAACCCAACGATCCGAAGACGGCGTCTGGCGCAAGAAAAAAAGAAAAGAAAAAGGTAATCGAACGCAACTGCGATATGGAAATGCCTTTGCTGTCAAGAAAACAGACTCTTCGCCGATCGCAACAGAACAGCGAGCTGGAAAGGGTGGCCTTGGGGCGATCACTTAATGTCCTGCGCCAAGTTTGATAAAAGGTTCGCGCCAGGCCAAGATATTTAAGAAGACATAAAAATATAAACGAGGCGCATATAGATGTCAGGGTGCTGTTAGGTTTTAAATGTCGATAAGAAATCTCTTTCTGAGCTAGCGCGCATGTCTGGCGGTGAGTACGCTGATATCGCTGCTGGTGGAAGGCGAAGAATTCCCTTCTTTAGTTGGTTTTCTTATCTGCAGCAACTTTGAAATTCGTTAGAGCAGAGGAGACGCGGGTTGACATAAACAGGACAACTCTTTGTCTTATTTTTTTTAAAGTTCGTTGTCAAAAAGCATCCCACTTTTTCACGGTATGTCCAGATACATCGCTCCTAGACTAGATGACCACATAGAACTAGGGAGAAAGCTAACGGCAATTAATGCGTCTCGATGGGGAACAAGCTTTCGTGCCTCTAATTTTCGTGTGAGCACACTGCGACATGGAGGCGCCGTACCATGCCCAGCAAACATTGTGAGCCCCTCCACCCCCTTTTCCCCGCTTTTTTTCTTTGTTTAATGTCGCCGCCTTTGAAACGGTCGCTGTTCAGTTGCTGCCAGCTTCTTTGTTTTGTTTCCCTTTGCGTGGAAGTAAACCTGCGTAGCGAAGAGAGAGAAAAGGGTCAGCTAGCTGCGGCCGAAGCGGCGTTGCTAAATCAACGTCGGTTCTCTCTACCCTCTTCTTTAATCAGTGCTTTCTCATTAACAAGGCTCGTCCCCGGGGCACTGATGCGTTGCTGCGCATTGCAAGCGTATAGCCTTCGCGTGCCTACAGAATGGGCCTTCCCGCTGTTGCGTCGTGCATAAAGGGGGTGGTCACTCGGGCATGGAGAGGAGGCCTATTTACGTGACACAGAGGGTCGACGTCGCAATGCGCACGCGTCTACGGGCAATGTGCCTATAGACTTTTTTCCTCGTATTGCAGTGCATTGAATTGCACGTATAAGGTCCATACAGGATGTGTTCAATGAGCAGAGCCATGAAATTAAAAATTCGGGAGCGTAAACAGCCCTCTGGTAGCTTCGACAAGGTAGGGTTAAACGAGAAGAGACAGAGTTTGTAGGTACAGCCTTCAGCACGCTTAACACGAACGCTCTGATGCGTGACCTGGACCACTTGGTCTGAGGCCAGTGCCGCGAAGTGGTGGGCACTGTTGACGCCAAAATAAGGACTTAAATATTCTTTTATTTAATGAATAAATAAACAATGTTTCGGCATGCATGTGGAGCGTTCGTGTTAAGCGTCCTGAAGGCTGTACGCGCACATCGACGTGTTTTATTCCTGGAAGCAGGGGAGGGGGATTCGGGCGAAATTATTGTTCAAATCGCGGGCGTACGTCGTGATGAGGTAGGGCTTTGCTCTCAGATATTCCGTAAGAGAGTGGAACATGCTAGAGGGCTTCAGAAAAGTGCACACAAGGAGAGGCATTTCCAAGGAGCCTGGAGAATATTGCGAAAGCAATGTTCTCCGGGCTTCGAATGCTATTAAGTTTTTATAGGTCGACAAGAAATCGATAAGATTGCAAGACGATAATGTTGCGATAGATTATAATCGATAAGATTGTAAGACGCGTGACATTGCGTTCAATGCAGGAAAATATCTTGTCACCTAACAGGGCTGCCAACGGTAAACGTAACATGCATATACATAAGCGAAGATAAATAGAAATATAAGCTAGCGTTGTAAGAAATTTATTCAAATATTACAAGGTAGAGTGTTTATCACTGTATAAGTATGAAACAAATATTCATCTGTATTATGTCGAAACACTGATGTCTCTACATATTTTGCGCAATTAGACGTTGTAGCATAAGCTCCACTTACGTACCTAGTGCGGCATGATGCATCGAAGGTACGGAAGCTAAGATCAGGTCACGTCGGCACAAAAGCGTCGACGTGACCAACACAAGAGCATTCCTGCACAGGAAAATAACGAATCCGTTCAAAAATTGCCTGCCATAGCTCTGAAGCCACGCAAAAAGAGCGTGTTTTATTAAACACAACATAGCGTGGCGTGGGGTCATTGGCTTCCTGTAATTCAGCGGAATATTGAATATGAATGGGAAAGTCACCCGAAATAATAAGTTCCAATAGGCACGTGCGTGCACACTGACATTGAAGGCCTCGCGTAAGCATAGCTCTAGCTCGCCACCAGAGGGCACCCCTTTATTTTGTGAAGAACGTCGCCGCATATATTATACATCAGGGCCGGGCCCAGAATTGGGTAAAGGGAAAAAAATGAAAAGAAAAAGCAGTGCCCGGCGTCACCCGAGACCCAAAGGGGCAGAAACAAACCCCCCGAAAAACACAGACGGGGCAAGAGTAAAAACAGTACGCGCTCCCGTAAGCACGCACGCATGGACTATAGAGCACGCAGGCGTGCCTGTGAGCGTGACAGGTGGAAATGCGCGCGGTCCGGCGGAGCTTTTAGTCCGGCCAGGCGTGACTGATCGTCGGCGCGAAGTAGAGGCCGTGCGTCGTGCATCTCCTCTCACGCGACGCCGCCTCCTGTCGGCGATGCGACTCGAAACGGGACGCTCGACCGCGCATGCGCAGTGCACTAGATGCGAAGTCCCCGTTCGTCCTTCACAACCGTGGCTTGGGAGACGCGCACGGAAAATGAATTGCGAGTGGCATGTTCAATTTAACGATGCGTGCGAAACTATAGAACCGTGACTGCATTATGAGTGTATCTATAGAGCTCGGTTTGATCGTTACGACACTTTGCGGAAGCGTCAATTCTAGCAACTCTGAGAAAGAATAAATGAAACGTGGGAAGTTCCTGGTTCCAGAGTGGCAATGAACGACTGTGAATTGATATCGTGCCTATAGAATGAAGGAAACAATGAATTCTGGCTGCTTAAAAGCATACTCATAGAGAAATATCGAAAACTGATTTAATGATATGAATAATTCATAATAGCACCTATCCTTTTCCACATGGTGGGCGGCATATTTGGTAAAAGCAAAAAAAAATTAAAGAAGACACAGGCCACAAATAATGTTGCACAAACTCCGAGATTAAAGGCGAACACTTTTTCTTTTCTGATGTGTGAGGCTCGTGTCCATGAATCAAACCCTTCAGAATGTTAACGTCCTCAGGTGAGTCATATCGCTTTTTTGAGAGCAGGTAGAGATCAAAGTTGATATGATTAGTCATTAAGAACATGCACTGTTGCGAAAGTTGCGTCCAGTTTTGTTGCAACTCGGAGGCATCGCCACCTTCTGCTGTTTTTGTTGTAAAGGCGTTCGTACTGACGCACGCATGCACGCACGAGACAGTCCTGGTTCGGCGCATCACCTGTCCACCAGAGTGTGAGTGAGGCAAATCGTGCTCGTCGTTCGATCGTTGGGCCACTAGGTCACAAAAAATCGATCTGCCAAGGTTGTCTCCAAGAGCCGCGACTGTTTTTTCAATGTTTTTAATTCTGCACGAAGCCCGTGGAGCACGCACCAGCTATTCTTGAGCCGGGACACTTAGGAACACTCGCAGAAGCCGAAGCGGCAGACACAATGCACTCTATTTTCTTTTTGTTTTTTTTTTGGGGGGGGGGGGTCTTCAGTTGCACTTGGGTTTTAAATTTTGAAAGCCTGTCGTCGACAGTGTCACAGAGACATTGTTTCGCTTTAATAACGAACACATAGAAGAGGTAAAGGCGACATTTATAGATTTTTGGAAATTTGTAGCAAGACAAAGGTGGTTTTGGTCGCATACGTAAGTCGTGGGTTCGAGTTCTGAGCCAAAGCGGTCGCATTCCAATAAGAATAAAATTAAACACACGTGGTGGTACCACAGTACTCAGATTTCCGTGCATGACAATTAAGTGCAGGTGGCGTCCTACCCCTTTTCCTACACTTCTCTTCACGTTGTCTTCCATCATATATGACAGGCTGTTTTAAGCACATCATTCGTTTTGATTATGGATCGCGACGGATTGGATTAGTTACACAGGAATGAGCGGCGTGTCTGGAACTTGCAAGCTGCGTTCACCACACGCATACTATGTCAGTGGCAGAGCACGCTTGGCAGGAGCAGCAAGTGAGGAAAAATTTACGTAGAGCGTAATGGCTTGTTCCGGATGCTCGTTGCGAAGACCTCTTGGAGCACTACAAACACAATGTGAATTAGCGAATTCCCTCGCCACTTTACCTCATGCTTCCTGGAGTTAGTAGCGTGCGCAGGAGCATGCACCTGACCACTAACCATGGGCGGCGGCTGCACGAACGAAAAGCTTATTTTCTGTGTGCTTGTCCTTGTCTCGACACGTTCCGAGCTCGCTAGGAAATTTTTTGCTGCTTCTTTTATAGCCATGTTTCTTGTCTACAGCAACGTCAGCGCTTTTATCCGTTCGGTGCAGCACTCGGGAAATTTCCTAACCAAGCGCCCATCTCCACTTTTTCTTCTTGTACGCTCTCGTCACTCAGGTTACTGACCTCGGTCTACTGACAGCTTTCGGTTGTCATTGCGCTTTCGTAACTCGCAGTTTTTCTTTCTTTTTTCCGACAGCAATTGCTTGGTCGTCTCGTGGAGCTTAAGCTACGGCTTATTCAGTATGAAGATGAGGAAAACCTTTAAGAATGCAGCACGGACAGGAAGACAGGAAATGTAAACTTTTAAAGCCGGTCACGCAAGTGTTTGTTGCTTTAGAAAGAAGACTGACGCTTCAGCAGCATTGAACAAGCTTCCCAGGAATCACGTAACTAAGTAGCGGGCCGCATCTTTCGTAGTATTATCTAGATTAAGAGTTTTCTTTCACTCTACCATTTAACAAAAACAAAAATAGAAAAGTATCAATTCTTTTCTTTAGTTTTGCTTGTATTGTTATATTTATTGTTGGAAGTTCCGAAGCCGCTCCAGTGAATCTTGTGGCGCCTTCGCAAAATGTTTTTTTTCAGCATCATATTTAGTAGTACCGGGCTCCATTCTGTGAGGAGTACGGCGCAGGCCTACCGTATTTACTCACATAATGTCAGTACTAATGTGCACTCACTAATACTTGCCAGAGCAGGCAAATTTGATAGTGAAGTGGTTGCCATTGTTGGATAGCTCAGAGTTACAACTGCAAAATCTCAGCCAGTGTTGTCATATGTTGACCATAAACGGCTGCTGTTAGCTGATGTAGGGTAAAATTTCTATCGCTGTCCTCCATCATAAGAGAAGCACTGTCAGCATTACAGTTTACGTTCAGCGACGCACTCGCATTATCACAGAGAGCAGCAATGCTGGTTGGTTATGCTCCGATTAAATGTCTTCTACGCCTCACGTGAAAGTCGTCTCGCTGTACTACAGGGCCTCGAACGTTGCATTTTTAATTTGTATCCATTTGAAATAACTTTCTGTCTTTCTTTTTCTCCCATCGTGTAGTTCGTTCGGAAAACCATACTATAGCGGCGCCGGATACGGCGTCTGGTACTGTAGCCATTGCGATCTCACGAACCCGAGGGCGTATTCGCCGGGAAAGAGTTGACGCAAGTTTCCGGACGACCAAGGGAGATGCGTGGTACCCGAGCGGCGTCGCTATTGCTTTTGCTTGTCTTTATTTTCTTTTTCTTTTTTCTTTCTACCATCTGTCGTTCCCTAGCCTTCTATGTTGTCACTGTGTGCACGGCCGCTCTTTTTCTTTCTATCTTACCGCATTGCCCTTCGGGTCCTCTTATCTCTTGGCTTCTCCCCGCTCCCTATGTGCGTGGTGCATGCGCGTATGTGTGGTCTCCGAAATGGGCGTCCCGCAATAATGGGCCCGACATGGAACGAATGGCATAACCACGTCTGCTCTCTCGAAACGAGGGCCTACTATACGGTAGGCCTGCACTTTTTCTTTCTTTCTTTTTTTTGACACGTGAGCCACTGTGCGTCTGGACTGTTATGTTGCGTCTGCTTGTGGGCATTTTATTCTTAGTTTTTGTTCTGCGTCTCATGACCGAGTGCTGTATTTTTTCCGTCCTTTTTGATTTTTTGTTGCGTCGGGGAAATGGGTTGCCTTTTGGTAGACTTAGTTTCAACGGGAGAATAGAGTAAGTAGTCAAAGAAGCAGTCGTATCGATGGCATGGTATTGGATAGAAGAGCGTGTTTTTTTATTGTAATAATAATAATAATAATAATAATAATAATAATAATAATAATAATAATAATAATAATAATAATAATAATAATAATAATAACCTCCGTAGGTCCACACCAGTGACTAATAGTTAACGCTATAGTGATTATTGAGCACAGGCTGAACACGGTGTTTCCTTGTTTTTTTAATTGCTGTGGTTTTATCTCCCTCTGTTTATCTCCCTCTGTATTTATCTCCCTCTGTTTATTAATTAATACCTATGCCCGGCCATCAATATCCACTAATATTTGTCGCACCGCATCTTTAATAATAAATTTCTCTTCGCAACTTTCAACTGACGACATGAGTGAATATATAACAAGACAGCTTCCATCTTTTCTTTTATTATAGTTACCATGAACATTGTAACGCTATGCGAACTGTTCAGCAATAATTTGTCGGGAATTTAATTATGCAGATCTTTTGTGAATTGTATAGAATAAGGAGGGTTATAAGAGCAACCGCTACCGCCTAGTACACAGGCGTGTTTGCTTTGAGTTGCTTCAATGCACTGTCAGGATATACACAATATGTATAAAGTCTTAGAAAAAAACCTTCTCTTAAATAGGCATGTCTCGTTGAGTTAAGAATACACGGCACTATCAAGCGGCACGTGGATGTTGTATAACAATCTTGTAACAAAAGCCTGAAGACTCCATTGAAAGAATGCCAATGTTTAAGAACGATCCTGACGGCATATTCGAGAGACTACTCAAAATTGCAATGGATATTTGATTCACGTTTGAAGATGCCTTTTGAAGACGTTCATCTCACGTTTTCAAAAGGCATCTTTGAATATTATTATCAATGCACGCACTGAAGGTAACTGTTTCCTTCGAGTAAACATGTGTAAGAAATCATTGTTGCTGATATAACATGGAGTGTAGTAAAAATGTTACCTATGATAGTGTACTTAGTGTACTTACCGATGTGATAGTGTGAGCCAACAATCTGCAAACTCAAGTCAAGTTACGTGACGCTTGGTTAGGCTAGGGTTTTATACACCCTTAGTTTGCTGCCTCGGGATTTCGTTCTGGTCAGTTTCAGACAGTGAGAAATTGAAAGAAAAAATAGCAAACAACTGAAGAACAAAAATGTGCACTTTGTGATAGAAGCAGGTGAAGCGCTGATTACACAAGTACTGAACGCATAAATAAAAATTATGTTTGAAGAAGCGTGCGTAGCAGAGTTGAAAACTTCAAAGAGAAACATTAGTGTATATGTATACATGCGGGTAGCTAGTAGCAATACGAGTAAGAAAAGGAGGGCGTCAAAAATTGTTGGTTGCCACGCGCACAGCGGGGATTGTATACCTTACGGCTTTATCACGACGCTTGCGTACAGTGTGCGCGGCGCGACGGTGCAGTAGTGTGTGCGTAGCGGCTTAGTGTTGGTGATCGTGCGGTGCGTTGCTCTAACTGTTGGTTCTGCTCCAGGCGCAGCAGCTCTGGCCGGGACTGGCAGAGGGCGTCTAGCGGAAGCCCAAGGTCAGGCGGCGACAGCCCGCACAAGACCTAAGCACGGCTCTGTACACGCTTCGCTCGCTGCAATTTGCATCGTCTCACTATACTACGCCCACGAGAGGATGCCAGCCTTTTAGTCCGCTATTCTTTCTTTTTCTCGTAGCAGTTTAAAACTGCTGACACGGTGCTCTGAGCTTATCTCGAATCCCATGGCCTAATTGCAACATCTGCACGCGCGAATAAGCCTTATAAAATAGATAGATAGATAGATAGATAGATAGATAGATAGATAGATAGATAGATAGATAGATAGATAGATAGATAGATAGATAGATAGATAGATAGATAGATAGATCTTTGCTTTAAGGATTCTTCTACAGGTTTACTTGCCTGACTAACCGTGCTACTACGTAATCAGCTTAGTCATGACTTGTACTTAGGATGCGACGCCACCAGCGTCTCCTTAAAGACGATTAGATCTTCGGGTAGTCGTGTAGTTGGTGTTTGGCCAGGCTTGTCTAGACAGCTAATAGGGCTTAACGGAGAATGTCGCCGGATGCGAGCATGGGAAGGACGCCATGCAAGCTAGCATTGCAATGAAAACTACGCCGTGTTTGACTAATGAAGGCACCAGAAGTGAGCAAGCCTCCATTCTGTTACCAAAACGGTCAGGCTAATGCCCCTGTAAGGGCACGCCTTAACGAAACAACCAGCGTCGGAATTAACCGAACGCCCGGTTAGAACGTCACGAGGTAGAAGTTGACCTCGTTATTACTAAACAACCGCTAAACTCCAAGTCATTAGTGGTTAGAGGATGTAAGAAAGGGTAGCAGGAGAGTTTCGTGCGCTGTAAACGTGACGAAAACGCCAAGCCACGTTAACTATCCTATCGTTGTTCCTTGCAAGCATTTGGTGCAGGGAGTTAGGTTGAAGGAAGAGCGTGTAGTGCATGAAAGTGGTACAAGCACAAAGATACTCAATACTAGTAAAAGTGTCTTTTTTTTATGCCCTTATAACTCTTTTCCTTCCCGACCTGTCAGGAGTAGGCAGAGCACGTATCATATAGGTAATATGCAGGGGCGAACAGCCACGTGCACATACCACAATTAGCTGTACTATGTGTCAAAACAATGTTAATGAAGACATTAATATAGGCTTCCTAACAGAAAGAAATGACGGTATTCAGGAGCTCTGCGTAGTACTTTAGATAAGGATTACTTGCCCGGTATATATCAAGAAAGATCGTGGCACAAAATCTTCGGTAATGGAAGCTGTACAGAAGCCCGTAAGGCGTGCCTTAGTACTTACTAATATAGATACAAAACGAACGTAGCCTCGTTACCCATGTAAAAAATAGTTATACCTAAGGGGAGGCAGACAGTGCATTCGTATTCCGTTTTAAGTGAACTCGTGTGTGTTTACGAACGTGTGGTGGCATAGCGAGGCATCGTTTTTTTTCCTTTTTCGTTGGTCTAAAAGCTGGCACCCTTCGTGGGCGTTTGAGGAAAAGCCGCTGCCTGAATGAAGCCCGCGCTGACACCTAGAGTAGATATTCGCGTGCACAAGCCGTAGAACAACAAGTGTGCTTGCAAACTTGCTGCATCCTTTCAGCCACAGCAAGCAAAACAAAGAACATGGAGCCAAGACACAACGGCTTATGTGGGCTGCTTTAGCAGGCTGTAGGGCGGGCATTCACGCTTCCTTAGAGCGCTTTGCGGTCTGTAGGACCGTTCTTTTTGCCTTTACAGCCAATTACGAGAGCTCATTTTACGCCTTTTCAGTGTTGTCAACTTCGATATACACCGACATGGCTTCGTTTACGTGACTTTTCGCTAGTCCGAGTGACCCTGTCCTTTAATTAGAGTGAAATTAGAGGTTATTGTAGCGTGAAAACTCATCGATCGATCGGTCCATTCCGTTACGACGAAGACGGCCTTTGTCCTCAATGAAGTCACGCGATGATACCCTTTGTCGTCGCCAAAACTGTTGCAAGGTGAATTATTATTACATGTTGCGCACAACGAGTTCTCGCTGACATTCGAATCTAAGTATATGGAGCAACGTGCATTTATAAATGATTTGCGCTAATCCTAATCCATGTGAGTGTGATTTCAACGCTAGCTGCTTCCATTAACGTCTACTCTGAGGGTATAGTGCCACCCGTTCCTGCATTTCGAAAGCTAGCGGGCCAAAGTGACATGTGCATCGCCTGGAAATTGTTTTTAACAAGATGACAATATGTTGGCATACAACCGTCAGGATCATAAGTCCGTACAGCCCCACGATACTCCTTACTCCTTACCCAATACTAATACTCCTTGCTCCAACAATACTCCTTTCTTTAGGCTCATAAGAGCAGCATTGGTGGCCCAAAAGTAACGCACGTGACAGCGACCATGATCAGCCTTAAGCTATATTATACACCCGCAGCGGAGAATATGCCGAGGTTTGTGTGGCTGATGGAAAGCAACATAGAAAGAATTGACGCAGGGAATTGCAAGAACGACGTTAAAATAATAACTGCGCCTAGTTTATGCGAAATGACACAAAATTCACAGCAAGTACTGCCAATTAACAGGACAAAAAATGTGAACGCTTAAAATCCATGATACAATAAACTGTTAAGCATACAATGTCGCTTAAGCTAACGTCTGAAGAAAAGAAGTTGCCTTTGTGGTGGCCAGCATGTCAGAGAGAAATCCGCTCTGCCGAAATGTTGGCTGCGGAAGCAATGCCTGCGGCATTGCGGCATGCGGCATGTTATGGCACTGCGGCATGTTATAGATTCTGACAGAGGTTTGATTGTATTTTGTGCCCTCACAATTCAATAGTCTTCAACGCACCCCCCCCCTCCTCCTCTTTCTTCCTCCTTTAGCCCAACGAATGATTTAAACAACAGCTGAAAAAAAAAAGCATGTTCATAAGAAAACATCACACCTATTGGCGATTTCAAAAGCACACTGCCCATTCGGAGGGCTGGTAACTGCTTGGACATTCGTCTGGTGAATGACAGAAGCAAATGATATAGCACTCACTTTTCAAGTTCTTGCAACTTATAAATTGACCACAATGCAACCACGCCGTAACAACACGCGAATAAAACAAGAGCAAACAGGGTGCATTAAGGCTAATATACCAGAGTTAGTCTAGGAAGAATGAGCCCATTTGAACTAACAAACACACGCCTTTTTGAGCTGCACGAAGTGAGCAAGTCTTAGCTGTCACCTCTAGATCCTCAACGACGATGAGAACAACTTGTCACGTTCATGCCAGATCAGCTTTTGCATCACCATTTTCGCATACAGTATCAAACACTGGTGCTGTATAGGCCACGGACGCAAGGGAACTTCCAGGTATACCTACGCATGCGAGAACGATTTGCGCAATGCCGTACACCAAATTGAATGGGCCAAGTTTCCGCTCCCCGTTTTGTGACCCGTAGTATGAAAATGTCACCGTGAAAATGTTTTTGTTGGCAATCTTCACCTGAACCCGTATTCACAAAAACACGTTACAATAAAAAAAAGTTCGTAACGAAAATATTTCATCCGTTCCTGAAGTTGCACAAATCATTAGAGAAGTCATCCGAACAATCGAAACACGTACGAACACGTACGAAAGAAACACGTACATCCGAAACACGTACATCCGAACACGTACGAAAGAAACGTTCTGTGAATTCGGCCCCTGATAGACGTTCAGCCTCTTTAGAGTACTTAATGTCTCACACATAAGCTTCGCTATAACTTAGAGCTTGGAAACATGGGATTGCGCATCACAGCCGCGAAAAGCAACGACAGCGCTCTGAAATTTCTGAGCGCCACTGGTCTACTTGGTCTTCTTTGAGATTGAAAATGGACAAATTACAACGCCGGCGGTCTCCGCATGCCTCTTTCTTTTTCCTCTCAAACTTTTCTTCCGTGTAACCCTTACTCTGTGCAGGATAGTCAGTATGATTCAGCTCTGGTTAACCTCCCTTCCTCTCTTTTACCTTTCATCAGTTCGTCCTTACAGTTGATGAACTGAAGATGGGGAATACCTTTGGGCTATGACAGTAGCAGAGACAGACACGTCCTGACAGGAAATGGACTTGGCGATTCAGCTAAATATTACCATACAGCGCAGTTATTTCCATGTGTATCCTCAGAGACTCAACACACTGAAAAATCGGTTAAAATGTTCAAAAAAAAAAAAAAATCGAGCATTCAGTGACTGGCCCTAGCATTCGCTGTGAATTGATCGATAACTACTTCATTTTCTCGTCTTTTCTGCTGACCTATTTACCTGGATCGATCAGTGACACGTGGGCGACGAGCGCCTAGCGTGCGAATCCTAAATATTGAGGCACGGTGTTGAACTCAAGCTACGGTCTCCGCGCTTTGTGGACATCAATGTGCGAACGTGTCGACATCTCGCTTTTGGGGACTCTACATAGAATCTCTTTCAACGTCCTCTTTTACAAAATGAACTAAGTTATGATAATACTGAATAATCCATCGCTATGTCCACATTTAAATGAAGGAAAGAAGTTTCGGCGCTAGTGGCTATATCAATAAAACCTTTTATGGGAGTCGGTTAGCAACGGTTGGTGAGTCGAACGAGTCAAACAGAAGACTTCGGGTCGCAGAGGCAATCGTGGTCTAGGCCCAGGGGAGTAGCAAAAAAAGAGGAGGGTAGTGTGCCGATGTGAAAACACATCGAGATGCATTTATTGCTCGATGTCCATCCTGCTACTGTGTCGCAAGACTATTCTGAGTATTGACCAAGAATGAGCAAATACCCGGTGGCGCATACTCAGTTGTTCTCACATACTCGTCCTTTTGGAAAAAAGAAAAAAAACTTCAAAATTGAACATTGAAACTTCGACGATAAGTGACTTTTGTGTAGGTAAAACGAGAAAATAACGTACTGTTTAAGTAGCTTGCCATAAAAATGTGTGAACATAAAATGGACGCAGAGGCACGCGAACGTGCTTAACGAGCGAAAGCACCCTATAAGCACCCTATAAGGGTGCTTATAGCACCCTATAAGCACCCAAAGTGAGCACCCTATACATACCCCTCAACCATCTCTGCTCTTCCGAGGCGGTACATATAATAACTGTACCTATTGCATCAGCAGGTGATGATGCTTGTCGAGCGTCAGCTGCATTTGTAGTGCGAGCTAGCCGCACGGTAAGAAGCAATACACATGTACTGCTGTCGCTAGGCCTGCCCTTGTCCAGCTTTGCTAGACCCCGTAGATGTACCCCCCCAAACGACGCTTATGGTACGCACATTAGAGCATCGTATAGCGTGCATTTATTTTCGCCAAAGCAGACGCCTGTGCAAATACGTCAGTTCCAGCGTGACGTCGTGCCACGAGCTACAACTTGGTCGCTACAGTGAAATAAAATGGTTTCCATTGCTACGGTGCTGTCGAGGTGCCTGGTAAGCCCATATTACGCACAACTATTCAATACTTGGCTGAATGACATACAAGTCATTGGCAATTTCCTAACTGACTTATTCGCGTGACATCGATTACCACAATTGGCGGGATCGGCCTCATCTATAATGCGCTGCGCAGACTTCGTGTAGCGAAGAGGTGTACCGAGTAGCCCATTAGCGGATTTTCCTGCAACGCAATTCCTTGTTGTCTTTTCGGCGAGAAAGCCGCTACGCACAGGCCCATTTGAGCGGCCGGATGATTACACTGTTACTGCTACCGACTGTAGTCTACTTTCATATACGCTTCTTTTTGAATGAGCCGTACAGAAACTCGCCATAGTTCATTCACATAACGCGCGACAATTATTTTTCAGCTTTGTTCTCGTTAGTTCTCTTGTTGTCTCCTTGTTTCTTAACTTGAGCGTGGCAAATCTTCCTCGTGAGTGTGAGGAAGATTTGCCACGCTGAAGCGTGATGATGCAATAAACAACAACAACAACAACAACAACAACAACAACAACAACAACAACAACAACAACAACAACAACAACAACAACAACAACAACAACAACAACAACAACAACAACCACGACGACGACGACGACGACGAAAACGACGCTGACTATAATCCGGCCTACATTCCTATGCTTTGACATTTAGAAACAATAAGAGCAACGAGATAAACAGAAGAAACAACCGCAACAAGTGAACTTTGTTTGGCTAGGGTTACACAGTAGCGAAAATAACCAGTGCCCCACTGGGCAAGGCAGCAGGATTCAAAATCGGATGCGAAGAGGCGGAGAAAATTTTATTAGAAATAATACTCCCATTTAGTTTCTCCGCTAACCAATAGGGCCACAAAAGTGCATAACGCCACCAAACACAGCTGCTCTGTATGAAACAACCAAGCCGAAAAAATGTTAAAAAAATAGAAAGTTTTCATCAACCACAATATGTAGCTCGAGTCCGCTAAACTGATACAAGGTTCGCGCACTTCGAATTTTCGATTTTCTTTCATCGTATCCAGTGCTATTCCTCGTTCTCATGGCGTCGGTTTAATAAAGGCTTTGGTATCAGCTTCTGTCTCCGGACAATTGGGAGTTCTCGTTTAGCTGTCAAGTCTTACACCCGATAAACATCCATGGCCTCCTTTCATATCACCATTTTTTTTTAATGGTGGATGACAGCCTTCCCCTGCACAGACCAACTTTCGCCTTGCATATCTCGCCGCACGTCATTTCTCAAACTACTGCAAGTGTCAAATGACCGAAGGCGAACATGGTGCATGTCCTCGGTTACGCTGTCACATGACTGAGGACATGTAACAGACGACAGAGGATACAGTTTTAATCACCACGCTTGGAATAGCATACCCCACACCGCTGAAAGGGACAGCAAAAGAAGGCTGAACGCGTTGCTGTGCTTCTTATAGGACAAAATTCAACCTGGAGAGAGATGCTGAGGAGCCTCGCTTTGTACTTCAATGTTTCTTTTAGTATTTTCTTTCGCTTTTCTGGTGTTGTGTCCTTATATTAACTTACTTCCTCTACCTCTTAGACCACTGGGTATCCAGTAGGTCTAAAAACTGGCTAACCTCCATGTCTAACTTACTAAACATGTTGCGGCGCTACGATGAAACAAGGAAAGAAGTTGAGACAGGACCGAGACAGTTTACTGACGGTCAAGTTGCAACGCTAGATGAACTTTCACGACATGCGCAGCAAAGCAGGTGTTTATCACGTGAAACATGTTGTCACGAAAGGTGCTTATCAAAAACCACATTTTGGAGGTGTACAGAGACATCGAAGTGTCAGACACAAGCCGACCTCTTCTTTCTTATGTGGAATGCCTCTAGAAAATCCCTTGCTGTCTAATCTTTGCTTTTGCCAACGATTTTAGTTCAGCGCGAGGTGCAGCACACATATGCAGGTTTTAACGTGAGCAGGAAGATGCACACCATTGCTTTATTCAACACGATTAGCGTGGTCCCTACTTCTAGAATACCGTCTGTTGTATCGCTTCTTGTCCTGCATTTCTCCATACTAATAACACCGGAAGCACTACGGACGCTGTCACCTTCGTCAGCGATAGATGTGACCGGTGTCTTCGCATTGTGTACACCCAACCAGGAGTCATACGTGGTTTATTTTTCTTCTCTGTAGAGCCTATAGCACTCGGTCGTACTACGCCGATCACCATCGCTGGCGCATTAACTATACTTGTATGTCGTTGTAGTTTTGCATCTCCGTTTAGGCGTTTACTTATTTCGGTTGCCCAATGTGGCCAGTCAGCATCTCGCGCCGATCAGAAGATCGTCCACACAGGCGCCATAAATCATTCGGCGACGCAAGCACTTCCCGTCTCAGCCGCTATAATCTCGCCGACGCGCCCATTTTTCCGGGACGTGTGACCCCTCCCCTGTCTCTGCCGCGCATTCGTCGCTGGTGGAGAGCTGGTCACCTCCGCAGTGGATGACCTCTAGCGGTCACCAAGTCGGCAAACATCTGCAGGATTGCCGTAGAGATCCGCGTATAACGAAAACGCTAATAGAATACTGCAATGACATCTAGGTACAAGACGTTCAGTACAGGTCTTGAGCAATGAAATCAGACAAGATAAGGCCGAGGTTATTGCCAGTGCGTGTGCGAGAGACGTCACAGAATGAAGACTACGTTTTGTTATAACAGTACTTAGCATACATTATGCGACAACAGCCAATGCTTACCACCATTCAGCTAACACTGGCCTAGATTAGCCACTGTTCAGTCAAGAGTAGCAAACAGCAGCAATATTAGCCACCAGTAAACCAATATTGACTAGCGGAAGCTAGTATAAACCATATTTCAGCAAATACGAGCAAATTTCTGCCATCGCTAACAAGGGATAGGGTAACAGTGAATAGATGCGCAGTTGAATTATACGGTATGATCAAGTGTGTGTGTGTGGGGGGGGGGGGGGGGGACGTAGGCGCGGTGAGATATGGGCTCGCATATTAAACGAAACAAACCGGGCAGTCGTGGCCAAAGAAGGAGAAAGAACTGCCTTGAAACTTAAGATTTAAACACACAGTATGGCCTCATTGGTGCCTAGGTCTCAGACGCCTGCGCTGTGAAAGAGTACATGGAGCTGCAGAGGAATGGTTCATACTGTGTTGCATATCACTTGTTCATGTGGTTTCCACCAGCCTGTTGACGACACCAGTGCTATGTATGCAAAATACTGAGCCGAAATGCAATCTAAAAATACCTTGATGGTTCTTTGCATATATTTTATACACGATCATCCAGCGATTCGTCCAGACAACGCGTCTAGACAGGTTATGTTGAAAGCTGTTCATCGAAGCCCTCTGCTCGCTTGCCTGAGCAGTTGGTCACAGTAAACGCCTAGGATTTTGTACATCCGTGCGCGATTGCGGAGGCATAACGGCGCATGCATTTTTAACTATACGTGTACGTAAAGCAACGCTGGTGGTTTTTATTTCTTCTTTAAACAAGCCTTAGTCCCCGTGTAACCTGTTT
Source organism: Hyalomma asiaticum (assembly GCA_013339685.2). Lineage (NCBI taxonomy): Eukaryota > Metazoa > Arthropoda > Arachnida > Ixodida > Ixodidae > Hyalomma > Hyalomma asiaticum. The sequence goes on along the minus strand of CM023486.1, from coordinate 81,085,092 downwards.
TTCTTTTTTTTTTGCTTTCATTGTACTTTGCATAAATACTGTAAAAGATGACAGAGGCATGAGAGAATGGCAACATTTTGGAATGCGAAAGCACATGTAATAAGCAGCATGACTGACTGCACGGCTGATTGTGATGACGTCGGGTGGTGACGCCATCGTGACGCCACGCTCACGTCATATTACGGCATCATTACTTGGTCACATGAATTTTGGTGCCAGTCGTCTTCGTGCCGTCAGCGGGCGACGCATGCCGCATTTTTCCACTTATGAACCAATAAATCACTTTGCATTAATAAATTAGAGCGCAAACCCGAAAGCTTTTAACGGTCATCGCGCCACTTTGACCTGGAAGCTTGAGAAAATATTTGCTCTTGTTCTCTGTTAACCGCAAAGGCAGTACCGTTAGCGAAGGATTCGCAGTCCCATTGTTAAGGCGCCCTTATAAGGCAACGACTGACACATGACTGGTAGGTCGCCAGCAGCTGCAACACTTCTCCTTCCGGCCTCACTCAGCAATAAATAAAAAGCATAATGAAGCCAGTATCATTCGTAGAAGCTCACTGAGAACGAAGACGGCCAGACTCAGGGGAAACGCTGATCGTTAAAGCAGTTAGTGATCTGGGGGCCAGTAAAGGCTCAGTACACGTGTGCTTCTCCAGCAACCCTGTTGTTGTCACGAAGCACAAAATGAACAAACACACACACAAAAAAGCGCTTAGCGAGCGCTACGTAAACAGATCACGTCGAAGTTCGAGCGCCTTGTATGCGTATACCCGAGGAACGTAAATAATGAATCGCTGCCACCGTTGCGCACGTTAATGCAGGACAGGCTTTGTTTGTTCAAGTGATAAGGATTGAGTGTTGGCGCGGAAAACATTGCCCCCACAGATCGGTAGTGAGTGAGGATTAAAAAGCACAGCAAGCAGGTAAAATGACAGGGGAAAAAAAAAGTTGATGCTGATGTGAAGGTTATGTGGGTACAGTTTCAGAAAACACGGCGCGACTTTGCCGAGCGGTGTTTGCTATGCGCAGCCTGATTTATGGGTTCGCACTTGCGTTGCGAAAGTGAAAATTCGCAACGAGCTTCTCAGAAAGAGTAATGAACTCGCGTTTACAACAACAACAACAACAACAACAACAACAACAACAACAACAACAACAACAACAACAACAACAACAACAACAACAACAACAACAACAACATACATACATACATAATAATAATAATAATAATAATAATAATAATAATAATAATAATAATAATAATTGAACCGAGAAAGCAGACACCGTAAATGGAAGAGCAACAGTACTCATACTCTTTTAATGCTCTTTGGACCCCCTCTGTCCTCCTAGACTTAAATTCATGCTTATTCTTCTTTCGTCGTATAGTATGAAGTATTCACATGTTTTATAAGTGGGTGATCGGTGATGCTCCCGGATACTACACATGCTGGTTGCCTGAAACAAATGAATGAAAATTCTTATCCAGCCTCCTTAGATGTGGTTGACTGATATCAGTTACACTACACAACATGCGGTCAGTTAAAAACAACGTTAAAATTGAAACGAAGCCTTTGAATTTTATCTGCACGCGCAAAAAAGAACGTCACCAAACGATTATTAATCAAAGTCATGCAGTTCTATTTCTTAGCAGAGTTGTGTTCCTGTTGTCGAACTCCGCAGTCAGCTAACGATGTCCGAAATCGAATAATCATAATATAAGCTTACCTGTTTGATCTGCTTTTTACCTGCCCTTATTCTGAGCTTCTATACATGTAGCTTTCATAAAAGTTCTTTTCATTCCGTAAGACATTACTATGTAAGACATTACCTGTAGCTGGGCAAATGGAGATACATCCACGTTTTTCATCTCTGACAGGATTTTCCTTCTTTAAAATTTGCAGTGGGCACAAAGTGAACGGAAAAACCAAAGCACGCTTTACGAGAATACGCAAATCGCACGAACGCGTTCGCACAAGCAAGTTCACTTGTCAGATGCACGGAACGTATGCTTCGAGAAACGCAGCGCTCTACACAAATGAACCACGTTCGTAGAGCATACAAATGCGGAAATCACGGGAACACCGCGCATACGATGAACCGCAGGTTACGTCCTTTGCAAGCAGAATGGGCGATGTGTTACGTCGCCGGCTGTTGTACTAGGGGGCGCTGGCAGCGAAGCGCGCACTTTGTTGCATCGCGTCGTAAACGCCCCTTGGGACTGGACCTTCTCAACCGGAACACGCGTCCCAGCGCGTGCGCTTTCACTCAGATAGCGGGAAAGTTTTATGCCTCGCCCCTGCCAGCTGTACGTACATTATAGAAAGACGGTACAGTGACGAAGTGGTTACGACGGCAAACGCGCAGAATTAGTACGTCTACACGGTTATACTCGAGCTCTCGTTTTCTTCTTTTGAGAAAGAAAGAAAGAAAGAAAGAAAGAAAGAAAGAAAGAAAGAAAGAAAGAAAGAAAGAAAGAAAGAAAGAAAGAAAGAAAGAAAGAAAGAAAGACGAGTGCTTGCCGAAAATTTTAGAACGGTGAAATGACATTTCGCGTATGAGATATCCATGGAGGAATGTCATACGTCATTATTCTTTTTCTTTTCGCTTTAAAGATGTGGCTATCTCATATTTTCGGTGGGTGGTGCTTTCAGACTTTGGGAGTTGGATCGTATGTATGAGTTGAACAGACTCTAATTAGCGAGTAACATACTTCCAACGTTTCTTTTTATTGAGATGCGAAAAACAATGGGGAAGGTAGGCTACTTCAGAGTCGGATATCCCAACATCATTAAATTGGTATGAAAAAAGGAAACATAGAATAACAATGGACAAAAGGAATGAAAAATTATGATGTATTAGAATCTAAACACTGTTCGTAAAAAAATGGTCGTGTATTACTCATTCATCATCATCATCAACAACAACAACAACAACAACAACAAGAAGAAAACAAGGCTAATAATACTTCCTCAGCAGAACAGGTCGAAGTGATCACGCATTTTAATCAATGTGATTTAATTTGGGAACTTTTGTCCACTTATTTGTCAGGCATTCCGACCTTTAGCACTGAGTTGTATTAGAAAAGAAAGGTAGGAGCTTTAATTGCACTTACAAAACTTTCAAATAAAAACAAAAAGCCCTTACTGTCTATTTTCTCTGCTGAAGAAACGGCTAGTTAGTGATTTGCAAGGCGCACTCGAGCAAAGCACGTTGCACGCGTACAGGTGATCTTCCTCAAATCGTGGAAGAACGAGCAAAAACGGCGAGACGCAGCCGGCGCAACGCTGCCAACCGTAACAGCGTCCGGGATGGCAGGACTAATCGAAATGGCTATTAGTCGCAGAAAAAACAAGAGAGCTGAAGACCGCAGAGTGGCAAGCGTCAACTGAACAAGGTGTGCACTCAGCAATGCGTAATGCACGGGAAATCCCCGACTCGATGCTTCAAACTAAGTCCGTTAATTCCATCCCCGTCGGTTACGTAGGACTCTTCTCTCGGATGATCTGGCGGAAGCCTAATGCGAAGCCGTGGTGGAGGCAACGCTCCTACACAAATATAGCGGAGAACATTTTATGATGACGAGAAGACATCATTCGTGTCTGCTGGCAGATACCACGAAGAGGAAGAATGATGAACTGGGGCGGATAATTGGGCAAATGAGCACTGGCAATAATGACTTAATGAACTGATGGAATATTAAACGGATGTAGGAAAGAAGTTGTGGATTAGGAAAGTCTGATAGTCGCTGTCATACGAAAGAAAGAGAGGCTCTTTTTGCTGCGGCGGTATGAGAGAGAGAGATGATGGGCGGAAGGCAGGGAGGTTAACCGGAAGAGAAAATATCCAGTTTGCTACCCTGCACTGGGGAAGGGGTGAAGGGAGACAGGAAAGGAATGGAAGAAAAGAATAAAGGGAGAAAGAGAGAGGTCAAATCGCGCACACACACAAGCACGGCATGTGTCACAGACGGTTCACGAGGCCCGTTGCGCGCAAAAACTTGAGCACAGCCTTCGTGGCTTTCTGCTGCGAGACACTGTCTGTCCGGCATTCCAATATGGTTTGCTCGGACAGCGGTCGACCATCAAGGCGTGACAATTCTGTGGCGAGAGACTGTCGCTGGGAGCAGTACCCAGGGCAATCGCAGAGGACGTGCACAATTGTTTCCTCGCTGCCGCAGTGAATACAGGCAGCACTGTCTTCCAGTCCAATGCGACAGCTGAAACTTCTTGTGAATGACGTGCCTAGCCACAGGCGGCAAAGTACGGTAGTTTCACAGCGGGTAAGCCCACGCGGAACTCGAAGTTGTAGTGATGGGTCGAGGCGGTGCAGACGGGTATGCAGAAGACCAGGAGTGTTCCACACACTGCTCTCTATCTAATACGAATGTGATGAGATGTTAAATTACAAACACGAAATTCGCCACACCTGAGCATTCCGAACACTAGAGCACGCATACCACATGCGTAATCGAAGCGTCTTGTGCAGAGTACATACGTGAAAAATGCATTAAGGAACATGCTTGACAGGCTTTTAACGTGTGTTGTACACGTACGGTGATGTACTGTCCTCAGATAAGAGGCCTCACGCTTCAAGAAGAAGGATACTCTGCCATTCCCTCGGAACTATAGATGCCTTATGCCGGATCACTACCGACGTCCATTTTTACTAGCTTTGTTATGAAGGCAGACTGAAGCTCATAAAAAATATGTAACTCAGCCCTAAAAATGCTTTTCGCCTCCCATGGGCCTTATAAATAAATCCAGGTAACATAAGTCAGGTATGTAGCAAAATCTACAGCGTTGGCGGAATGTAATACTGTGAATCAAACAGATCCATATAAATGTGGCAATATTGCTTGTGCCTTCGATTTCATGAGAGAATTGCTCACCCCAAACTTTGCGTCTACAGTATTTGGTTAGACGTCTGCGGAAAGCGGGGAGGCGTGAAAGTAAGTTAATCAGATTTCTATCGCACACACCAGTTGCGAATTCAGTGCCGATAAGGAGCGATATATACGTTCAAGGAGTTGGCGTATGCCAAGGAGTAGACAGAAAGAAATGCTTGTGAGAGAGATCAGGCTGTGAATTCAAAAGCAGTTCGCAACAACTCCTGCTTCTCTAGCTCATAGACTTGAAAGCTGTTGCACTGACACAACGTCGAGCAAAGGGGGAACAGATCTACGCAACAATAGAGGCAGCGAGACGTACGTCTAAATCCGAGTCCATCTGGTGGCCGTTTCTTTAGACGTACTCTGAATGACCATCACTGGAGAAAGAAAAGGCAGCGGTGTCGAAACATGTACTGTAGCAACCGAGAGACGATATATATATAGAGAGAGACCGGCAGCCTTCACGAGATAGAGGAGCTCCGCGAACGCCGCGTGCAGCACGAATTTAAATGAGCACACGTGTACGATGTTCTTCTACAATGTACACCCAGAGCTCCGCATTCGAGCCCACGGTTCTTTTTTTCATTCTACGCAGACAGCACAGGGTACGAATTCGCGCCCCCAGCTGCCTGTCCCTGTTCGCGCTTTTACGTTTTTCAGAGAGTCCATTCGCTCAATCTTACAGCTCTCTCACTCTCTCCGAATGTGCTTCTAGTACACTGCCGAGTTGGGCGAAACAGAGAAAAGGGCTGGAAACGAAAGACAAAGCTAATCAAGCTAGAAACGTGAACAGAAATCTTAAGGAGGGTGCTCTGGATTCTGAGAGTTAGAAACAGCTACGAAAAAAAAAAAGCGTAATAATATGACGATCGCGGCACATTACAGACATGCTTTCTTTGTTTCTAGGTCTCTATCACCTTACGGCGCATTAAAATGAATCTGAAAAGTAGGAAGCAAGAGAAGCATAAAAGAAACGGAATATACATCTGGAAAAGAAAAATGCAGCTTCTCTTTTTGCTTGGTTTCCTCGCACACACATGGAACGTCTCCTCTCGGCGAGTTTCCAGAGCGGTGGTTTTGTTTCAAGCCAGTCGCACCGTGGCGGAAGGGTTGGTGGCAGATTTGGGCGCCGTCTTTACGTGTAACGCTCACAGAGCGTGTATGTAGCGGTCTCGTCGCCATCGTCTCTTTCTTTCTTTCTTTTCTCTCGTTTTCTTTACCGGTGTGTTTCGCCTCCAGGAACCGCAGTACGCCCGAGTGCGGGAAGTCGCGGCTCGTTCTCGTGTCTCGTTCGCTGCCCCGGCGAGTTATGCCACGAAGCTGGGATCTAGGAAAAAAGGAAAAAAAGAGGGGGAGTGTTTTGCCAGCGGTGTGTACTACGTACGTGTGCTCGGATGGCTTGGGCGGCAAAATATAAAGCGCGTGCCCCTGCTCTGAATTTCAAATGGCCCCCCACACGGCGCTTCTATAAGCGCGCATATGGCATACGTTCGACGCATGCGACAGTGTGTCGTCAGATGGGAACTGCGAGCTACTTTCGCTGCAGCCCGCAGTGGCAGCCACCTACATCCTCGGCTGCTTTCGAATTCATAAAGGAACGTCCTTTCGCGTATCTCAACGCTTTCTTCTTTTGTTCCTCACTTCTGCTCGTTGCCCGGAACTAGAATATCCGTTCCAGGAGAGCAGAGGAATCGGACGACGTCGTTTCGCATTTGTCGCGAGCGAGGAAGTTGGAGAATGGCCACAGTGCTTCTGAAATCACCGCCTTATGGGCTCCGAGAAGGAAAGCTATATACTTCGTCGACGACGTCAGAAACAAAGGCGTGACGGTCGCGATGACGACAGTGATGACGACAACGACGACAATACGACGACACTGAAAAGAGATGACAGAACAATGGCGTCAGCGGTCATGCAGCAAACATTGAGAGGGGAAGAGGAGGAGAAGGAAGGAAACAGAAAGGCAGGGAGGTTAACAAGAGGGCATTCGGTTGGCTACCCTGCAATGTGGGTGGGAAAAGGGAATGGAAAGATGAAAGAGGGAAGTGGGAAAAGAAGAGGTGGTGGATAATTGCAAGAACACATTGATGCGTAGGGGGAGAGTGGGAAATATATATTGTAAGGGAGCTTTCCGGAACGATCTCGAAGCACAGTAATGCACGAAGTGCAAAGCGACAGACTCGTTGTAAATGGAAAACGCCGATCACGTGCATACGCCAGCGGCATTGCATAATCACCGGGCGCCTGGACTGCATGAAGAAGGGGACACCGGAAAGCGGTTGACGAGGATTCGTTGCGACGGACGCATCACTGTGACAGCTACCACGTAATAAACATCTAGAAAGGTCGAGCACAGCGTCGGCCTTGTGGCACACATAAAACACAATAACATTAATCGACATGAGAAGTGTGTTTCGCAATTTCGAGAAAAAAAAGGGCAACTGTAGAGTGTCCAATTTCCCAGAACTCATCGCGCAGGCAGGCCACAGAGTGAAAGAGAGGAGGAAGACATTGCCTAACCGACTATTGAAGTCAGAAACTCATTACCAAGCCATTTGTGATTACGAATGTCTGTCTTAATCCTAAGAGACGAACTTTAACAAACAAAGCACGCAATAGGGCAAAAAGACACGTTGACGATGTCTGTGATTGACGGTATGAAAATTTGGTAAGACATTTGTGACAATAATCGGTGTAAAGGCACGTTCGAAGAAGATGTTGCAATGGGATGTTATTTAGTTATGATAGCATCAATGCTTAGCATACTTAGGCACGAAGATGTGACTATAAAGTCCAGAAAAGGCGAGATAAATTGTTGAGGAGAAGCGTCTTCAAGTGCGTACTCATGTAGCTAGGGAGTTAGATGGCGCAGTTACTACCAAATATTCCGTATTGACAGAAAAAAGAAATTCCCAGGACTACGCAGAGGGCGCAGCTTAAGCCTAGGTTTTGCTGAGTGTCTGCTATTCATTTTTCCAATCTCATTTTATTCCTACCACAAACAACACAAAAACGTGGTCGGCCTTCTCCATTTGCTCCATCATCTTGCATATTAAATTATGAATGTACGGGAATGAGGACGGTCCGCGGGCAAATGCTGCGCTATGGCCTCTGCACTGCACGTTCGAACAGAGTGATGTTGAAAGCTGCTCGCCAATAGTTGTGGCCTTAAAACAATGAGCTCCTGAGTAACCTGAATTCACAATTTTTGCCAGCACCGACAAAACCTCGTACGATATTTTACACCTCTCCACGGGCCGACATCCGGTTGCACAGTCTGAATGAAAACACTAGCCTAAGCCTGACGAAGCAGCAGGCTAGCCGAAGGAACGAATGAGACAATAGAGATACTACGAGTCTTCAAATTACGTTGTTGGTTTGCACGTTATACGGCCAGCATTTGGACGCTTTGCTGACGACGGTACGGCGCCATTTCTTTCTGTGGTGCGAAGAAGCGAATACGCTGCGAAATTTGAAACTTCGCATGGTATTGAATTGTGAAAGCTTGTCCCTTCGACGCGCCATTAAATGCAACAGAAAACTTTGCAGGGCACAACACGACGTTGCCCCTGCGTGAACGTTTGGGTGGAATAGGCTGGAAACAGTAGATGGCCCAGGTGTCCGAGCGAAAACACGAAGGTTGTTAAACATTTTGTTATTCTTGTTTTCACGCAGACCTCATTGAAACCTTTCAGCCTGCTTCGCATCTAGTAGGGTGCTGTATCGGCTTTCTAGTCCTGCCCAACACACGAAATGCGACACACAATCCGGAAGCTAGCAGCCGAAATAAAAAAAAAAATGCTATTGTACACAGCACGTCGTTCACGCCACACTCTCGCCACATTGAACTTACGTGCTTTCTTATTATGCTACTGAAAACCAAATGATTATGCGTAAATAAACAGCCCAATGATGAACATCGTGGCGTTTTGTACCTGCGAAGTACTTTAGGTAACATAAACAGGTGTTAACGAAAGGGAAGGGGTCAAGGGCTCGTTCTTTATTTGTTAGAAATAATTTAATGAGCAAACAGACAATGAAGCCTTGTGCTTTCCTAGGCTTCATTGTCTGTTTGCTCATAAACAGGTGTTGAATGTTGTCACAACTCGTTAGGCTTTTACACCGTGCACTTTCGCTCGCAGTTGTATGCGCGCTTCGTGCCCATTCACGAGTTTCTTTTCGATCATGTGCCAACTTCTACTGCATATTGACTCTGAGCTGTACGATAACGTGCAAGTAGATAAAAAATTCCACTCTCTACCTTGAAGAGAAGCTCAGGGGAAGATGGATGCTTGAATCGATGAACAAATCGCAAGGTACGATTTAAAACAGGGAATGTCGCGGGAGCCAACGTTTCGACAAGCGGACTTGGCCGCCCTGACGAAGACAAGTCCGCTTGTCGAAACGTTGGCTCCCGCGACATTCCCTGTTTTAAATCGTACCTTGCGATTTGTTCATCCACTCTCTACCTTGCAACTCACGATAGTTACATTAACACTATACAAAGTGTTTCAGCTAACTCCTGCCATTCTTTTAATAAGTCGGTGTGCTCGTTAAGAGGATGCAACCATCTCGTGTTATTCACTGTCGTCGTAACCACTCCAACCTTAAAAAAAATTGGCGGATCCCACGTGCAGTGGGAATCAAGGAAATGCGAAGCACGCATCAGGAACGTAAAATGGATTTGCATTGTTGTCTCGCTATACCGAGTTTGGTACACATGAAGTTAACGAAACGGCCGCAAGAGCACCATGACTGTGGCATGTAAACCATGCCGCTCATACACGCACGTCATAATTCTAACGTTATGACCTAACATTTACGTTCGTCATGCAGTCGTGTTGTGCCATAGCAATTTTGGTATACATCCCATTAACGAAACGAGTGGCATGTAGATCATGCCGCTCATGACATGCATGTCACGATTTTCATGTTATGACCTGTCATTTATGTTCGTCATGCAGTCATGTTGTTGCATACCAATTTTCCTATACATCCCACTAACGAAACGGCCAAGAGAGCACCAAGACCGTGGCATGTAAATCATGCCACTCATGACATGCATATGACGACTTTCATGTTATGACCTGCCATTTATGTTCGCCAGGCAGCCATGTTGTGCCTTACCAATTTTCGCACACGTGCCATTAGCGAAACGTCCAGGAGAGCACCAAGACCGTGGCATGTAAATCATGCCGCTCATGACATACATGTCACGATTTTCATGTTATGACCTGTCATTTATGTTCGTCGCGTAGTCATGTTGCGGCATACCAATTTTCCTAAACATCCCGATAGCGAAACGGCCAGGACCGACAAAACCTCGTACGATATTTTACACCTCTCCACGGGCCGACATCCGGTTGCACAGTCTGAATGAAAACACTAGCCTAAGCCTGACGAAGCAGCAGGCTAGCCGAAGGAACGAATGAGACAATAGAGATACTACGAGTCTTCAAATTACGTTGTTGGTTTGCACGTTATACGGCTAGCATTTGGACGCTTTGCTGACGACGGTACGGCGCCATTTCTTTCTGTGGTGCGAAGAAGCGAATACGCTGCGAAATTTGAAACTTCGCATGGTATTGAATTGTGAAAGCTTGTCCCTTCGACGCGCCATTAAATGCAACAGAAAACTTTGCAGGGCACAACACGACGTTGCCCCTGCGTGAACTTCTGGGTGGAATAGGCTGGAAACAGTAGATGGCCCAGGTGTCCGAGCGAAAACACGAAGGTTGTTAAACATTTTGTTATTCTTGTTTTCACGCAGACCTTATTGAAACCTTTCAGCCTGCTTCGCATCTAGTGGGGTGCTGTATCGGCTTTCTAGTCCTGCCCAACACACGAAATGCGACACACAATCCGGAAGCTAGCAGCCGAAATAAAAAAAAAATTCTATTGTACACAGCACGTCGTTCACGCCACACTCTCGCCACTTTGAACTTACGTGCTTTCTTATTATGCTACTGAAAACCAAATGATTATGCGTAAATAAACAGCCCAATGATGAACATCGTGGCGTTTTGTACCTGCGGGGTACTATAGGTAACATAAACAGGTGTTAACGAAAGGGAAGGGGTCAAGGGCTCGTTCTTTATTTGTTAGAAACAACTTAATGAGCAAACAGACAATAAAGCCTTGTGCTTTCCTAGGCTTCATTGTCTGTTTGCTCATAAACAGGTGTTGAATGTTGTCACAACTTGTTAGGCTTTCACACCGTGCACTTTTGCTCGCAGTTGTAATGCGCGCTTCGTGCCCATTCACGAGTTTGTTTTCGATCATGTGCCAACTTCTACTGCATATTGACTCGGAGCTGTACGATAACGTGCAAGTAGATAAAAAATTCCACTCTCTAGCTTGCAACTCACGATAGTTACATTAATATTATACAAAGTGTTTCAGCTAACTCCTGCCATTCTTTTAATAAGTCCGTGTGCTCGTTAAGAGGATGCAACCATCTCAGTGTTATTCACTGCCGTCGTAACCACTCCAACCTTAAAATAACCTCAAGTAATAATTATTATTATATAACTAGCAAACACCTAAACGGCTGCTTTAAACGCAATATGCTCAATGCTGAAGTTGTAAAACAGATAAATTAGCGCGCAAGCAATGTATATTCATGATAATAAGTGCAATGTCGTATTCGTGCAATGCTAACGCTGATTACAGGGACGTCTGCACGAGATCATGAAAACAGGATGTAATTAACGCTCATAAATTACGATCTTAAATGTGACGTTTGTGCTGAATTAGGAACGCTGCTTTCTTTACCCATCTTCTTGGCTGCATTTTTAGGTGCGTAGCACTTTAAGGTCTCGCCTTGTCGACGACCGTCCCCTCCTGTCGCGTGCTGCTGCTTCCGGCCCATAGCGGCGACGCACCAGAGAGGGCGCCACCACCTCATCGAGCGTGCTCGATTTTTCCTCCCACTGCTTTCCTTCGGCGCACAACGAGAATTGCTGGGTTGCGCTTGCTACGCACATTCTCAGGTTCCACAGCAGTGGAGCTGTCCTCTCTCTCACACACCAGCGGCGGCGGTGGTCGCTCCCTCGTACTACGCCCCTCTCGCACTGACTGCTCCCGACGTGTGCGGCGGCAGATTTAAGTCGCTGCCAGCACAGCTGTGCGAACCCAGAAAAAAAGGTGCGCTGCCCTGACGACGTCGAAATAAAGGGGAAAGGCTCTTTTTTTCATCAATACGCCGCTGCTTCTCCAGCTGATTCCTTCTTCTCGATACTTTAGCCGACTTCAGTTTCGTCTTGACGACTTCCCTTCTTGGCTCTTTATTTGCTCGTATTTTTGGCCACACAGTGCCATAAGGGGGGTGGCACGCACTCTTAGAAGCTGAGCTTGCCATTCGAGCAGAAACCCCCTGACAAGCTGTAGCAGCGTATACTGTGGAAGACAACACTCTGCAAAGTGAGATTGAAACGTTAAGTCAATGTGGCTGTGAAAAGTTACAGTGGCTCGTTGTAACAGTAACTTTTATTGTTATATTTTCGTCACTTGAAATTTGTATCCTTGTTCTGTCGTTGTTCGTGCATGTGCATATGTGCATATGTCGTGTATATGTGCATATGTCGTGTCTCGTGCATATGTCGTTGTTCGTGCAGGAAAGTTGAATGTGAAAAAGTACGTAAACAGTGTTTGAAATCTAATTAACTTCTTTTCTGCGTCTTATGCAGCATAAAATCTCATAGCTGACTATATTATTCACTTTTCTTCAGTAGTACCGTTGTTTCATTCCCCAGCATTGCATGTTGCTGCAGCCTTTGTCAGGCAGATTGACTGCTTTAAACTCTAACCATTTTAGGGTTTTCGTAAGTGTCACAAACACACATAAGGTCTGTCGATATTACCTGTTTTTAACATCTATGCTTTACGATCAAGCCTAACGTGTTCATCCATCTGAGAGTGTCTCGAAACAGGTCATTCAGCAAATCCTTATTTTTCGTCCATGTGGAGGTGTAGCTGGAAACATTTTCTGTTATTCATTGGTTGCTTGAGCAGATAAGGTGAAGAGTTCCTCGGCTGCTCCATTTGTTTATGTTGCGCATCGTAAAAAAAAAATTAAATAGGTGATGACACTACAATAAACAAAAAATAAAAAGTTCGTTGACTAGAAACATCAAAACAAATAAAACCGTAGTAATAGAAAGTTAATGGGCGAAAATGGTCCTTTAACAGGACAGTTAACAACTCCTCCGCCAAGCTGAAGATGTATCCGCAATCCAAATGAAAATATACCGCTTCATTCATCACTGCACATATCTGCTTATCACAACCACAAACTCTTCTGTATGTATACTGAGAGGTATTTTAAGAACCTATTTGTCATTTTTAAAAAGGAGCTGGTTAAGGTAGAGGTAAAAGCGTACGGAATGGCATTCTCACTTAACAGCGGAGTTGTCACAGAGAAGGAAAAAGCGAGCCTTAGTGAGCTGCACTACTGGCCATAGTGAACTTCACACCCTTGTCCCAGTTCCACTGTTTACTCGGATTTTAGAGGCATGGAACTGGTTTTCCGTTTTTTGTACTCCACCCCCTCCCCTTTTTTTTTGTATACGAATCAATTTCATTCTATCGACGTGAGTCCGCTTCAGGTAGCCTTGCGCGATCCTCGGTCGTGGCGTTTGTTCTCTACAGGTCCACCCTTTCAACAGAGTCCAAGGTATAAGACATTTGTATTCCGTTTCACAGCGCGTTCGATAACCTCTCGCTCTCGTGCTTGTGTTTGTAGAAGACACCTTATCGTTCTGAAATACAGCAGCGAGACGCACGACCTCACCAGGACATCTTGAACGACCTCTCTTCTGCATTCGCATTTAGACTCGTAGCAACGGGTCTACGGAGAGGAGATTTGCGATGCAAGTCACGCTCGCGCACGACTCTTCCGAAAAGCCCAATCACCCTCCTTAGCGCGTAAAAACAGAAACTGCCTATCGCGCCACCTATACGCGCTGGCGCACACATATGCTTTCCGCCCGCGCTGCGCTCGTGACCTGAATAGCACAGGCCTTATACCTCGCGGTAGAATTCGTCGGGACGTCGAGAAACAACGGTATTATAGTATATGTCCTTCGCTTAAAATATTACGCAAACAAAGCAAACGGGCAGCTATTTGCGGTGTGTATATTTTGCGTTGGAGAGGCAGGGTGCCTTTACACGTCCAAATCAAGTGCGCCGAAGCCTTCGCCCTTTGTTTTTTTATTTCCAGATCCTCTGAGCGTACATTCTACTACAGGTACCTATGTTCAACTACCTTAAGCGTGAATTAACAACACGTTATGCTCAAGGAACTGTAAGAAGGTTCACGTAAATTGAAGCGCGTAACAGATAACTTTATAACGTTTCCGCTCGAGGACTAGCCTTACTCGGAGGTTAAAATCGAATGAGCCGGACGGCTGGCATATGGTATCCCTTTGCCTACCGAATGCAAGCAGAAAGACAAAATTATCCAAACAAACAAACAAACAAACAAACAAACAAACAAACAAACAAACAAACAACAAACAAACAAACAAACAAACAAACACCAACGGCAAACGTGGGTGGTTAAAGGGAAGAAGACAGACGACATGAGGAGAGGGCGTATCACAAGTTGAACGGTGGTGTCATACGAATGTCATTTACTGCTCGTCGTGCTCACCGATAGTACAGAACCAATTCGTGCCCTGAACGCGGTTTTTGAGAAGCGCTGGAATCGGTGACTGGTCCTACGCGCATACTATGCGTGCCTGTGAGTTGTGCTCCCACTTTTAGTCGTCACATTCCCAATTGCTCCATTGCATGCCACTCACTGTATGGTATCAAACCTGGCGCTGCCAATTTGGAGAACACCAAGTAGTAAAAGCAATCAGCAATGCAACCTAAGCTCTTTGCTACTACGCCCGACTGGCTTCTTCCTGAGCAAGGAAAGTGCCTTATCGGTTATGGCTACGAAGGCGAGGAGAAGCCACGACAGATCATATGCGGCTGTCCTCGCCTGTATTATGCAGAGACATTCACTGCCAAACATTATAATCCGCATTTACCACGTTTGTTATTAGTTGAATTGAGTACATAAAATGCACTGTCAGATGCAACAGTTCGGGGATGTTGTCTGCAGCAGTCTTCGCAACTGAGGGCGACGAAGGTAGTGTGGAAGTTTTTAACGTCAACAGACCTGCACAAGCGGTTATAGACCACTAGTGGCGTCACGCACCGCCAAAAAGCGTGGCGCTGAAGTTGTGTATGTTCCTCCCGGTCCCTCTTTGTCTCTCTCTTCAACCGTTTACTTTCACCCACACCAATTCTTTTCCCAAGTGTAGAGTAGAAAATCAGTTACTCTGAACTAGTCAATCACGCTACCATTGGCTGCCGCTCGGCTCTTCCGTTACTTCCTACCTGACATCCGAATGACTTTCCTACGTGTTTCTTCTTGATGTTATTCTTTCTTTCTCTCTCTCTTAATTGTTCACAAAGTGTCTGCACATTGCCGTCTGAGGACACAGAGTATAAAATATGATAAGCGATATCAAATGTGTTATTGAGAAAATAGCCTCGGCAATGAAAGCTCGTACTATAGGTGGAATACCAACTAGTCAGATTTAATGCTTTGAAAGGAAAATATTGCCACTAGTGTAATAGCAGCACGAAGTTACGAAATCAGTGCGTGCAGGTTTCTGGAAATGCCAGCTTGTAGGTTCCTCAATGATTTGGTTAGCTCATGGTACTAGAATCGTTCAAGCTAAAATACAGTGGCGTCCACCGATTTGATTGCGATCAAGGGAAGCATCATTGGAACGAGTCGGTGCGAACGCTGCTACTGTTGATTCGTTTCTTGAATTTTACATCCCAAAACCACCATATGATTATGAGACACGCCGTAGTGGGGGGCTCCGGAAATTTTTACCAGATGAGATATTTTAACATGCACTGACACCGCACAGCACACGGGTCTCAAGATTTAGCCTTGATCGAAATGCAGCCGCCGCAGACCGGACTTGATGCCACGACCTTCGGATCTGCAGCCGAGTGCCATTAGCCACTGAACCACCGCGGCGGGGCAACGAGGTCACTGTCGGGCTCTGCACTTCTTGCCCGCTCGAGACGCGGCTAACCGTGTAGGGCCTGTCAGTGCAGCAGACCGTATCCGAGGAGGAGACCAAAAGAAGCAGGTCTTTCCTCCGCGCTTGTCTCCGAAGAGCAATATTGCAGGGCGCACTTTTTTTTGTTTTTATATGTCATTGCTGTCAGAGAAACGCCTTCGCAGACATGACATGCGCTGCCACAAAGTCTATCGGGCGAGAAGTTTCAGGGAACGCGATTGATTTCGGACATGGCCATGGGGAGCATCCATCAACATCAGGGACAGTCGGGAATTTGACGCAGGCCAACGATATATTCTCCTACGCTATTTACTTAGCGGCTGTCCCACGCGAAGACTACTAATAGCAAAGAAAGAGCGAAGCAGTGGAATGACATCTGGAAATAAATAAATAAATAAATAAATAAATAAATAAATAAATAAATAAATAAATAAATAAATAAATAAATAAGACGAGACGTTATCTACAGGAAGCAATCTGCTCATTTTGCCTTGTTGACGCTTCATTTTGCGGATGCAGAAGCCGAAAACGGCCTCTTTGATTTGCGTACAATTAACAGGAAGTCAGCATGCTTTTCAAAGAACGCTTCAGACGTTCAGCAATAATACATCAATGGTCTCGGGATATTGATGAGAGAATTTTCAGATTCTGTAAAGCGGAAGAGATGCAGAATTTTACATCTCGAGATTTCAAAGTGTGCTTGCGCTTTAGGCACAGACGCCGGCTTGATATCGCTGAAGTGTCCATGTGAGAATTATGAGAAATGCATCCACGATGCGTCTCCGTGACGACGCCGCATCGAAAAGTCACGCCGAGCTAAATTTAACCTCGTAGGACGACGACTTGTTGCGCTATCGCTTGGGGAACTCGCAACGCTGGTTTGAAACTCTTATAAATTAAAAAGAAAATTCTAAGAAACCAGAAGCAAAATTTCTCAAAATAAATCTAATCGAATTACGATTGCCTCGATTGTCATTTGGCTCCTAGCGGTAGGAGAGTCGAAAGAAACTTCTTTTAATGGAGTTCTTTCTTGTACTAGTCTAAAGGGATTCCTAAGGCGAGTTGGTTTCTTCATAAGGAAGCGAGAACAACGAAAATAAACCCGGAGCACGATAAAGACAAGAGGTGCAGGTGTCGTGCCACTACGCAAAGATATTTTGACGCAACTTATTATACCCACAAAAGAAAAAAAAGGAAGAAACACAATAGATGGTACGGGTGGCAATCTATGTGCTTTCGCCTTTTTCTTAATCTGCAGTAAATTAACCTGATAAGTACAACCGCGTAAGTAGACGACAATGCATCGGCAACGCAGCAGAGGCAACCACGAAGGTTCACCTGTCTACCTCGGGTGTTACAGCCACTGAGGGTACGTAGGTTTGCGTCGGCGAACGCGTGAGGCGAGAGTCTGAACCAGGTGCGCGAGGGCCAGGCCTTCCACGCGGCAGCGAGTGCCGCCGAAGTGCGCGGTCGATGCCGTCGCGTGCTCGGATGGTACACACGAAACTAGTGCCCCGAACAGTGACGTGCCTGCTCGCCTTACTATAGGCGGCGGTTTTCCGGCATAATACTCCTCGGCATGCGAGCGTGTTTACAACTGCTTTTACCCTTGGGCACGATCTGGGCTCTTGTTAATTGGTCTTATCCGCTTCGTGAGAAGCAGCGTCCTTGAGCGAGGCCGCAAAAACGCGAGCCTCACTTTATTTACATGGAAGCGCAATGACTCGCGCTCATGCGGTAGCTTTTCATGAACGATTTCGACGATGACTTCGACGACGACGACGACGACGACGACGACGACGACGACAACAACAACAACAACAACAACAACAACAACAACAACAACAACAACAACAACAACAACAACAACAACAACAACAACAACAACAACAATAATAATAATAATAATAATAATAATAATAATAATAATAATAATAATAATAATAAATCGGCGTTGCGATGTAAAGCTCTGCAAAACCTAGACCTTGTGGCGTTTTCTTTTTCGTATGTGTGTTTATTGTTTTCTTCTCAGCTTCAATATTATGATGATGGGATAGCCGGCTCTCACGTAGCCTACATGTTCCCACATTTAATAATAATAAAAAAACCTAGACAAAGATAGGTTATGCTGGAATGTAGGAGGCGCAGAGACACTGCGGGATGTATTCTATAGCAAAAGTATGCACTTACGAGCTACACGAAATGATACCCTCCAAGCAAGCAGGCTTGTTCGGTTCGTCTTACTGCAACACAACAGTAATCCTCAGTAAAGAGGATGTGGTTCGTTTAAGGAAAGGACGCAAATTTGGGAGCACGGCTAAGCGTCCGTGGGGTAGGGGAAAGGGAATAGAGGAGATTGAAAGAAGAGGAAGGCCGTAGTGGAGGGCTCCGGAAATTTTGACCACATGGGGCTCTTTTACGCTCACTTACAACGCACAGTACACGGGCCTCTGCGGCCGGGGTCGAACACGCTCCATTCTGAGTGCCTTTTCCTGCGTTAGCTTCTCGCGCCATGCACTTCGAAAGCGTGTGTTCAGGGCGCGCTACCCGCGTGACTAGCATTTCGCCCCCTACGAGAATTAGCCGCCGGTCAAGACATTTAAATTTCGATGCGGGAGAAATGCGTATACATCCGTGTAATAGGATTCAGAGGCAGGTGAACGAACCTCCGGTGGTCGATATCAAACCAGGATACGACAGCTAGGCCGTGTCTTCTAATCACATCACGGCTTGGACCTGTCAAACCAAAGAATCCATTTTTCCCTTGACTAGGAAGAAAGGAAAAGGCAGCCGCAATAAAAAGAAGCAGAAGGTTGTCCTTGTTACGGCCAGCTTTGTAAACAATATGGAAATGTAGGATCTTCTCTGACAAGCTGTGAAGAACCGGCTTGTGTACATCAAAGTATGATAGATTGAAGTATGAGTGATGACGCCAGTATGATTGATTGATTTCAGGGGCCTTACGTCTCAAAACCAGGATATGATTATGAGAGACGCCGTAGTGAAGTGCTCAGGAAGTTTCGACCCACTGAGGTTCTTTAACCTGCACTGGACACACCAATATGTAAGGGCATCCCTTATGTTGAATTAAGAAAGAGGAAACCATCGTCACATACAAAGTAACACTTGTAAGGGTACTCAGAGAAGTATTTCCCGCCGCAGGGCTATTGCCCAGTCAATGCGGAACAAAAACCTCTGTAAGGCAAATAAGGGGCCGTGTAAAGAACAATACGAGAACAAAGCCACAGTATAAGGAAGGTGAAATTTATTCGCACATACTCGCATTGATGAAGGAAACGTTTCTGAGTGGACACGTACACAATGAGCTGCCAAGAAAAGAAAAAAAAAATCAAGCTATCGACACCAGGGGGCACAAAATTATGAGAAATGCATCCACGACGCGTCTCCGTGACGACGCCGCATCGAAAAGTCACGCCGAGCTAATTTTAACCTTGTAGGACGACGACTTGTTGCGCTATCGACCCGTAATTGATTAATCAATACAGTGCCCACAACGAAAGCCAGCGATATGTTTGCTTGGCACTTGAGAAAATGCACATACTAAGCTCGAGTCATGTTTAAGCTCATTCTTATTATAATTTTTGTGATGTTTATGGTTGCTTGCCACTGGTTTGATTGTTCTGTGTATGAATACAACATGATAGTCTGTCCCTGCACAATCATTATTTCATATCTAGATGCGCCTGCTTCGCTTATTGAGCGCGAAACTATGCGGAAGGGGCTTTAAGCGAGATAACTTTTGTTGACGACAGTGTCAAGTTTGGTTTGATAATGAAGGAAGGGGTCGAAAAGCGAGTGCACTGATAAAAGACCTAGAAAAAAGTTCATCTTGTTGCCAGCTGCATTCTAACAGAGACGACACAGAGCGAGATTATTTCACTTCTCAAGCACGTCAACAGCTTCTACACTACTCGAAGAACATCTGTGTGTTCGTAGTTCCGTAGTTTATGCACCCTTCTGTATTGAAAACGCAATAGAAATACGCCCTTCAACACGTGTACGGACCGGGATACCCGCATTTTCCTCAGAACAGAGCTTACTGCTGAGTCATGGTGTAGATAAGCGTCAGTTATCGTGCGTTCAAAGAATGTTATGAAGCCTGCCAAAGTGCGGGGCTATGCCAAAATGACTACACAAACAGACATTCCGCACTCGTCGTAACATGCAACTCTGGTACATCAACAGGCAGTGACTATACGAAGTTGAGTTGTTGCGCAGCACCAAACCGTGCGTTCGGCAGCGGTGTACACCCTTCAATGCGAGACTCCATTAAGGCAACAGACAAACTTACCCCCGTCTTCTCCTCTCTCAGGTGCTTCGTGTGGCATGAAATATGCAACCGAACGGCACTGCCTCTGGCTCCCGTCGGCTTCTGCGTTGCTTAGCGGCACCCCTTTTAGCCCCGCATCAGGCCTCTGCTCTCGGCCCGCGCTTCCAGCATTCTCGACTCTATTCCGGAGCCGTCGAGTTAACCTCGCAACGCGCGCCACTTCGCCCCGAGAACCTGTAATTACGAGAGGCCCGCTCTCGAAAGTTGCTACCCCCGGAGGATTCTCCGTGCCGTGCAGGGAAGCTCGCTTTCAGTGCGCGAGGATGATTCTCCGCAGACGAGGGAGAATGCAGTGTTGTTGTCGGGTGTTCCCAAAAGGGGGGCGTTCAGTGTGCGCGTTTTCCTGCACGCCTCGGTTGACTCCACAGTGAACTTAGCTACCACCATGGCGCTGGCGTGTGCGTGAGCACAAGGGCGGGCACTTTTGCAATGTGCGTGCCGCGTGTGCGGAATTTTGTTCCTGCTGCTGAAGCTATTGATGCGGAACAACGCGCACGGTTTGGGAATTAGATGCCGGTGGCATAAGGCCAGGTTCGCTAACGTCCATGTTTTGGCTTCGTACCTTTGTTTTTTTCCCTTGGGGAGCGCAAAGGATTGGTAATAAAAGTGTGCAGTGCGGCTTGCCTACGTGAAGGAGTTCTCGCGGTATCCTGTTTTAGTGAAGCCGTAGTAAGTCAAGTTAAGAATAGTTTGCAGTTGTGGATTTGTGTAGGTAGCGGTTCCGGTGAAAAAAAAAATTAGTAACGTTCGGCGTTTCTACGATGCATAATAAGGAACCCCGAATTGTGCAGCTTAACACATGAGCTGCGCACCTCAGACGTCCTGATTACCATTTTTGGGGCCACATAACAACAAGCTATAGTAATAAGACAAGAAATGGGAGCAGCACCATAAAAAAAAAACCTTGTCTAAGTGCCGCTGTCCATTTGACATTTATTCAGCAACTGTAATCCTGAAACTCAAGAGAAAGCAACACTGTAGCACATTCGTCATCATTTTGTCAACGTTTAGAATGCAAGATTCTAAATTAATGCAAGGGGAAGTGCTGTTCAGTGAACCACAGTCATCCTTTCTTTGTGGATGTTTTTCGTTTGCTCTAATTTTTCATGAAGTATTTAAGAGTGAAACATTAGCAGCACTGCCACATGAGCCCCCATGTCTTTCCATGGGTATTATGTATCTTCCCTTCTTCTGTCGGATACAAAAATTAGAAAGCTCTAAGACTCCAAGAACAGGCACAGACGACAAGAGAATCGACGTTCAAATCCGAATCCGTTGATCTGACGCTAGAACAGGGCGCGAAATTTTAATTCTAATGGGAGTTCACGTAACTCTTTATAGTATACTTATCTTGATTCTCACTCGCAGACCCATATTTCGGGACACCGACTTCCTGCTAACTTACTTTTTTTGATGTCTTGGAGAAAAGAAGGCACGTTTGTTGTCTAGACCGGAAGTGAGTGGCGTCGGAATACCGGAAGTGCGGACTAGTCGTCGCGGATGAGATCGGCGACGCGCGGGGTCGTTTCCTGTGCGTAGCGCTCATTTCCCGGTCGCTTGCGCTGGCTCCCTCTGATATCGATCATAGTTAGGAACCGTCATTAGAAGACAACGGATCATTACGAAGACGGGCGGGCGGTGGTGCAGCATCAGCCGAGTAGGAAAAGCCCTAAGTATGTTGTGGCAGCACGCAGAGAAAACCGTAAACTTTCTGTGGACCGAGTGTTCATGCGCAAGCGTTGGTGCTTACTGTCGGCACACTATGTGGATATTGTACCACACCAGGGATACCACACCAGGGATAAACCAGGGATATTGTACATTTCTTTGCTAACAAAACGGCAGCCAATTTCAACATACCATGCCGCTAAAACTTAGACAAGATAGACAGACGGCACAAAATATTTCGTTGGTCGGGAATTGCTACCTTGAGGGTGAACTTGAAAACAATTAACAAAATTGTGGGGGAGATATGTCGCGATGTTGAGCGAGCTTAAGCACACAAATAAGCAACAATTAGCAAGGAAAATAAGCAGGAGTAAATAAAGCCAAGGAGAACAAGGACAACAATTCGTTATGCCGCTTTTGCTCTTTTGCTCTAGGTGGGGGAAGAGACTACACATTCATGGAAGGGACAGACAGACAGACAGACAGACAGACAGTCATAGATAGATAGATAGATAGATAGATAGATAGATAGATAGATAGATAGATAGATAGATAGATAGATAGATAGATAGATAGATAGATCAAGATCAAGTTCATAATAACTAAGAAAACTCAAGAACGAAAAGAAGATGGATGTAACATGTCTTTATTTTCTTCAACTGTTTGTTCGCCTTTCTGAACATTTCTGTAAGCGTCGAATGCTTTGCGAGACACGCTCGGCTTCTCTTCGATTAGAAACTCTATTCATCCACGTACGTACGGACACCAAGCTTCTGTCGTGGTTGAATAGAATATCCTAATGCTTCTACAATAAGGTGAGGAAACACTGCAAAAATGAAGGCCACGCAATCGAAAAAAAAAGGAAATTGGTCAAACTTCCTTTAAAACATGACAAATTTCATTCAAGCCAGTTCAATGGTTTCTTTGTGATCGCAAGTTCGTGCGTTTGGCCTGCATATAAACGAACCTTCCATCTCTGCTGATTATTGTTCCTACAAGCTTACCCACAGGAACTGAAGCTAAAGCAGGAATCGTCGCAACAGAACGCAACCAAAACAGCCCGTACGGTGTACTATACCTTTCTACGGTACGTGACTTTTCGTCGCGTTTGTCTACCGCACGACTGCGAGCACGTGTTTGTATTCAGCAACGTCCGCAGAGATAAATCTAGCTGTACACTCATCCGAGCTCCGAAAAGCAAACAGACAAGACAGTTCCTTCCACACAGGGATCCCGTTTGCCACGCTATAACGAACCACGTAGCAAGACGCGCGCGCCGCGTCGTCGTTGCGATCCACCAGAACGAGCAGGCAGCACGTCGTTGTCGCCGAGATGTGAGCGCGCTAACATTGCGGTGCACGTCCGAATGAGTCCACAGCTCAAGCGGCAATGTCCCTCTTAATCATTTCCCGCGTTTGGGATAGCGCGGCACGTCCGTGAGCGTGTTGCCGCTAAAGCGTGTACACGTGGTGCCACGTATGGCCGTCAGCGGAACGGTCCATAGGGGCCGGCACGAATGTACGCCTTATATGGCGTAGTCGGGTGTAACGCATTTCGAGGCGTATTAATGCGTAAGGCATTCGTGGGCTACTATATACGCCTGGAAAAACGTGCGTTTGTCTGTTAGGATGGTGACGCGTTACGGTCGATACGTCTGGGTGATGTGTACTGCTGTAATTGGCAATGGTAGGGTAACTTATTGTATTCGTAAAGAAGGCAAGCGTGGCAGGGGGTGGCAGAAAGTTAGATGGGCGGATGAGAGCAAAAAAGGTTTTGCGGGGACAGCGGGGCCGCAGTTGGCGCATGGGCCGGGTTAGCCGAGGAACTGCGGGATAAGCTTTTGCCCTACTTTTGGGCGTAGAGAGGCTGCTACTGCTGTAGCGCTGCTGCTGCAGTTTCTGATGACGATAAATTGACAATGCGGAATCACCGGAGAAAGAAAGCACAGCGAAACGATTTCTGGAACCACTGTTCGTAGTAGTGTTGGCTGAAAGGTGTCAAGCTTTGGCTGGAGTTGTTCAATGATGGCTAATGTTGGGCAGTGCCGAGAGATGGAGCCCGTAGGGTTGGCTAAACGATGACTGTTGTCGACTTATTTTGTCCAATGTTGCTTAGTCCTGACAAGTTTTGCGGCACGCCATCTAAATAATGGGACTCTAACTAATATTTACGCACCTCTTCAACATTTCCTATAGAAACGTCCCGCCGCTTCTTTTCTTGTTTTGTTTTCTTTCTTTTTTTCTTTTTTGTCCACATAATTGATTTGTGGGGTTTAACGTCCCAAAACCAGTTCTGATTATGAGAGACGCCTTAGTGGAGGGCTCCGGAAATTTAGACCACCTGGGGTTCTTTAACGTGCACTAACATCGCACAGCACACGGGCCTCAACATTTCACCTCCATCAAAATGCAGCTGCCGCGGCCGGAATTCGATCCCGCGACCCTTGGATCAGCAGCCGAGTACCTTAACCACTAGACCACCGAGGCGGGGCCTGTAGTGGTTAGAGCCCCACTGCATAGTGTAATGTAGACGTACTGACGTCGGCTGGCCAAGGTGATGAAGGAAAAGGAAAATGGAGTAAGGAATGCTGGGGGAGTGTTTCTAAAGGGAAACGTCCCAGTGGGCGAAGAATTCACATGAGTTGGGCAGATGCACAGGAGCACACGCCTATCATTTTATTACCCTGTCGCTAGAGCCGATAAGTAAAGTCAACCACGGCTAATAGTAAGGGAGAAGTTTCAGGATGCTGCACACATATTAACGGGCTTTTCAAAATTAGTTACTTCTGTAGAGTTTTTTCAAAATTAGTTACTTCTGTAGCGCAAATTTCATATCAGTGATATTGTGTGCGTTCCTAGTTTACATTCCTAGTGACTGTTTTTCCGACAAGAATTGCGATGCGGGCTTGTTGG
This sequence comes from Hyalomma asiaticum, assembly GCA_013339685.2. Taxonomy (NCBI): domain Eukaryota; kingdom Metazoa; phylum Arthropoda; class Arachnida; order Ixodida; family Ixodidae; genus Hyalomma; species Hyalomma asiaticum. The sequence goes on along the minus strand of CM023486.1, from coordinate 81,060,177 downwards.
TGATTCATATTAAACGTATTTGATGTAGCGCAAACAACAAGACACGGACACAAGCAGGCACGTATGGACACCACACAGCGCTAACCTATTTGATGTAGCGCAAACAACAAGACACGGACACAAGAAGGCACATATGGACACTACACAGCGCTTTCCCTTTCATCCATGAATACAATAAACAACGTTTAAAAAAAAGAAACTTGCGTGATGTACTGTAATTTTAACTCGGGAATGGTGTACTTTATAATAAATATTGGCACACGGTCGAAAAACTTCCTCAGAAACCATGGTTTATACTTCCTATAAGTTACTAACTTAAGTATAGGTTAAAAATACAGATCTAAAAATGCTGTTAGTGCATTGCGCCCTTTGCCCAATTATGAAAAAAAAAAAAAAAAACGTGAAGTGTGTTTCGTTACTGGTGTCACACACAAAACGAGCACAAAGAAAAAAAAAATACGATACAAGGACGTACGCTGTCGCACCCAATGCGTGGCCCCGCAGAATCGTTTATATTCTGCACCTCTGTGTTTTGCATTGTAACAATAAAAACCCATCACCAAGTAAAGCATCTCGGGCATCCACAGAAGTGTGATCGGTGCAGATTTGGTGTCTGCGGTGACGTCATTTCTATCCAAACGGCTAGAGAAGTAGCACGAGTCCCCTTCACGAGAGAACGCGCCAGTGGAATCTCTAATTCCCCTTTGCTCTCAATCGCAGC